>BMAV01004097.1:527453-556503 GCA_019973955.1 Trichonephila inaurata madagascariensis
TCCAGGTTGAATGTCCACCATGCTTGAATCATGCTCCAATACGCCACCCAAAGTATTCTTTTGATTCTGTCAATTTTCGGAAAATAAAAACACTTAACTTAGACATAACACTTAACACGGAAACTTATTGAATAAATAATTAGAATTAAATAATAAAATTAATTATTAATTACAAATAATTAAATTTTACGTTCTATATGCATAGGATTATAACCAATCGAAAAAAATGAATGAAATTGAATGAATGAAAAAAAAATGAAGAAATGAAAAATGATGAATCAATCGAAAAATGGATTCCAGACCCGGGACCCCCACCGCCTTGTGTTCGCCACCGTGTTCAATAACTAATGTGACCTAGTTTAATAATGAATAAATAAGTTTTATTAGAAATTAATTAAAAAGGAATGAAGCTTTCTGGTTTAAAATGTTCTGTTGTGTTTTCGGAATTATTGGTAATAATAATAATAATATTTATATTCAATTGGGTCAACCATCCAATATAGTGGCTAATGACGCCGACTGCTGTGCGTATGACCTGAGTTTGAACTCGGAGAAGGCATGGATGTGTTTATAAATGTATACTGCCATTGCGGCAGGGGATACTCTAAATAACCGTCTAGCCGCAAGTCCTCTCGTGAGGTTGGTGGAAGCGGTAAAAAAAAGGGAGATGTCACCACACCCTCACGGTGTTCTCTTTCAAAATTTGGGGAGAAACTGAGCCTAATTGTTCAGTCACCTGCATGGTGCTCAAAGCTACGGCTAACGACAGACTACTTTGTATTTTATTGACCTTTTCTCGAGAATATCAGTTCCACTAAAGACTCACAGTGTAGAGAGGTCTCTTGCATGTTTTATCTGCCATGCTCAAAATCCTTACATTGGCGTTGTGTGGTAATTTAATGATAGGGAATATCAGTTCAGATGTCGTCCTCGTCACATGACGGAGAGATTGAAAATTAAAAGGTCTGTTGCCAATAGCATTCTTGTTGCATTGTAGTGCGTTGTTAATCTCACTCATTCGAGAATATCAGTTTATTTGATCTAAATTATTTTTCATATCATGCGGATAAAAAAATGTGATTGTGGGCAAGTTTCTAAAAATATTCTCAAAAAAATCCCATTTTCCATTTTCCCAAACTTTCCAAAAGACATTTAAAACTACAAAGAACTATGATTCTAAAATGGAGATATAATGGATAATGAGGTTCTCGTTTTAAATATATAATAATAAATGATTAAATGTTTTATTTGTACAACTACACTTTCTGTTAGGTTTCCCCTTTGATTAAATTGTTGTTTCATCCTTCAGAAATCTGAGAGTTTTTGGATGCAGCATTTCAGATCACCTTGAACATTCAATGACACTGAATTAGTATACATTTCAATTTTCTAGATGAATGTTGTTTTAGACCATTTATTTATGTACTAATTAAAACGAATACAAATTATTAAAATTAATTCCGTTTTTTTATAAAAGGAAAATAATTTTTTTTAATTTATAATTACTCTAATTTGATGTATTTTAAATGCTATCTTTAATAAATACTTAATAGTGATGTTAAAGCAGTGAATATAAATAAAAAAAACCAAAAGTCTTCAAATTTCTGTGTTCTTTTACATCTCTGAATCAAATATCATGAAAAAATTGATTCAAAATCGAATGTGTATGCTATTTACGTCAAACTACTGTCTGTATTTTTCTTCATAAATGTTATCTGCTTTTCTTTAATTCAAAAATGCTTCGAAATATTTATTTTCAATCCAGAAATAGTTAAGAAGCAATTTTTCGAAAAAGGAAATATATATTTCGTAAATGTTTTCATTTCTTTATTTAAGACTGCTTAAAAAAGATTTCAATTTTAAATAAATAACTCAAAACAAGTACTTCCACACACGTACATTTGCGATTATTTATGAAAATGTTTCAGTTGCCATTGGCATGGAGGAAATGGAAAGTAAATATTCCTTTGTTTCAATACACAAACTAAAGAAACACTGGTTTACAATTATTTTTTCTTCTTTGAGAAAAAATTTGTGGTGGTGAAAACTTTTCCTAACTAGGGAGTTTGTAGTGACAATTACTTTGAGATTCATACCAGGAAAAGATTTTCAGTAATTAACAATCGATAATTCATATTTATTAAATGTTGTACGTATATATGTAGTTTTTTTGAAGAGAACACAAAAATGTGATTAAGACTAGAAACTTGTTCAAACATGAACATTAAAACATATCACGTGTAGATCTATTCTTGGATAAGTAATTTTCTAGCTGTATTGGGATATTTTAAGAACTTTCTTACAATTTTCGAAAGGCATTTTGTATTATCATAATTTCGTAAAATGTATTTGTCGCGAACTCTCGCCCTCTGAAGCGTGGAAGCTCAGTAAAGGAGGAGATATTTTTTTTAAAAAAAAATTTACACTTAATTATAACTTTCTAATCACTATCTAAATTCTACCTAAGCTATAAGAGTATCTAGAATCTAAACCTTATCAATGGACGATACTCAAAAATAATGCTAGTCCTTGAGCTGCCCCTTCGGATTCTTTCAACTTTCACTATGGTGATTCCAGCATTTAAATAGCTTCGTAGTATGCGCTTGTCAAAAATCATCATTTTCAATTTCCCTCTCTGCACTTGACTTTAAATAGTAACCTTCATTAACATAATTTACAGTTCCTCTGTAGAAAGAGATTTTATATTTAGATAAAAAACATCATTAAAAGTATATTTCTGTAGAGCATAGGTTCCCAAACTTTTTGTCTCATGAACCCTTGCCCAGTTTTTAGCTATTAGGTAAGCCCCTGTTTATTAATCATTGAATTTTTACAAATTTATAAATTAAAATGTTTTTCTTTCACAGCTGGTATATTTAAATTTCTAACTATAGTGAAGTATAGTGTTTAAAATTTAAGAAAAACATGTTAATTAAATAAAAATTTAACTAATATATAAAATAACTGATCAAGATACAAATGTTTGTAATGGGAGGGATAAATTTGGTGCTTCAATATTAAATTTTCAACATCTGCCATCAATTTTTTTGTCAGGTTTAACAATTAATTCTCTTGGGCTAGTAGTTCCCAGCCCTTTTCTTTCTGTTTTTTTATTTTAGAGATTAGCAACCACGCTGAAAAACTCCTTCTCACAAGAAAAATCAATTAAAAACTTTCTCACAATGCTACATAACTCGGGATAAATAACAGGAATGTCTTTTTAAAGCCATAACTAGTGACATCTGTTTCTAAACTTTACTTTAAGGTCTCCATTACTGCCTATTCAAATCAGTTTTTTTTCTAACATGGTATCAGTTCTTTCTTTTTGTTTCAATTTTGACCACATGAATTCATTGCCTAATGCGGTAATTACTATAGTCAAAGCATTCTCAAACCTAGTTTCAAAATCTGAATCAAGGACATTTAAAGGTCGAACGTAGGTGAAAACTTCATTTTCCTGGCAGATTGTCTGTGGCCAATTGAGAAACTGGAAAAATTCGCTACGTCCTATAGTATACTCTTTTAGCTTAATTCTGCCAAGAAACGTTAAAATGAAGGTCCTTGTTTTAATATTATGCAAATCCGTAACTGCAAATTAACCTCCATTAAACTTAGTAAATAAATCTGATAAATAGGTAAAATCTGTTTTCCATTTGATTAAATTTTCTTTTAAAATTAAAGTCCCGATCTGGTTTAATGAGAGTCAGTATCATAGACTCTTTTTTACACCTCATGGACCCCCAAACTACTTTTTCACTAACGTAGACCCCTTGCAGGTCGTTATAGACCCCTTTGGGTTGATATAGACCATTCTGGGAATCACTGATCTAGAGGATTAATAAGCACCGTGAGTAGAAACCGGTACACATTTAGTTCCAAATGCATATTTAAGGATAATGAAATAAAGAATATCTGATGAAAAATCTTTGAACAGTTAAAGAAACATAACTTTATAACTGAAACTTTATAAAAATGGTAAAATCACTATTTTTAACTTTTTTTTTATTAAACATCTCCGGGAGTTAATTTTTTTACTTATATAATACACTGTTGTTGAAAAAAGTATACAATTTTGATAAGATAAAATTTCCAGATACATTATTATGCTCTTAAGAAATGGAATATATTTTCCCTAAAAAAGGACCGGATTGTTCAAGGTAGGTTATAAGCAAGACAAGATGCAATATATATTTTTCTTTTAAAAAAAAAGAGTCAGATGCCCGTATTTCATCGTTTCTTTCCTTTAAATAAAAACTTTTTTTTCGTTTCAAATACTTTTTTCGATAACCATGGCAAGAATATGTGGACATTTCTCCCCAAAGAAAAAAATCTTTCTAGTGCGATGCGGTCAGCGAAATAACAACAGAAATACATTTCAGTTGGAAAAAATATGTGCATATACATATAGGTCTCTATATTTTAGAAGTCTCTAAGAACGGACGAGAAATGGATGAAAAAAAGTGGCGGATGATAAACAGCAAAAGGTGAAATAAAAAAAAAAGTGGAAAGATAAAAAAAAATACTAAAGAGGTGACTAGCGACGACGATTTGTTGAAAGACCAGTTCGTGCTTATAGGAGAGTAAGCCAGAGATGGGTATGTCCATTACTTATTGGTAACTGGAATTTTTTTTATTTCGCTCCTCATGTAAGCTCTAACACTCTGACACGTTCTCTATTGTGATGTTTTAAAATCTGATTTCATATCTTTTAGAGAAAGCGTGGTCTACTTTTGGATCTGAAAACTGCCAGGGGAACTACAACAAATCTTACAATGTGCGCTATAAAGTGACTTTTCTTTTCTTTGATGCCATAATAACATAGGTGAATAAATAGAAAAGTACTACAAAAAAAATCATAATTTCATATATTCTATCTAAGTGGGAAGTCGGTGACTCTGCTGTAAAAGAGTTTTCATCGAAAAGGTACAGATCTTTACAATATAGTTGAAAGAAATTATTTTGATTAAATGGCAGCATAGTAAAATGTTGTTATTACTTATCCCTCTCGATTGAAAGTAAAAATCAGATCAATGCCCACCGAATTCATCGCAACAATTGGCTAGTTTTACGCCTGTTATCAGTCATAGCTTTCAGCACCATGCAGGTGACAATTACGATCTGGCTCAGTTCATTCCCAATTTTGAGGAAGAACTTTCGGGGGAGGGGGTTCAGAGGCCTCCTACCTTTTTTTTCCCTTCCACCAAGTCACGAGAGAACTTGCGGCTGGACGACTATTTAGAGCACCCCCTTGCCACACAGGCACTTTACATTGCAAATACCCATGCTTTCTCCGGGATTAGAACCCAGGACCAACAGTTGGCATCACTAAACACTATACCGGATGGTGGTTATTACAACTTAACTATAAACTGTAAATTTAAGAGGACATGGTACGATTTACGCAAATTTTTAATTTAAGGATTAAAAATTTTTTTTTGGTTGCCTCCTTTGTGTGTATACCATATAAAACATATTTTGTGCTCAAAATTTCATAAAAAGCTAGACTTTTAATTTTTTTAAGGAAAAAAAACTAAAAATATGGGAAGTGATTTTAAGATACTCCTCCAACAAAAATTTACGAACACGCATGGAATTTGATTTATAAGTACGTCAATCTATGTATAACAAAAGTTGGTATGAGTTTTGCGATTGCATGATTAGTATTCATACAATACTTATTTTTATGAAGGCTACGAAAAAAATGTATAAATTCTGACTTCAATTTTTTTTAAAAAAAAATAATAAGTATTGCTTTGAAAATACTTACCAACTTTTTTTTTACATGTACTATTAGCAATAGGTAAACAAAAAGTAAATCACTAGGCATAATAGGAAAAAAAAGCCTTAGCATTTTAAATGAAGACCAACTAGTTATTTTATCTTTCTGAGGTAAGTTTAAAGTTTTGATTTGTGCCATAGGGATGTGAATAAAAACGAACGTAAAAGCTATCATAATTCTGCGTTTTTTAAGTTTAGAGCTTTCAGATTTTGTGAGGTTATAGAAAAATAATTTAGGCTAAAAATATTACGTATGATTTTTTTTATCAATTTTTGTTAATTGAATCGTAGTATGTCCCCTTAAATATTAAAATTGTGTAACAAGAAATGTAAATTTTTTTTTTAAAAGGAAATCAGTAAAGTGTGAATACATTTGATAAAGAGCTTTTCTCCAAAATATTAATCTGATTATTATAAAGTTTTGATGCAAACAATAACTCAACGTGGCTTAAAATTTATTTACATCACCAATTCTAAATCACTTTTAACTATTTTATGATTCTATAACTCATCTTTTATTAGTTCAGATAGTCGTAGAATATTTTTTATTTTTTTTATAACAGGGGAATTTTTTAAGTGCGAAAATTGTTAGGAGCCATTTACGATAAATAGAACAAGAAAGTAAATTTCTGAATAACATAAATTATATTATAATCGAAAAAGGAGAAAAACACTTGAAGAAACCTCCATTTTTATATGTTTCGAACTCAAAATAGGGCGAAGTAAAACAATAATAGTTCTAATAGTGCATATAGAAAGATAAATTTACTGTGCCTTCGGTACCTGTATACTCAAAATATTATCTGCAGGATTCATTCCTAGCATACACTTACATTTTACCGATGTCCCTAAGCCGGCATTGGATACCATATCTATAGATCACTATTGTAATCCTTCGTACAACTTGAATGATCAAATATCCACTCGTCTGTCATTAATTAGTCAAAAGTGGGCTAAAGTTACCATTACAGAGATTGGTTAATTTCACAAAGAGGTTGCGATTTGCGCACAGCTGGAAGCTGTATGATCTCAGGTTAAGTTGATGAACCAAGTTTCATCAAATACAATCCTTTTGTTGACTATAAGTATATGTATAAGCCTTTTGGTGGTATTGTGATTGATGGCGAATATTCCATTACTGAAAAATAACAGAGATAAAGGATAATGGAAAATCGTGAGAATTTATCTGTTGTAATCTCTATAAGATGTAGACTTAAATATAGCCAGTTGTAAGGTAAAATTGTAACTAGTAACTATATATTGTTACTAGTTTTATTGAAAGAAAAAAAAATCTCTCAAGAAAATTCAAGTTCTTCCTTAAGATATTTTGTAATAGTTGAAACATTACATTAACTTTGAACATTTATAACTGACAGATAATTAATGTTTATTAACGATAAAAAAGTAAGCACATGTGATGATTAAATTAAGGATTAAATAATGCATTAAATCAATCACATAATATATAACCTTTCTATATCATACTGTATCTAAAATTTCTTTGAAACATAAATACTATATAACCTTAATGTAAACATCTATAAATCTGTCGTATATTTTGGGCCATAATTTTAAAATAGCGCATTTACATTGTTTTTCTTCCCTTAAAAGTTAGCAACCATTTTTCCTTTCCTTTGTCATTTATTTAGTGGATTTCATATATAAAAAGTTTAATTTGGATTTTAGTTATTTAATAACGAAAACTAACAAATGATTTATCTTTTAGAAAGACATGTAGATCAGCAGTATTTTGGTAAAACAATGAGATAAGTTTGAGGTGTAATGCAATGAGATAAGTTTTATATGAACGATGTTTAAAGAGTTCCCATTGATTATTTCACTGTTTTATTAATATTAATTGCTAAATGTTACTGAAACAGTTTTCATTTCAAAATTAATCATTAAGAATTTCTTGTTTTAAGACTTTAATTAGCGAATTTTTTTTAAAAAAAATCACATTTTAAAATTATTATCACTTTTTTGTAAAGTTACATTTTTTAAAATGTTCTAATTATATCGTTCGGACCACAAATATATACTTAAAATTTTTATTTCTAAAAACTTTAAATTCAATGACGTGTAATACCAATTTACAAAAAAAATATTAATAAAAAAAGAGCAATAAATTTTCTTAAAAAATCAATCTAGAATAGCAATCGAGGCAAGACAATGATTCTGCACCGTTAAAAAATAAATGATTTATAATCACATTAATAAATGCTTTCCATTTACTTAAAAAACTCTAATTGTAATTTCATACGAAGAAATAGCGTTGGCACTGTGCCAGAGCAACTGGCATAGGACTAACAAATTCATTTCGTTGCCTTAATTTAATTTTGCTCACCTAACAATAACAATTAATACTAATGAAATGGTTTTTTTTGTCTCTCTACTTCAAAAACTTTCTTTCGAATTCGAAGGAAAGTGTTACTGTTAAACTGTAGATATATTATAGGAATTAAATGAACTTCCATAAAACGAATTAAAACTTCTTTTTTTTTTGAAAAAATAAATTCCCTGAAAAAATAATTAAATAATTAAAATTCAATAGTTGCCTTTTTGTAAAAAGTGCGTGCATTGTACTTTGTTACACAAAATCGAGCAAATGCATTTGATTAATGTTAATTTTGTTTCTAAAATTATCTGTTTTATAAACAATTTTTGCGCATCTTATGCATACATAATGTGTGAAAAAAAATTTATTTAGAAGATTTGTTGAAATTTAATTAAAATAGAACAGCTCCGCTTCATTCCGCTTCTTCCGCTTCATTTTAAATGATTTAATCCAAATCATTGTGCATTTCTACATTATTTAGGATATCTCTAAATAACATTATGGATAAATATTATTTAAAACATGGATAAATATTATTTTAAAATATTAATTGTAAAGAATTGTTTTTCACATTGAATCATTTATCTTCAAATGAGATATAATTGTATATTCAAATCCTACTCTGTAAAATCATCAAAATAGTATTTTCTCCTATTTAGTATACATCGCCTTTGATATTTATTTTTAAGAAATATTAATTCAGTAAGAAAATATTTAACTTATAATAATTGCACAAGGTAGAACAATTACTATAAAAATAGAAATTATTATTTTTCACAAGACATTTTTCATTGTTAAAGTTAACATGTTATCTATTGTTGAAACTACTATTACATTTTTATTAATTTTTGAATCTTAGCAAGGTAGAAAAATTTTATTCCACATCCAAAATATATTAAAATAACGTTTATTTGAGTGCTGAGGTTTCATTTTTCAAATTATTCTTAAATTTTTATTAGCTATATAGATAATTTGAACGGGAAATATTCAAGTAGATTGTTGAGATTTCTGAAACTATTAAAATACTAGGCATTATATCCTTTTATTAAATAAGGAATTGATTCAATAGTTTGTTTTTAGACATTTTTGCATTTTAAAAATAAATAAATAATAGAATTATTTACACAATGTTAAGTAGACAAAAATATATATTCAATGTGTTATAATTACTGGCGTCCTTCTCATATTGAAAACGAAATATTTTACTTTAATTAAAAGTCCAAGGATATTCCTTTCTTAAATTTAAAACCATTTAAAATCTTTAAAATGTTTCAGAAGACTTAAATCGTTTGACTTTCAGAAGATGATTTCATTAAAACATTATATTTTAATTTTTATATCATTTATGTTGTTGTTGGGACTAATCCTACCTGCCTGACGAAGTCAGATCGAGGCGCAATAATATTTATACATACTATTTGATGAAAAATAAATATTTCAAATAAAACTGATAATTTTTATATATTGGCAAAATAAAATGTTTAGAAAGAATAACAAAGCATTCAACCACCAAAACATGATAAATTAATTAGATGATTTTAAATAATGAATATATTCGTATAAAAAGAAATTTGCTAAATTCTTAAAAATATAAATTTCCCTTTAAAAAGTGATAGAGAAAAGTTGAATAAAAACGTAAGAAAAAAACATAGATATTGTGTACCTATTTTGTTAAGATCATATCCGTAAAATTAATATAAAAGTTACACATAAAACGTTGTTTATGAAGGAAGCAGTTAAATTTAAAATGTTAGTGGCTATCAATGTAATCAGTGCAAAAAACAGCATATTAGAAATTCTCTTTTTGAAAATATGCAGCATGAAAATTATACCATTTTTTTCCAGAGGTATTATAAATATTAAAATACCGTAAAATCCGACGTATTATAACGCGCACCTGTACTTTCAAGTTGTGTTTTTTAATTTTTAGGTATATTCGTCATATAACGAGCACCCCTTTTTTAACAAAAAAATTTGAAATGTACGTGTGCAATTTTCTTTTGTTTTGAAGTCATTATTTATTGGATGAATCATTCCAGACTCTCTTTTGAAAAAATAGTATACTTCTAGAATTATACAATCCTTAAGCGCAAGAAGGGATGGGGGGGGGGGGGACCCCGAATCAGCGCCAGGGCTGGATTTTTCCGACACTTTTCTATAAACATTGATTCCTTTTTCTCCTTTCATTTGATGTACGAGGCGGGCGATTAATTTTGAAATAAATTAGAACAAGCCTAAGACTTATTACGCTCGTTGTCTGTAGTATATTCAATACTATGAATAATATTGAATACGCTTTAAACAGCGAGCAGTAAAGATGAGTCCAGGTAAACGAAGCAAAATACAGTACCGGTTTCAAGACCTAAATGATTCAATTTGCAAAATAAAATGGAAATAGTGCTGCAACAAGGATGTTTGATATTGGCGAAAGTTTTATAAGGGAGTGGGGAAAAAAGAAATGACAATAATTAACATGTCAAAGAAGAAATGCGCTTTAAGTAAAGGAGTAACGAAATGGCCTATTCTAGAAGAAAGTGTTGCAAACTGGGTCCTAGAAAATTGCCTGAATAAATTAATTGTAACAAGAAACATCTATTCGCTTAAAAATGGTCAAAAAAGAATGCCTATTCATGTTATCCAACAATTAAAGTTCATAAGGTATGTTATTTCTTTTATATAAACAGTATTTCGATATATAAGTCTAAATTTGTTTTAATAATCATTTTTGTTAAAGCTCTCATTTTTATACTCGGCGTATAACGCGCACCCTTAAATTTCGATCTTGTTTACTGTCTTAAAAGTGCGCGTTATACGCCGAATTTTACGGTAATATTTTTACAGATTTTTACAAACATATCTACGGATATAAAAGGAAATAAATACTGGAAGATATACATTTAACTACAAGATATTTTTTTTTAAAAAAAGATAAATTTTATATACGACTCTCTTAAAGCTAATCGAAAAGTGTTGTCAATGGCTATTATTGGAAGCTTCATTTCTTAAAATTTGTGAACTTGAAAAAAAATGGATTCAAATCCTTCTACTGAAGAGTATGTATATTATCAACTCATTATAAAAATTATAAAAATTAATTTTCAATTAATATATACAGGGTGTCCGGGCTTAACCCTCTCGCTTCATAGTGCAACGTCTGCTACTTGTACTTTGTCCGAGGAAATCTCGGGATTCGCATAGAGAGGGTTTAAGTATCCAAAAGTTATGGCTTATTATTGCGGAACTACCCATAAGAATGTAATGAACTGTTCATCCGTGGATTGGAAACCCCTCCTAAAGTTTTTGGGTCTAGTCCGATGCACGTGCGCGCTTATTCGGCACTTTCAAACGATAAACTTGTTACACTGACTTCATTAGTAAAGAAGTGTATGCTACAGCAAAAGTTGTAGTGTGTACTTAAGTTAATGGGATTTAAATCAGTCACACGCGTGTACAGCGACATGTTCTAACAGAATGGAAAGTCGTTACTGGCTTGTCTAATATACTTATCAGGACCCCTTCAAAATGAATCAACAGTATCTTTTATCACTAAAACTTAAGGATACTTGCCAGTTTGAGATACCAAAGTTTTCATTTTCTTTAACGTCCTTTCCCATTGGTGGATAGATTTTGATGTCGGAGGATCGACATTCCATTCCTTTCGAATAATATATATATATATATATATATATATATATATATATTCTCATTTAAGTCTGAAAAGGTGAAATTGCAAAGGAAATGCAAAAGTTTTCTGATAATACGTACTAGGAAAATTAATCTACAGTAAGAAAATGCATAGTTTTTACTGCATATCAATTACGGAAAAGTATCAGATTAGTTTTTCCTTTCACATGTCGGGTAAGACATTGATCTATAGAAAAGAATGGAATTTACAAACCAGGAATATGCATTGATTAAACTTATATATATGGTATATATTTGAAATTAAATTCCATAGAATATTTTCTTAATATTCAGGGTATTGTTTATTTAAATTCATTTTTAGTGACGTTTTATGTGTTTGTGTGCGCGCAAGTTAAAATAGAAGTTTATATTACATTTTTTCATAATCATACCTTTGAAAGTGCGTTTTTAAAATTAATCCTTATGTTTGATCATCATTATTTCATATGCATTTAATCATTCAGCAGGTACTTAATTTTATTATTAAATTTTTACATTCACTATTTTATCTTTGTGGAGTTTTTACCTCATCATTGTTTAATTCCTTTTTTATTTTGAAATATTTTTATAGATATATTATTATGCAACCTTAATTAACTTCTCTATGCAGATTATATAATTTAACCCTCAACCTGTCGAGTTTTTGCAGCTCGAATCTTTCCCCAGCGTTGGGTATTTTTCGTTTCCTCCGACGCACATTTTTCTTTTTAAATGCGTATTGAAGAAAGTATTCAGAGGTGTGAATTTAGTGTAGTTGTTGTTATTTATTCCTCTAATCAAATAATCAAAATAATAAATCATAAGCTTTAGAAAGCCTGAAGCTTTCTGACTCCATTTCTCACCAAGATGAAGAACTCATTCTCTTGAAATATCGTATATTCAGGACCTCTATTATTCAATCTTGGGACGCCATCTATTAGAAAAAGAAACAACTACTTTAGAACGTGATACTTACATTCTTAACTTTTAAAACAGTGCAAAATCCGGATGAACGCGTACAGTGTGTCTGTAACGATGAATAATAGATTGAGATTTGTAACAACCTAAGTGTTAAATTGACTTTTTATACGAGATAATTCAATAAAATTCTAAGAATAAAAATAAAATTCAACAGTACATAAAACTACTGAAGGACTATATATCTTTCTTACCATTGTTCAATAGCCGAAAGTAAGTTAATAAAAAAAAAGAATAAAAGTATAAATTAAATTTTTTTAGTATATTCGGTAGTCTCAAGTATGTGCAAATCGAGAATAAGTGTTTAACTCCTAATGAATGCATATTGTATATAATAATTTGTCAGATGATTTAAGACATTGGTCTCTGCGGTATCGGTCAACATTGGCAATAATCTCTGAGACTATTGTTTGCTGTAGACTGTTTATTGTCGGAAAAGTTTAACCGATGTAATACATTTAACATATTTCAGAAAAATATATAAGAACATCGACAATATTATATTTCAGATATTCCATAAGATATACTTTCGATTTCTTGCAGTCGTATTAAAATAACAGGAAGCAAAACTAAATGGTTAATGGATGATTCTCTGTATTAAAAATTATCCATACAAGGAAGTTTATAAATAAATAAGACAATTTGCATAGCTATGAATTACGATAATTTGCAACAATATTATAACTATCTATTGTAGAAAGCAATAAGAGTCTTTATGATTCCCTTGTAGCCATATTTTATTAAAAAAATTAATAAATTTTTGAGATCCATTTTTTTTTTAGTTTTGATGCATTTTTTAAACAGAATATAATTAGTTATAAATAGTCAAGAAGCAAGCATGGGCTTTGGATAAATAAATAAATTGGCCTATCTCCTGCAAAAGTTGTCTTCTTCATAGACTTTGAAGCTGCAATTTTAGCTTTAAGCAGTAATACACCAACTGACTAAGACTAACACAATCCAGTGCCGAGCTAAAATTGCGGAGTTCATCTGATATGGATGGACTGCGGCCTTACAGTGGGTCCCAAGTCATGTTGGGATCCCCAGAAATGAAAAATGCCGACCAAAAAGCCAGGCAGGGAGCCGAGTCGTCTCAACTGGAAGTCCACTTGAGCCTAAGAAGAGCAAAACGCATCATTATATCCACATATATTGACAAATATACTGCCATGATCGAAAAAGCGAAGTTTTGGAAAGCTATGGGAAACTTTGGCCACTCTTGGCCCAATCCCGAGGCACCTGGAGAGAGCCGAGGCTGTTGCCTACTTTCACCTAACTACCGGACATGACTATTTTGGAGTATACCTCCACTGGCTTGGCGTGGCTGCTAACGAGGCCTGCCCACTTTGCGGCCTTGCCAGAATGGATGACGACCACCTGATCCAACGCACTGGACTCGATGAATAACCGGCTGACGACAACGTCAGTCGGTATTGGGAGGCTCGGCGTGAAATGGCCAAGAAGCCAAGCATGGTCGTTGGATAAATAAATAAATATCTAACTTTCTCCCACTCTACTTTAAAAATTATTGCATTTGATTGTACACAAATGAAATATTTAATTATTGTTGACTCAGTTAGGAAAAAAACCTGCTGAAGTTAAAAAACAATCAATCTGAATTAAAGTGAATTGTAATAATTTGTTCTATGTTCAACATTCAGTGAGTTACATACTTTTATTAACTAAAAAACCTGATAGTATTGAAATTTAAAAACTGTTTTTGATGGATAATTGATTCAACTTATTTTTAAAATCATTATTTTATCATAGTTGAATGCATTAGCTTCTTTTTGTCTTAATGAAAAATTCTATTAAACATCTTTATAGGTTTCAAAAACAACATATGAATTCCAATCCAAAAATATATGTATCTTATCATAAAAATTGACTTAGGTCATATAAAACATATAATCAAAGTAATTAAAACTGACTGGTAAAATAATTTGTAAAATTTAATTCAAGAGTAAAAATCGAGGTATTAAGTAGCAGGGCATCTAATATTGTTTCTTGAAACTGTTATTTCATTATTTTTGTTTCGTGAATTTTTCACCCTTATATTGTTTGACCAATCATAAATCTCTCAAACAAAGATTTATATTTAGGGTTGAGTATAATTTTAAGGAGTTATGAATGAATTACCTATTTTTAAAGTAATTAATCTGAGAAACATATAAATACGTACATTAATATTAATACTTGATGTGAAGTGTTTCGAGTCCTCAAAAAATACTTGATGAATTTTAATTACAATGAAAATCGTATAACACGAAACTGAGGATACTGAAATACTTTTTTGTTAAAAACACCCATATATTCATCAAAATGAAGTTTAGTACAGTACATTTAATTTACATAGATATGTACAGATTTTATAAAAATCACTGAAACAACAAAACCATTAACAAAAACTTAATGAAATTTAATACAAAATGTGTTCAAGTTTTTTTTGAAAAACAAAACATTTATTAAGTTCTTCGAAAGTAATCTGATGTTTTTCTTTCCATTGTAATTTTTAGCATCGAATTGTCTACAAATTGTTCAATGTCGTCCATTTTTGTATTCATTTCACTATTGGAATGCGCCTACTTTTTCATAATGTTCCTCATTTTTGGATGACGTGGGAACAGGAGCTTCATTATGCATTTAGTTTTCGTCGTCGGAATCTGCATCAATTCACATTTTGAATTTTGAACAAACTCCAAAATGTCTTTCTCTGTCATATATAATTGAGGCTTTATATACATTATCATCATCTTATACAATGAATTCTTCCGAGGATACCGTAGGGCAGTCCAGCAATACAGAAACTTTCTTAAACATTTTATTAAATGTCTAGTATTTTCCTTATTCTGTTCATTTCCAGAAGGAAAATCTGTCCATGTTGTTATTTTTGTTTTGTGTTACGAGAAACAAACGCATGGAAATACATAATAGTTTGTCAAGATCGGTGCATTATTTCGTCTTAAGCGCTTTAGCGTTAAACGTATTTCACTTTATATATATTTAAAAGCACTATATAAATTTACCATATATTTCAGATTATAGTTATGCAAAAATGGGAGATGATTCAAGAATTGTGTATTTACAATTCCCATTATTCTTCCTTCATTTTACCTTCATCCATATTGTATCTGCAAATAACTTCAACGACATTATAAAAATTTCCTTTTGAAAAATGAAAAGTAAGTATTACTTTAAATAAAAAAAAATCCATCTTTGGATGTTTTCCCAAAACTTTTAAAATTCCATTTCCGTACCTAAACTTATCGGTCTTTATAAATAAAGAACCGGAGGAAATCTTCAAGAATAGAATACAAAACTCTCGATATTCTGCATCTAAAATGATCCTTTCATTTTCTTTCATATCATCGTCATCATCGAACTAAAATTTCTGGAAAACTTAAGCACCATTGTTTTGTTTTGCAAACCCTATCAGCACTGTTGATACCCAAACCACGTATTCGTTATTGCGGCTGCCCCCTAATCTCGCGCCAACCCACAGGAGGCTATACCGCCGGCAGGAACAATCGAAACGCGATATATATCCAGCAATATTACTCATATGCTAGTGACATTATTATGGATCCCGGCATTCCATTATGCGCTTATCGGCTTCCTATGTTCCGCCCGTGAGACATATAATTCGATATATCACATGGAGATCACGTCAAAGTATGGGACGTCTTTTGGATCAATGCATTGAGTGTGGGACAATGCCTTACGATTGCGGATTCGGACCTAGCTCGGATTTCCCAATTAAATATTTCTTGAGAGAACTCGTCCCACTTTGCATATGGCTTATTCAGATACTAGATGAGGATGGGAATAGGAAATGCAGAGGGATTCCAAGAATTTGACTTCAGGAAACATGAATGCGCAGAAGGCATGAAGTTTTCGACGTTCTTCAGATGTCTGATTTGGTCTTCGGAATGTCACGGAGGGTTCTGTTCGAAATGAAAAGAATGTTGTTTGGAAGGTTAAGTCAAACGCATAGTGGTTCTTTGTTTTTGAAGTTTCAGGTGATTTGGAAGATTTTGAGGAATTTAAAGCTTATATAATTTGACGTGATCATTTATAGAAACAGAAATTAATGCGTATAATTTGAAATTTTACATTTTTTTCGATATTGAATAAAAATTATTTTGACGTATAAACGAAGCGTAAAATAAAATATGTAAGGTATTAAAATATTTTCTAATTTTTTTAGGAATATATTTTTCTTAAGATATTTATTCGCGCGAATTATTTGAATATATCATTACGAATATATTTCTCTTAAAAGATTATGTACTTTTTGTAATTTAGAACAAAAAGTTCAACAATAGTAATATATTGTTTGTTATCCGTTTTTCGAAGAGAAAATAATAATATTTAATTTCATTGCATAATATTTATTAAAAAGTATCAATAGAGAGAGAATAAGTATGTGTAAGAAATTGACATACTTCTTTAATGCAAGTATATAATTTTGATTTCATATTTATATGCATTGTTTTTTTATATAGAAATATAACAATATCATGTAACTTAACTATTCTTACTTTATTTGCATACTTTATTGCTGATATTAAAAATGGTAGCTTTTTCCATTAATATTGAATTAGGATTTTTTAGTGGAGATTCAGTTAAGAATGAATCATTTTGTTAATATTTAAACAAAATATATTTATAATTAGATGTCTTATAGATAGATTTGTTCTCATTTATATTGACTAATTAATTTATTTAATCAATGTAATTCAAATAAGTTCTTATACTTTTGACCGATAAGGTAAAAAAATTACTTAAAATCTATCAGAAGGTTTTTTTTTAAAATTAGACAGCTGAGATTGGCTTTCTATAGTTAATATATTACAATATCGTTCAATTTTCTAGTTTACTTAATTCATTATTAGTAAATAATGAAATATTGAAATTCACTATCCAATTGCAAATAGATACTGCTGTTACGTTTATAAATATCTTTCTTCGAAATGGAATAGTTACTAGCCCCATTAAATTTTGAATTTAGTCTTTTAGATTTTAACCTAAATTTAAAAAAAATCACCACCTTTTTCACACTGTAAAAAGTGATGAATGTTTTTTGGGAAACAAAGAAAACAGATTAGTGGGAAAATATAATTTATTTCGTAACTCTAAAAAAAGGCAAATATTAGTGTGATAAATGTAACTATAATTGTCTTTTCAAAAGATCTGTACGGTGCACTAATTCTGAGGCTATGTTGAGTGTTCATCTGTTCTAGTTTGTTTTTAAAAAAAAATCCTTCCTAAGTTTTAGTGTAGAAACTTTTGTGTTCACATGTCTAACATGAAGTAAAAACATAACTTATTTTCTGGATGGGAGGTAATAAATTTGGAAAACTTGTTTTCAACAACGATTTTCAAATTTTCTAATTTTGGAACAGTTGAAAGCGTAATTGTTTGAAATGATAGCTAGACTGTGTATCACATTTAAAATTGAATATTCGGTCTCACTACTTTAGAATTTACGTTTAAAAGTATAATGAAAATCTACATCTCTGCTTAAGTGATAGTGAAATTTTTAAATCTAGGGTGAAATTAAAATGGAGTTTTCTCAATATATCTTCATAACTCTTCAGCTTGTTTTCATTTTCTAAGAATATTGAATTAAACCTCATGATATGAGACAAGTCCTTTCAGCTTGTTGTGAAGCAAACGAATCAAGTTTAAAATAAAAACCTTTGAGATGGGCCTGGATATAGTTGATTTTTCCTTTGTATTTTGGCATTATGCAAAGTCCAAATCTTCCAACATTTCACACTCCAGACAACGCTGACTCTGGTCGGATTAACAAAGCAGTCTTTCAGCAGCCAAACTTTCTTTATAACAATACCGCCGCCCTATTTTCGCGTAATACAGCAAATATTCGAATTTCATAGACTAATGAAAATCTCGAAGTCACATGTGAGTAAGGCTACAAAATTTACAGTATTTACAAACTTCACGATATTTTCAAGTACAGACTTCATTTTCAATGTAGAATTTTATAAGACATCGTTATGTATAACACAATGTAGGAAGATATTTTGAACCCTGAACAATTTTGATTAAAAAGTTCAAAAATCAAGATTTTTTGTCATTTTTTCTTAGTTTCTAATATTGCACATGCTTTCTTTATGAGGTTTTTTCAAATTTGAAAGACCTTCTAGAGATTCACCAAAATACTACATCCTGTTGCAGCTCTCTTTGACACAATTGCATGCATGTTCAATATTCTCAGAAATACCACTCATACATTATACTAGTTGAGCAATGTCCTTTATATCAGTGTTTTTTTTTTTCATAGCTATGGAGCAAGTTTTAAACTGATTTTTTTTTTGTTGGCTTTAGTTCTAGATGTTGCTTTTCGAATTAAAATTACAGTTTCAAAATTTGTTATTTTGATTGCACTTAAAGTTGTCGCAAATTTAGAGTAGTGTTTAACCAGCTCTCCATCACTGAGACTTTATCTTAGCACTTTTTTTTATGGTATTATATAGTTCAATTTACCATGCATGTGGACTTGCTCCTTAGATTCTGTTTACTTTTTGAAACTAATCTTTATGAATCTGATAATTCTTTATACAGAATTTACTGCTTTTTGTTTTCTTTCATATTCAGGCAATGCTTCGTAGTTGGAATTCTTATGATTTGATGTAAAGTGATGGGAAACGTTACATTCTTTGAAGACTGCTACAGTATTATGTCAAATGAGACACATTGGTTTATCCTTCCCAACAACAATATTTTCAGGTTCATTCATTTTTAAAAATCAGACAATTTGAATAAACTTCGCGTATTTAGTAAACATTTTGAGGTTAAAATAATTTACGAATACATGCAATACCGAAACAAATACTTGTAATACAAAATTTTTGATAATTTTTTCGCTTTTCGGAATGATACTATTTTATCCTCCATCTTTCCAATGAACGATGGAAGTAATCTGTAAAATTAAAAGTGTTACAAAACTGGGTGAGAGTGCATAGTGTAAATGCCAATGAAATAAGGAAACAAACCGCTTTTACGCAAATCCGTTTTTATCTCTGATTACATGATATTTCTTTTTCTGTTTACACAAGCTTTGTGCAAAAAATAAATAAAATATATTTTTCTATTTGCAAAAGGGGTTCGACAGAATATTTAGGCTTGTTATTGTTCGTATATCATTGCCGTAGATGATATGATATTAAATAAAAATAAGAATAATAAAATAAAAAAACAAGATGGAGTTCAAATTGAAAAAAAGTTTCCTTAATTTTTTTTAAAAAAAGATGGAAAATTATTATATGAGGAGCTCATCTACAAGAAATTGAAAATTGTGAGGGCCCATTATCAAATTTTAGGAACAAAAATCAAGTTTAAAAATATAATATTTTTCTTAGGAGAGGGATCATAGTTTTGTACATATAAATTTTTCTTAGTTGAGTTTTCTAATTTATATCGCTTCTCTATCTCGTTTTGACAATTTTAAGCCCATAAATGTCAACATTTGATTTATGACAAAAGGTGGTAACTCATGCAAACATTCAACGATGTGTTTTTGTTAGTATTTTACAGGCAATGAATTTTCAAATTTTTTCAAAAGAGTTGACAAGATTCAAGACATCATAGTTTTAGTTACATATTCTAATTATTCACATTTGTGTAAAAATAAGTGTCAATACAGAAAGATTTACAGTAAAAATCTACGAGAAATTTTAAAATATTAATTTAAGTAAACCGAAAATTGATGTAAGCAACGTACCAGAACTTTGATACATTTTACAAAAAAGAACATTTCTTTTTGTAAAGCTGAATTCCCAAATAGTTAACATTTTGTAAAAATGCAGCTGTAGGTAAAAGTGCTCTATGCTATTTCTTTTTAAAAATGAGAATTACTTTTATAAATGAGTATTTTTGAACATGTCAAACAACAACAAACAGTAAACTAGCTCTAAACTTGCTTGAAGTGCAGATGTAATAGTTTGTATGAAGCTAAATATACTAGTAATTTGATAAAACATTTACATTTATATTTTTATTTCTTACCATGAGACATGTTCTCGACAAATACACTCGAAATTATTTCCTGAGGTAAGATCATAACAATTATGCTATGTTTTAATAAACAATTTATGTTAGTTTAAAATATTATGTATTAATTTATATGTTCAATCCTTGCTCATACATTTTTCCTTTTTTATAAATTAATCGTAATTATGCATTTTTCGAGCAAACACTCCTCATATTAAGTACTTTTGTCTATGTATACATCTATTATTATTATGTAACATTCATTAGATAAAAATTGTAATTATCTTATTGTTTATTTCTTACTAAGTTATTTCTTAAAACTTAAGAAAAACTAAACGTAAAAAAAAATTATCCCCAAGCATCTTCTAATTTTTTTTTTAAATTTTCTGTATTTAAAATGGTTTGTCGATAATTTGATATTAAAAGAAGAGTATAATATTATCATAATTAATTTCAGGCAGAAATGTCATCACTTTGATGTCAGAAATATTTTTCAGAAAAGAAAATATTGTCAGTCTCAAAACTAATTAATTAAGCCATAATAAAATTATTCCAAAAACTACAAAGACACAACAACTTCAGTCATCATTCAAAATGTCTAAAACTTTTCAGAACACTCTAAATAATTTCTGAAGGAATTCTACCGAAATATTAGTAAACATTGTGAGACCAATAAACAACAGCAATAAACATGAAGCCAAATGGCGGAAAATTTATGGAACTCCATAAATGAAAACCCCATATATAAATTAAACGCGACCAGTAGCATTTCTTTGCGTGGAACGACACATTCACAAAAATGAATGCAGAAACACCCATCTTGAATCCTTCAGTCCATGCCATCGTAAACCAGAAAGCTTCCGGCCAGCTAACAGACCCAACATTAACAGCGGAAAAGAGATATCAGAAAGGATCGCACAGAAAAGAAAGCTTTAAACCTAAAACGACAACAACATTTTGTAGTTGTAACGTTTTCCGCACAGCAAGGTTAATGCGCGAATATCCCTTGACGCAGAGTCGCCAATGCTAATGATCAGTCGTAAAGAACATCTGTGGTTCTTTCTCTCTCTTATCCCCATTCTTAGGATCTATTCCAGAAACCAGCTTTGCCGGACGCGGCTAAATGCTTTTTAGAGGCGTGCCATTTTGGGATGCTTGTAAAGGAAATCCATCTTCCATTGTTATTGATTCAAAATACATTTTTGGCAGTTTTAGCCGTTTCACTTCACGCGTCGCTTTCTGTGAAGCGTCTTTTACTTTTATTTGCTTCTCCACTCAAAATATAATTTAGAGGTAAAATAGGCTTTTTGAAGATGCCGAGTCTGATCTAAACTCGATTTGATTACATATTGCCTCTTATACTGATGAAAAATGAAGGTTTGTATATCACTAAGGATATTGGAGTTTGTTTTAATCACAGAATAGTTATAATTCATCTGCTTTAAAATATTTTGATATTTAAGTTATATTTTTACTGCTATAACATATAGGGACAAGTAGAATTTAATGTGATGTTCCTTTTTTTTGAGCCAATAACTTTTGATGTGTTCGCATTATACTTCGTGTATTATTTCTTATAATTTTTGTATTTAAGAAAAATAGTAGTCTTTGATAGTTGTAATATTTTAATAAAATACTTTTCTTTAATTTTTGTATTTAAGTAAAGAAAAATGTGGTATTTGTTTGAAGTTCTCAGGTTTTAAAAATTTGTTCGTGTAAATGAAGTTATGTATCCTGTAATAATGTATAATAATTATTATTAATAATGAATTTATATATATGAAAAAGGCTATGCATGGAAAAACTTTTTTGATTTGTTTCCTGTTATCTAAGAGTTAACCCTTTGTGTTTCAGTGTCACTCTGCATGAAATACTTGAATTCTCTAGCTGCTCAAATTCTTAAATTCCCCTATAAATGAATAAAAATACATTTGCAATTTACTTTGAACTGTTATTTATTATCTTAGACGGCAGTAAAATAGAGTCTGATTAAAAAAAAACTTTTGTTGCAATAACTTAAACTCTGCTTTATAAATATCTGAATTTGCAAGAAATTTTGAATATAATTTTTTTCTACTTAAAAACTAGGCTGGCAAAAAATTTCTATGTCATTTTGTTTGTCTAGACTCTAAATTATGTATTTATATTATTTTTAATATTTCATACCTAAGGTACATACGCAATCATCGAATAAATTTGGATGTTCTATCGCCACAGAATCAAAATGGTACATGCAACACTCACAAAAATTTACCAGCGTACTTTTTTACTTCTTCCTGAACAGATTGCCTACCACCATTTTTTTTGTTTAAATTTCCACTTGTAAGGGCAATAAAATACTAAGGGCTAAGCAAATAAATCTTTCAGCCAATTTTCAATATAACAAAACACATACACCAAAAAAAATGCAGTACACGCAAATATATTTTTTTATTTTTATTTGTGTGCATATGACTAAGAGATTCAGAATATCTTAAATACAGAGATTAGTCGAGTTTTACAACCCTTTCTCATGCTTATGTACATGTATATATTATACTGTTTGATCAAGTTTTTAATTCGTGATAAGAGAATTATGTAATTCTTGTTATATTTAAGTGTAAGTATTACTATTATTTCACCATAAAGTGTAACCACATTAGGATATGGAGATCACTAATACGCAATTAAAATTAATTTTGAGAAGATCAATTATTATTGGGCAAAATAATTCAATGAATTTGAATTTGCGTATTTTATTTATGATATCAAACGAAACAAAATAAGTGAGAACTTTTTTTTTTTCATTGTAGCGTTTATTTGAAAAAATACATTGAATCCAATCAATCAAAATAATTTAATTGGCTTAGTGCTTAAGTTTTTTCACCCGTTAATTAACACGGTTTGCATTTGTTTAATTCTGTTTTAATTTCAGTATTTCTCTTAATTGAGCTGTATTAATTTTAATAAATTATTCTAAGATAAGATTAAAATCTAAAAATAAAAGCAATTTTTATTTTTGTAAAAGATAACTATGCATACACCATATATTACCATACTTTATTCAATGGGACTATTGAAAGTAAGAAGAGATTTTACTTGATATTCACAGGATTGGTGATAAATTTCATAAAGAGCTTTTATTTGTAATAATTTAATTATTCTTAATCAAATATTTTTTTTAAAATAATCTGCACCATACACCAGATATTATTACATGATTCTAAATGAAAATCATTGAAGAAACAATTCGAAAATGAGTGACTTGTGTACAATTTCCTTTAAATTTATTGAATATTAAATGAAAATTGAGTTAAGGAAATCCTTTAAGTTGTCGATTTTTATCCATCTATAAATATAATCGTATATTCTTGTATTTTTTTATGTAAAAAATCTAATAAAGCTGAAAACAATTAGAGTGTTTTTAATACACAAATTAAAGTATTTTTCACAAATAATTTTAATATTTCTATTTACCTAAGCAAACAGAAAATAATAAAATGTCTAGAAACAAAAACGTTGTAACCGTTCAAAGAATGGTATTTTAAGATCTAATTATTTTTACTTCCAGAATATAGCGCTGTAATGTTTACAACGGTTGTTTTTTAAAAACAAATATAAGTATAGACAAGGACTTCCTATTCTAAACATAATTATAAATTTTAATAATCAAAATGAATTTTATATTTAGAAAATATTTAAATTTCTATAACGTTTTCATGTCTTCAAAATGTAACTATGTCAGATGAATAATTAGAAATTTAAAAGAATCTGTGAAAAATAGACCCCTTCTTAATATATATAAATGAACTTCGATTCCCCTTAATTAAATCCCATTTAATAAGAAATGAGAGGTTTTATCTATATGATCATTTTAAGTAATATAATATACTTAAAATGATACCCCTAAATTTATTTTCATGTTACTTCTCATTTTTCACCTCAATTTTACGTCTATTTTTATTAAATAATTATTATATGCATTGTTGTTTGGAATGAAATGCTGCATATTCACCTTGTTATATTTGATTACACAGGAAGAAAATTAAAATAGAGTAATTTTTTAAAACGTTATATGCATTGGAGGGAATTATAACTCTCAATTTGTAAGTTGAGTATATTATAGGAAATAAAGTTTTGTATATTGATAAAACATTAGAGTGAAACTAATGGCAGGGAATGAGCAGTCTCATATTTTATAACCTCAGTTAGGATTATGTGGAGAACACCAGAGTAGATACTTCCTCTGTATTCCCATCAAAATACAGGAGGAACAATATGTTCTCTCTTACGCGTACAAAGCTTCCTTATTTCGCATTCTAAATTTTGATGTAAGTGCACTAGAGCGAGCATATAGATGACACAAAGATTGTGAATCAACCCATAGGATATTGCTGTTTTTTCCTTCCATGTCTAATTTAAAAAATTCAATATTACTTTTTCATAAGTAGAAAAAAAACATTAAAGAAATAGTGAAACTAAATGCTCTATTAAAGAGCTAAAAATGTGTGTTGATATATCATTAAAATGAATCAAGGTGGTTACAAAAAAGGAAGAGAATTTAACATAAAAATAGTAAAATTAAAGCAAAAATGTGATGAATTGAAGATTTTTAGATCCTTTAAGATTTATATTTTCAAAAGATCCTTAAGTTTCTAATAAACATGTTGATATAATTGAAAGAAAAAAGTTTCAATTATTTTATTGCAAATGTTATGTAATATACCAAACAAGATTTTCATTGCAAATTTAATAATTTCCAAATTTTAATATATATTAAGTATAATATTAATTTATTTTGAGAAATAAATTGAATAAATTGCTCAAAATTAATTAAATAGTATTTTTGTACGTTTTATCTTGCTATTTTTCAATTAAGAACAATCGTGACATTTTTATTATTCAAAAAAGCTTATTTTTCAGGTTTTCTCCACCACACGGGACTAATAAATATGACTCTTGCTTTTAAAAACTTAACAAATTTAATTTAGAATATAAAAGATATAGATAAATGCCTGCAGCTTCGAGCGGTGAGGTTCTCTCCTAACGAGGGATAGTACAGGAACTGAGAATTGCACATGTATTGTATTACATACAAACAAGTAGAAGCAAACAACTTGTTGCCATCGCGTGAAAGATAAATACAGTAGATGGCGGTGGTAAAATACGTGACAGTAAATTTAAATATTTTACACAAAATACATATAAAATAGAAATTGTAAATAATAATAATTTAATAGAAATTATATATAGCATATAAATGAACAAATCAAACACTTTATTGATAAAAATACAGTTTGAATAATAAAAAATATACAGTTTGAATAATAATGAAAATATAACTTGAATAATAACGAAAATACAATTTGAATAATAGAAAGATACAATTCCATTCAAACAGGCACGTTTCAATTAAAATTGATTGTATCGTCTCTTAACCTAAAACAATCATTATTTAGAAACTTTTCCATTACATCAACTGATTACTTAGGAAATATGTCATTACTTTCTCTGATTTTTCAAAGGCTACTGAAATGAAGATTACAGGGCATCTGAGAGACAGTGAAATCGATATGACTGTTATTTGGCTTTAACTGTAAAGGACTTGTAAAAAATTACTCAACTTGTAAAAAATGTATCTCCGCTGCTTCTAGAACCTAAGTTTCGTGGTATACTGTTTATTAAAGGTTTAATGAGACAGGGCTTTGTGCCAGGAGACCATGATCTACATCTCGCTGATCACATGAGAGGCCTCCCGACATGACATACACCATCCTTAGATACTGAAGTAGCCTAAGTTCTCTTTGTTGATGAGTCAAGATTTGATCCCACAAGGAAGTACCAGAGACCCTCCAACATTATGGAAGTGAAACACTATTTCAATGGTAATATTATGGTCTGGATAGGTATGCTGTAGGAGTGGCCGTACGACATTCAGGGATTGTCTGCATGTATAGAGATGAGATCCCATAGTCGTGTGGGAGGATTTTAAGAGGGGTAGTGAATATCCAGTTCATTTCTATGAATGATAACTCATAAAGAGTTTGGTTGGTGGACGAATACCCCGAGACTGAAAGTACTTCGAGGATGGAGTGGCCAACCAAACCTGTCTGAGCATGTCTGGGATGACCTTGGATGAGCCTTTTCCCAGAACACTTTCGAATCTAAGAAAATATTTGAAGAAGAAATGATATTTATAATCCTTAAATTTCTTAAGCAACAACAGTTGGGAGAATTTGTGGTGTGCTCTGCGTTGCTGTTAAGAGCGATCATACTTCATATTTAGTTTTTTTTTTTTTTTACACGTGCGTCATCTTGCTACATTATTACATTATTACAGTAATTTCGTCACGTATCTTGATATCAAATTTTGTTGAATTGGTTCTGTAGATTTTGAAAATTCCTGCAAAATTTGTTTGCTTTTTTAAGTTTACAGAAATGTTTTACTGTTTTGGAAATGCATGAATGAAATGAAATCATTTAAATTTTAAGTAAAAAGGGTCTTTTTTATATATTCCTCAATCTAAAACAATATCTCTGGATTCCTAGGAATTTAAATATGGTTGCGCACCATTACGAAATCCTATATACTCAAACGCACATTCCCCCTAAATTTTATTTCTAAACAGGGAATATATATCTCATAATTTTGAACTCTATTTTCCTTCCCCTTTTATTCAGTTTTATTAAAGTTTTATACTATGGACACATTTTAAGAGAAAAAAGCTTCTTTGTTTTGATGGATTAAGTTTTACTTAGAGGAAACATTCTAAAAAGCAATCGAATTTTCAAGTACCATTAAGGAAATTCTCTCAAACGATGCTTTTTCTCTTTTCGGATTCGAAGGAGATCAAAACAATCTCTTTTGGAAATTCAATTTTATTTGCTCTACAAAAACCGCACGCGCTTTACGCGAAGAGGGCAAACTCGTCTATTGAAAGTTTAAACAATTTATCAGAATGTGAGATATACAAAAAAAAAGGAGAAAAGACGAAGTTTCTTTTGCTGTTCAGAAATACTTTTACCAGGATTACACTTTTTTTACTACATCTTTTGCGCTCGAAAAATGTAAATGTGGCCTTACTCAAGAAGGGTACGAAAAGAAGGTCTAGAAGATGATTTGTCGGGATTCACGATTTTGGCCAGCACGTCACCCATTTTTATCGATAGAATTTTCTTCTTTATCTCCAATCCTTAAAGAATAAAACGTGTCTCGAAAGCGGAAGTTTAAAGTTTATATTTCTGAAAAAAAAGTTAAGCTTTAAAAAACATTTTTGTATTTTTACTTATAAAAGAATATTTGCTGGAAACAGTCGCGTAAGTAAAGCGGTTATAGAAAAATATTGAAATCGTATTTTTGGAAGTTGGAACTGTATGTATTAAATAATTATGAATTATTGTTATCCTGATAGAATTTCTCGAATGTTTTCATTTAAACAAAATAAAAATCATTTCTAAAGCAAATTTTTATTTCTGATTTAAATATTTATAACTGTGTCTGTGTGTGAATAATCAATAAATAGAAACTACAAAACAAATAAAGAAAACGTTTTCTGGCTTAGAATTATTCTTTAAAACCACAAAAGCATATTGTTAAAAGTACGAGCTCTATGCACACTTTATGTATAAAAATATGCACATGAATAAATGAAAAAAAAAATTTCCTTATTATTTTAAATAGTGCACGAATCATTTAGTGGAAGCTTATCATTTTTAAAATTCATGATTTGTAATTCAAGATCAAAATTGCCTCAGAATGTTTTCATTTGCCTATTCGAGGTCATCTGAACTGATTATGTTTGCATTTATAGTCATAATATGGTAACAGTGATGAAATTTATAAGCTATAGTACTGAAAATTTTTTTAAAAAGTTCTACCCAAAGCTCTTCAAAGCACAGTTTCAACTACTAGAAGGGACTATGTTATTTAATGTACATTTTAAACATATTGATTATAATAATATTCTTAATGTTATAACATGACATTTTTTTAAGTCATTTTTTTTTATTAAATCTAATTTCCATTTAGAACTATATTTTATGTATAGTCCCTCACAGTGATTCCCTATTGAAATCATGTTTAAAAGAGAGGATATTCATCATGTCTATTACCTTTCATAATTTATTTTCTATTTAAGGACTGAAAATAATTTGTTCTTTTATTACTTTACGAGTATAACTAAATAAATATTAATTTTTAAAAATCATTGCATTTTTATGATAATAATTTCTATATGAAACATTTGATAAAGTATTTATTTGCAATGTTTATTTATTATTTTATTTGAAATAACTCTTGGG
>BMAV01004097.1:559503-571799 GCA_019973955.1 Trichonephila inaurata madagascariensis
CATTACGAAATCCTATATACTCAAACGCACATTCCCCCTAAATTTTATTTCTAAACAGGGAATATATATCTCATAATTTTGAACTCTATTTTCCTTCCCCTTTTATTCAGTTTTATTAAAGTTTTATACTATGGACACATTTTAAGAGAAAAAAGCTTCTTTGTTTTGATGGATTAAGTTTTACTTAGAGGAAACATTCTAAAAAGCAATCGAATTTTCAAGTACCATTAAGGAAATTCTCTCAAACGATGCTTTTTCTCTTTTCGGATTCGAAGGAGATCAAAACAATCTCTTTTGGAAATTCAATTTTATTTGCTCTACAAAAACCGCACGCGCTTTACGCGAAGAGGGCAAACTCGTCTATTGAAAGTTTAAACAATTTATCAGAATGTGAGATATACAAAAAAAAGGAGAAAAGACGAAGTTTCTTTTGCTGTTCAGAAATACTTTTACCAGGATTACACTTTTTTTACTACATCTTTTGGGCTCGAAAAATGTAAATGTGGCCTTACTCAAGAAGGGTACGAAAAGAAGGTCTAGAAGATGATTTGTCGGGATTCACGATTTTGGCCAGCACGTCACCCATTTTTATCGATAGAATTTTCTTCTTTATCTCCAATCCTTAAAGAATAAAACGTGTCTCGAAAGCGGAAGTTTAAAGTTTATATTTCTGAAAAAAAAGTTAAGCTTTAAAAAACATTTTTGTATTTTTACTTATAAAAGAATATTTGCTGGAAACAGTCGCGTAAGTAAAGCGGTTATAGAAAAGTATTGAAATCGTATTTTTGGAAGTTGGAACTGTATGTATTAAATAATTATGAATTATTGTTATCCTGATAGAATTTCTCGAATGTTTTCATTTAAACAAAATAAAAATCATTTCTAAAGCAAATTTTTATTTCTGATTTAAATATTTATAACTGTGTCTGTGTGTGAATAATCAATAAATAGAAACTACAAAACAAATAAAGAAAACGTTTTCTGGCTTAGAATTATTCTTTAAAACCACAAAAGCATATTGTTAAAAGTACGAGCTCTATGCACACTTTATGTATAAAAATATGCACATGAATAAATGAAAAAAAAAATTTCCTTATTATTTTAAATAGTGCACGAATCATTTAGTGGAAGCTTATCATTTTTAAAATTCATGATTTGTAATTCAAGATCAAAATTGCCTCAGAATGATTTCATTTGCCTATTCGAGGTCATCTGAACTGATTATGTTTGCATTTATAGTCATAATATGGTAACAGTGATGAAATTTATAAGCTATAGTACTGAAAATTTTTTAAAAAAGTTCTACCCAGAGCTCTTCAAAGCACAGTTTCAACTACTAGAAGGGACTATGTTATTTAATATACATTTTAAATATATTGATTATAATAATACTCTTAATGTTATAACATGACATTTTTTTAAGTCATTTTTTTTTTATTAAATCTAATTTCCATTTAGAACTATATTTTATGTATAGTCCCTCACAGTGTTTCCCTATTGAAATCATGTTTAAAAGAGAGGATATTCATCATGTCTATTACCTTTCATAATTTATTTTCTATTTAAGGACTGAAAATAATTTGTTCTTTTATTACTTTACGAGTATAACTAAATAAATATTAATTTTTTAAAAATCATTGCATTTTTATGATAATAATTTCTATATGAAACATTTGATAAAGTATTTATTTGCAATGTTTATTTATTATTTTATTTGAAATAACTCTTGGGGCCGTGGTACCTGAAAGATTAGGGTTGCGGATTTGAAACCTAGTGCCGCTGAAAATACGCCGGGTAGAGGAGTTGATGCACTATAAATCTATTGAGCCTTGAAGTCCTGCCGCTTGGCTGACGTAGAAGTTTGGAGAGCCAGATCAGGTGTTATCCACATCACTCGACCACTGTTCAATCATATACTTAATACTTTCAAATAGCCCTCTTGTTGCTTCATAATGTGAGCTTCAAATAAATTAAAATCAGTCAATTTAAATAGTTCTTACCTTTAATATTTACTTTCTTGTATATAAACTTGATATGTTAAGAAATGATGAGTGTTATTCTCTTTGTATTTCTTTTTAAATAATTTATTAATTATTATTAGAAGAGAGATAATTACCTACAAATATTTGGTATGCTCAAAGAAATAAAAATATTTGCTTTTCATAGGAGAAATAATTTTAAAAATAAATTCGTTCAAATTATTCAAATGATATATTTCAAATAATACATTTGAATAATTTGAACGCATTTATTTTTAAAATTATTTCTCCTATGAAAAGCAAATATTTTTATTGCTTTGTGCATACCAAATATTTGTAGTTAATTCTCTCTCTTCTAATAATAATTAATAAATTATATAAAAAGAAATACAAAGAGAATAACACTCTTCATTTCTCAACATATCATTTGTATTATTCTAATAGAATATACTTGAATAAAAAAAAAGTGTTACGTTGCTTCTCTGAAGAAATTAAGAATTTATTAACTAGTAATCTTTTTTACAGACTACAACCTGACAGAAAATTTAGCTAAATTATTAGTTTAAATTATTTAAAAAGAAACACAAAGATAATAATACTGTTTTAATTTCTTAATATATCATTTGTATTATACTAATAGAATATACTTAAATTAAATAAAATATTACGTTGCTTCTCTGAAGAAATTAAGAATTTATCAACTAGTAATCTCTTTTTTACAAACAGCATCCTGACCGAAAGTTTAACTAGTGTAAATGTACAAGAGGTTTTATTTGTTAAGGGAAACAACAAAACACCTTCTTACTTCCACTCTAAATAAGATAACGTAATTTGAGTAATTAGCCATCAAGGAAAATGTATCTTAAGTTAAGTGAACAGACATATCTTAAGAGCGAAAGATTGCCCATTTTTCTTACAAGAAACCAAACATTGTTAACTTATTATGATGATTAAATTACACCACAAATTTCTCGTAGAAGTTCCAAGACGTGGCTTACACGAAATCTTCTTTCAGTTCAAACAAATTATAAGTACTCGGTAAATCATAAGAATTAAGATAAATGGGAAATTGAATAAATTATTATAATTAATTGACATTCCGATAAATTATGGGGAAATAGCCTCTCAGTGATTTAATAAGTGTTTCAATAAATGCTCTCTAATATAATTCCACAGTAAATTAACAAAAATACTCCTAATTTTCCATAAGGATTTGGCGATGCTGATTTATACTAATTAGGATAATTATTTGTTGCTTTCCGTTTATTTGTTACTTGGGTACAAACCCATCTTGTGTTTTATTTATAAATTAAAATAGGAAAATTCATTTAAAATGACATATCGCTTTTTTGATTCTATCACGACAGTTAATTGCAGGCAGAGAGAGACAAATCTAAATGTAGTTCATAAACAATTGTATTAAGATTCACATAAAGTAAAAAAAAGAACCAAATGAATTTTAAAAAGAAATCTATTGAGTAGTTTTATTCTAAGACGCTTTTATTTAAAAGTATTTTATTGCATGGGTATTAAAAATTAAATCAATCACTTGATTTAAATCTACAAACAATTTTCTTTCCAGTTTCGAAGAATCCCCAAACTTGGTCTAATGTAGACCAAAGAGTGGCTGAGTTTGTGAAAATGCTAAGTTATCGAGAATAGGATTAAAAAAGAATAAGTGCAAGTGTTTCCTCATAAAATATTGTACTACACTTGCATATATTGCTTGCTTGAGAATACAACAGAAAATTAACTGCTCAAATTCCCTTTACATAGGTAAAGTACGTACTTTATGAAGGCATAGAGCATTTGATGCATGAAAATGAAAATTAATGAACACAGTATACATTAATGTATCTGATTAGACACACCTCAGAAAAATACTTTATGAAAGCATAAATATATCTGTAATGAAAATTAAGTAGCCAACTTGTGATACAGCCCCCCTTTGGTGACCGTATCTGACTGTCAGCGTGAGCTAGAGGTGTAGGATTTGTAAAAGGAATAGACATTTTTAATTCTTAATATGACTTTATTAAGAATAGAACTTAAATGTATAACAATTTAGCAAAATTTAAAACGCGAGAATCTAGAATGTACAAACACACACAATGATAGTTAAACCGAATCGCGTAACTTAGACCACTTTCTCTAAATAATTATTCAATCCGCCTACTCTCACTTCTAATAATAGTATAAGTCCTAATATCAAATAATTAGTCCTACCTTAATCCAACTAAGATTCGATTTCTATATGGAGACGTCTGAGCGCGCGTGCAATGGTATGTACCTTGTATTACTGGTTTACTTTCCAGGTAACTTCACGAGTGGCTGTCAATTCACGCTTGTGTCTCTTCAAACATAACTTTCCCCAAATTGCCCTCTTGCTTACTGAAACTTCTGTTCTTTTAAAAGCTATCTTATTAGCTATCTTGTTCACATTTCGCTTCTTGGGTTTTGGTTGGAAAAGAGTTGCCATTAATCTTGGCCACCAAAGAACCCAGAGGTTATGTTAAAGAAAAGACGTGTGAACCAGTCACAAACTTTGAAAAAAATAGCTACTTTTTTTTAAAGAAATGCGAAATGTCGTGTTGTCTGCCAGACTATGCTCTACGTTTTGTTGCTTTATCACAAAGACGTTGAAGTAACTGTGAGTTCATTACCGACGTCCCTTGTTGTTCAAAATACTGAGCGACGGTTTCGATAGCCTTCACTCCCTCACTGTGTGATACTTTAGGAGTTTGTACGGTATCCTCAATGTTAGCTTCTTCATAATTTTCCGGCATGTTTTCATTAACTGTAACAACAGCAATAATATCTGTATTAGATACAATGTCTTGCTCGATATCCTTCTGGATCTTCGGCCGAGTTATCCGGACTTCCGTGTCTATTGAGTGTCGAGTTTTCGAGACTCTATGTACTTTTTTTTTATGAAATTCTCTTTATAAATATTTTACATTCTGAAAAGAAAGCATATTAAATATACTGTGAATGTGACACTAATAAATGAAACAATACAAAATTTGACTGAATCCAATACTGTACTTCTGTAAAAAAAACTCTTCATGTTTTCTACTTTTATGAATAACTGGATATTTTAGTTTTCGTTGAGCTTTAGATTAAAATAATCTTATAGATGTTCGCAAATTTATTGCATATTAAAAGAAAGCCGTAACAGATTAATAGGACAAGTCATTAATAATCTGAAAAGGTTATTCAATGGGTTTTTGTTCTTACAGATGTCGGTGATTACTTTGCAGCAGTGGCGAATAAGATATATGCTTGGATAGCGATATCTTTATTATTTGGTGTATTAATCAAATGTATTAATCATAATTTAGTGAGTTCATTCTCTAGATTCCGTACACCAGAATTTTTTTTTCTGTTGAAGTTTGTAAAAAATCTATTGTTTGTCAACAAGCTGTTTTATATTCTTAAACACAGAATTAATTCTATTTTATTTCAACTTTCTTACTTGATTCTAGATGATATAATTTAATTTGAAAGCAATGGAATTAACGTAGGTTTTTTTGAGTTACATTTTCCTATTAATTTTAGTTGCCTTTGTGCCTTTTTGAATAATCTACCTGCGTTTTTTTCCATATTTTAAGGATAATATTCTCAAAAATAGTAGGTAAAGTTTAATAAAACTAAAACATTTATTACTTTTTTGTCTTCTTAGTGTTCTTTATTGCAATAAAATAAAAACAGTAGTTAAGATTTCAAAACGAAAGGGTAAATTCTATAGGATTAGCATTTTTTCTTCCAGAATTAAAATGACTTTTAGATGGGAGTTTTAAGGCTGATTCTCAGCACTTTTAAATTGAGTTTATCCGACCTTCAAATGTGTTTTACTGTTGTTATTTAATCTATAATACCTCGAATATTTGAAAACATTTAGTTCTCTTGAACAGAATACCATGTGAATGTTGTATAGGAATAAAAAAAAAACGCATAAAAATTTGTAATTCGGTATAAGTGTTTTTATGATGTACTTTAAAGATTTTTTTAAATGTTTTATGGAAATTAAATTTTAGAGAAATCTTATGAAGAATTCTTTAAATAACATTTTTTAAATATTTTTTAACACAAAACTTTAAAATGACTCAAATATGAATGTTTCATATTTCAATCGTATCAATAAGTAATAACAACAACATATTGCAAATGATGTGATTAAGAAATTAATTCTGTGAAGCTTAGAATAAAACAAACCAAAGAAAAGAATGTATTTATATGAATGCCCTCATATAATTGCAATATATTTAAAAAAAAAACAACTTGATAACTCTTTTTCTTCAACATATTAACAATTTCGAATCATGGCCTTTTAGTTTTATAAGGAAATTAAGAGTAGAATGTATCTGCTATGGATATTATAATAATTGACTAAAAAAATATTGTATTGCTAATATCTATATAAGATAATTTTTGGGGGATTTTGATTTATAAAATTTAATTAACAAGCAGTAGTTTAATTATGAAATATCGTTAAATGGTTATAAATATTCTTAATTTTTTTCCGTTAATTAAATGGCAGAAAAAAAACCCGTTTAAAATTAAAGAGCTAAGAGCACACACATCTCAAAAAATGTGTTTCAAAAGAAAATCCGGAATAATTCCATTTTAATAATTGATCCCTATAATAGTCGAAAAATTTAATTACAGATTAATAAAAAAAACCTAGTATATTTAAAAACTAATGTTTGATACTAATGAACTAATGTTGTTTTTATAATTTTATAGATTCTGTATGTGATGAATTTTTATTCCTTTTGTGTTTTTATTAATTCATATATCTTCCTTTTCTATGATACATATTTCGTTTCTAGAGGAAAAAAAAAAAAATTAAAAAAAATTAAAAAAAATTTTTGTATCTGCATGTCGTTGTAAAACTCATGACTTAGAGTTTATTTGTTGAAAAAAAGCTTTTTATAATAACAGTGGAAATTAATTTTTATAATATAAATTACAACGATAAAAATAATAGCTAATGGAGAAAAATATGTAACTTCTTTGAAATTAATTTTCGATTTTTTTTATTTGTAAAACCTACGAGACATTTGTGCAGAGTTTGTTTAATAAAATATTGTTTTAGTTAATTAAAAACTAACTATCATGTCTTCATTTCTCGTACTACAAATCGGCTACATACTTTTAAAGGTAGTATTACACACTTTCGTTTCTTTTAATTCTTTAAAATAAAGTGAACTATAAGAGCACAAGTGATAGTTTCATTTAGAAATATATATAAGCGGAGCATATCATATAAGGATTCAGCCAGTGAATTAGGTGACAGATAGTGATATTTTTGTGTTTTTTTTATAATTCATTGATTATATATAAGTATCTTTCTTTTTATAAAGTTGATTACACACCCAGGAATAGCTGTGAACTAATATTGCAAAGCAAATAAGGTTATGGTTTTGAAGAAATTACAAGAGTAATTGTAGAAATAAAATCAATGTTTTCCTTTCTGAACTTTTAAGGAGGCACATTACAAAGTTGGACTTGTAAATGCAGAAAAAAAAATGAAAAACGGCCAACAATGATGAAATAACTAAGAGATTGCGGCTAAATAATAGCAAAATCATCCCAAAATTTTCAAAATAAAATGGCAGAATCTATATTCTCTATCATATAAGAGGAAAGCGACTCACTCATTATTCACGAAATCTCCAAAACAATTGCACTTGCAGACCTGAAACATGACAAGTATGTTTCTTTCGATTAGTAGAGATTCCCTAAAAATTGGTCACAAGGGTGTTGAGGGGACGTTATAGACGAAAATTGCCGTTTTTATACTATTACACACACAGACTTTAAATTTCTTTCTTTTATTGAGAAAAGAAGATCGGTTTTCGCGGAAATCTCACCCAAAGGGGGTGGTAAGGGGTTACGTGGATATTATACATGAAAAGAAAATCAGTTTTTGAACTATATAATTAATAGACTTTAAATTTGGTAAAAATATTTCTTCAGTTGCTTAGAGATCTGCTAAGAATGACTTTTACAAAAATCGATTCCCAAGAAGGAAGGGGGGGGGGGTTAGTCCGGAAGTATTATATATAATATTAAAAAAAATTCTCTTTTTTAAACTGTTAGACTTACAGACCTCTACATTAAGAGAGGGTTTTGCTTGAATCAACTCCCCAGAGAATTTGCGGGGTGTTACGTGAGCGTTTATGATAAAAAAAGGATTCTGGTTTTTGAACCATTAGATCTACAGATTTTTTGAATTCTACAAGTATGGTTTCTTATGAATAGAGAACCTTAAAAATGAGTTTTGAGATGATGGAAGGAGTAAATGATAAATATGCTTAAACCAAAAAAAAATGTTATTATTTAAAAAGGAGTGTAGGTAAAAAAAAAAAAATTATTACCCAACCGAAGGGTAGGGACTGGATTTATGTGATTTATATAATAATCATCTATTATTAACAGCAATTATACTTGATTTATAAAGAAAATATTACATTCAAGTTATTTTCGATACATAAGGATAGCGTGATAAGTATCAATAGCAGGAAATCCACGCTTAATTTTCACTAAAGCCTCTTTCTCTGTAAAGCCAAACCTATTTAAATAATATGGGTTGTGGTTTTTAAATAATATGTGCTTCATTTTTGTATATTATATACAATATTAAAAGTATACTACACTTGCAGGATTAGATAGAGACGATCATATTGGAAATAAATATAGAAATAATACGCCAAAATTTTACAGATAATTTAAGATCTAAAAAATCATTAAGTATTTTGAGATTGAAGCATTATTTTAATCAGTTTCTTTTTGAAAACACTGAAGAGCTGTTGAGCCCATAAATGAATATAAAATGTAACTTAACTCAGTGGCGCGACAGCCCATGGCCTACTGTGCCTAATACAGTATACGCGACCTTGGGCTCTAAGGAGCATGAACAGATGTTCCAGTCAGGTGGTCAGTCTGACGAAAATACCCCAGTGTTAAGTTCTCAAGCAAGCTTGGTACTCATTTTATCGACCCACTGAAGGGATGAAAGGCTGAGTCAACTTTGCCCAGCCCGGGGTTCGAACCTCGGACCTGTGGCGATGCATTAACCGCTGAGCCACTGGGATTCATATAAAAAGTAAAAAAAGATAAAATATTAGTCAACATTAGAAATACTTAAAAACACCAAAGCAAAAATTACTTTTATGACATTTGTTATTTCATTTTTTTCTTTGAAATAACTAGAAAATTATGAATTTCTAGAAATTACGTTATTTTTTTTCGCAGAAAATACTATCCATTTATTTGGAATTTTTTAAGAAAATGCTCTCAAATTGTTGAAGTAGTACATTATAAATGAATGATACGCTCTTGGAAATTAAAAAAATCAGTCAAAAAAAAAAAAAAGCATTGATTCACTTATAATACAATACATATTCATTTTGGAAATTTATTTTTAAAAATATTGTCGACTTATTTCGTGAAACACTACAAATGAAACCATTTAAAATTTTTAACATATTTTTTTTTTGATAATTTCTATACTTAAAGATATTTTTTATGGATACAAATGATATACTCTTATCTGTGCATAAAAATGGACGAAAATTCAATAGATTTAAGTCTAAGCTTTTCATTTTATGACGATTTCTCAAACCTCTAACTACACCATTCCTTTTAGTGACGAACCAAAGAAAGCGCAAATCCCTATCTCTTTTGAACTCCCCGACTCTCTCAACGTGTGATTATCCACGTTTCTATTCAATTTATCTACTCCTTCAAAACGATACGCCAGAGCAAAACAGGTGTTAAAAGATGGAAACCATCTCGGCGACTTGCTCGCTTTCTCGTATCTTCGCCAAACGTTTAATCGCCGGTGTCTTTGATTTCTTAATGGGAAGAGGTGTACGCCGCTCCGTGTGTAAAGAGGAGGTACAGGTTGTCACGGGAAACCGTTATGACGTCATCGGGTACGCCGGCACTTCTAAAAATACCTTTACTTCAATGGGATGAAATAATATTCTTGGCTCTTAAGCTGGTCGATAGGAAAGGTGCTCGTGTAGTTCTCCTCGCATAAACCAGGTGAATTGGATTCATCCTCTTTTGATGTTGAGGAATTTAAGTAGAGAAGGAAAGATGCTGGGATGGGAAAAAATTCGATGCAGAGATGTATTGACATAGGAATTTTGTATAAAGGGAATTTTTAATGATTTGCGCCATCTCGTGTAATGTATTTCCAATAAAATCCCAGAAAAAAATGTAGTAAATATGTTTGGATGTTGTAATGATTTTGAATAAATTGGAAAATACTGCAAAACGCTAAAAGGCTGAATTAATCAGATATGGATGAACTAAAGAGTATAAAATTTTAAAAAAACGTTGGTCTAAAATTCTTTAAAGTATTGTAATTTTTTTTTTTGTTCCTCTACTAATATTAGAAAGTAACTGTGATTTGTGCATAAATGTATTTGTAAAACCTTTTCTAATTAAATATAAAATTCAAATTTTAAACTAAAAAAAATAAATAATTTAATGAATTAAAAAATGCAGCTTAAGTTATGTGTGTTTTATCTCTCAACAATATTGAAAAGTATAAATAATATCTGTTTCTTTGTTGAAATTTATTTTTTTCAACATTATTGATAAATTTAAGAAAGGTTTACAGTCAAGTATAATAATCTAGAAGATGTAAGCAAAAAAATGTATTAAAAAAATATTTAAGGAGTAAAATATATATTTCATTTGCAGTTCATAAGAAAAAAAAAGTTTTTTCTATTTTTTCACGAAAAAAATCCGTTTGATATTTTTTTTTAAATTAAAAACAAGATGGATTCAAAATAGATACACATTTAAAGTATACATATACATGTTAACACATAGAAATATTTTTTTTTTCTTAATACTATTAGAATGATTTGAGTCACCCTTATATTTTTTCAACGACCATTCTTAAACATGGAAGTAAACCATATTAATTTGATGTAGAAAAAGATCTTTTCTCATAGAAAATAACAAAATAGGATTATTTGGAATTACAGCAAAACAGTCGATCAATATACGAATTAGGTCTGTATTCTTGTCTTCTATCTTTGTTCTGTTGCCCAGAAACTCTATTTTAGGAAGTCTTAATTGAAAGATACTAAGAGAGAGAGAGTCACGATTTTCTTTCATTCAATTTCGATACAAGCAAGGGAACATAACTCTTAAAATAATGGAAAAGCAATAGTAAAAAAAGTAAAAGTCTATTTATTCTTAACTTATGTCAGACAGACAATGTAAGACTGTTTTTTTAATGTTTGCTGTCTGATTAAGGCAAACTTCTTCAGTACAAAAGATCTTATTGTACTCAAACAGTACAATGCAAATTTATTTAGCTGCTTTATTATTACTTCTAATTGAATTCATGTTTCCCTGATCCTATATCTCTTTGTATGTCATAAATTACAAGTTAAATAAAATAATCAATCCTTTTATACAATAGGGCAAAGACTGAACATGAAAATTGTTTATTATTATTGTTGAGTAAAGTCGTTACAAAGAAAAAGAATGAAAAATAAATGAAATTTTTTTAAAATATTTTTTTAAATTTAAATATGTAAATGTTTGTATTCCTACTATTATATTTTAGATATAATACATTGCAGTAGGTGTACAGTATCACAAGAAGGCAATAAAGATGAAACTGAGAACACTCACATACAATGCGCATGATTTACTTTTTAACACTGAAACATGAAATTGTTATTTTTCTATTTGAAAGATCTATTTCAAACATTTTAAATAACAGATAAATTACAATTAATTGCATTTTATTAACTGAAAATATGAATGGGATTTTTTAATCTTATAAAAGTAATTGGTATCAGTTCACTAGAAAGCTAAAATTTTTTTTATATTCTTATTTTGACATGAAACCTTGTACTTATGATCATAATATTTTAAATATTTAATGATTTTCTTAAGAAAAGTGGTATAGTTTTTTTTTTAATCAGATCGTCTTAGTACAGATTTTTTTCATAAATAATACATTAATTAATGGTACATTTTCATAAATTTTAATAAATTGCCAGTGTTCTGCTACAATTTTATAATAAAAAACACATATATCACTGCATTTTATATTAGTATAACATCTTACGTTATCTGATATAGTTTATAATAATGTATTATAAAGGAGAGAATATAAAAGCTTGAAAAAATGCCCAAGGAAATTTTCTGAAAAATTAAATATAACTAGACTTTTCTTACATACATCTAAGATAATTAGAACTCCTTATTTCGTTTCTACTGAAAATACTTTTATATTTCTTCATAGTAAGAAATAAGGTAACATTTTGAATTTTC
>BMAV01004097.1:581433-600745 GCA_019973955.1 Trichonephila inaurata madagascariensis
TAATTATTTATATCTTAAATGAAACATCTAGAACAATTATTTCTTAAACATAATCACACTTAATTTATCTCCCTTTAATCTGGATAATATCACAACAAACATTAATATCAAAAGAAAAAAAAAACACACACAACCAAGTCCGCGCCAAAAGAATTTCTTCTACTTTTGTCTGGAATCGTTCGATGACAGATCGAGGTTGACAGTTACTGTTACGGGAGACGACGCGAAATTCACTTTTCGCCGGTCCCACTGGGTTTCTGGTGACAGAACTCGAAAAAGGCGGCAAATTGTCGTTCTCGAAATCAAGGTTGTGGTTGTCGATTGACGACGATCAAAGCATCGATTTGTCTCCATCGCGAACCTGATACAAAGATTTATGGAAAACATTCCAGGGTCGTTAACTATACTTATAGGCATAAAGATTATCTTGGTTGTCATGGAAGGTTGATGGAAAAATTGGATTGAATGTCATAAAGTGTGATTACTGGGAAGATGAATGATGGGTTGATTATGCAAAATATGGAAGTACTATGATAAGTAAAAAGTGCAACTTCAAAGGATAATGATAAATATTTCTTTATTTATAAAGAAATAGGGAAATAATTGGTCTTTCAAAGAGATATTTTTAGGTTTTAAAATTTATAACTTGCAAGTATGAAAGCGAAGCTTGGTTGAAATTTGAACTTTAATTAGTATAATGCTAAAACTTCTGCTTTACATACTTTCCAAAAAAATGACCCTGAACAATAAATAATTCCTTAAAACTATAGCTTTTTTCAAGCAGTATATTTTTATACAAAAAAAAAAATTAATAGTCAATGATTCATTTACAATGATGGGGGGAAAAATCTCAACACCAAGAACACATTATTGTACACAGATGAAATTTTGGCAATACATTTGTCCAGGTAACATACTCACTTGCTTAAAGTTTCCAAATTTCAAATGTGAAATGATTGTGCAGTAATAAACAGTGAATCCTCCAGAATTTTGAATGCAAATGTGTGTGTATTTGTACAGGTACCAATTTATGGGATGCGATTCCATGTCTGTTGCACTTGGTCGATCGAACAGGAAAAGTTAATGCTGGTTACGTTTAACGCAGTTGTTGTCCAATGAAGTCTCATTCATGCTCGATTAGAGAAGGATATAGTGATCTACAAGACCAAGGACACAGGTTGACAGTCTGTAGAGAGTGATGGATTACAACCGTGACATAAGGGCGCATGATGTGTAGTTGTAAAACACCCTCTTAAATACGGATCATAAAAGGCAACGCAACATGTTGGATCACCAGACTGATGTACAAATGTGGAGCCAGGTTGCGTTGAATAAGCATGACAGTGATCCTAATGTCTTAATAAATTGCTTCCCAGATTATAACTCTAGGTGTAGGCCCAGTGTGTCTAGACCACACACAGATTGGTTGTAGACACTCATCTAGATTCCTTCTAAGCAAAACCATCACTGTGTGACATCAAGACAGAATTGACTTCATCAGGAAACACAATAGATCTCCTCCCCGTCCCCCAGTAAGCCCTAGCTTAACACCACTGACATTGCAAAACGCAACGGTTTGGAGTTAGTGGAATACACGCTATAGAAGAAGCTACCTTGGCTTGAAGCTACATTTGAAGTAATCGATTTGTGACAGTTAGTTGTGTCACCGTGCTGCTAATTACAATTCGAATTTCTTTTGCAGATGTAGTACGATGTTCACCACAGCCATTCACGAATACAACAGTTTTCCCTATCAGAAGTGCCAAGCATCTACCGAGAACCCGGTTTTCTTAAATCAGTACCTTCTCTTGACCACAACTGCTAAAATTCATGCATAGTGGAAATATTCCTGTCAAGTCTTTCAGCAATATGGTGGAAAGAAAATCCACCTTTTATTAACCCTATTATTAACCTCATTCAAATTCAGTGAGTTGTCGATAATGGCTTTTTCGTGTAAAAGGCAATCTTGACTAACGTCAAATTTCACCGATAAATAACTTTCACGAGCTTTACTGTTCGCATTTAAAATAAATCTAATTTGCAATTTCATAGTGGCGCGTCTAGCACACCGCTTACATTTTCAGCGTGTAATTTGAATAGATGTTATCTTTTAGAAGTACAAACACGTCAACCAAACTTTGTTTATCTAGTACAACTTCTTCTTGACTTTGGAATTATTTTTCCACCAGGGTATATGTTAAGGTATCCGACTACCCTAAAATCATGATTTTTTTTCAAAAATTAACAACATTTTTTATGATTTTATTTTATAGGACATCTTATTAGCTTAATAAAAATATCAAGTTTTTTTATTTTCCATTCACTAGAACAAAAACTAAAAGTGTTTTAATAAAAGAAGATGCCATAACTTTACATAAGATGTCAAATTTTAAAATGCGTTTTACTTGAAATGCGTGTTTTTTTTTGAACAACTCAAATGGGGACAGTGATTGCTCAAACAGTTTTTAAAATAATTTGCTGAAATTTTTTGTGAATGTTTTGTATAACAGTAGAAGTGTTTTGACTTTCAGATTTATCAATCACTATTTTATTTCAAAATTTACAGTCCTTTATGTGAATATAATCACTGTTTTTTAAAGCAATTTCATATAGTCACTAAGATAGAGTGCTATAGTTTTTGTAAAAATTAAAATATCTCTTATCCTGAAGATCATTTCAAAAAGTAATAGCAAAGTAATGCATCAAAAATGAAAAATTGAGAATTTGTTCATTTAATATTTTTACAGAATGGGCCCCGTTTATGTCATTTTTTGTCCATTTTTACCCATTTTTTACCATTTTAGTATTAATAATTTATTATCTCTTATTAATTTTAGCCTTTTTCTATAAAAATATACTAAATCTAAAAACCACAAAAAAGTCATCATACCTCCATTTTTTCAAAAAAAGAAGTCACAAGTAGTTGGATACCTTAAGAAGAATAAAAACTATCAAGTTAACATGATTTTAGATTGTATTGTTAATGTTGAAAACTAAGAATGAAAATATGATAAAAGTGTATACTATACTTTATACAACAAGTATACATTTCAGGACACATGCACATAAAATTATTTAAGCTATTTAAAAAGTCTTATGTGCTAGTTTTTATTTTTTTATCTGTGAGTTTTTTCCAACAAAATTTGGAACTGTAATAGTTAAGCGACATAAGTCAGACCGCATGTATTGAATAAAAACGTAAGAAATGTTTATAAATAGCTTGCTTACATGTATATTTTTCATGATGAGTTCCTAGTTAGCATGACATATTCTAAGTAGATTCTACCAAAGTATAAAACATAATAGAGGTACTGTAGTAAAATATCAAATTAGCCTTAAGAGTATAAGAGTTTCAGTAGTATGAAAATATTTAGCGCTCACTGAGTTTGTGCTTCTATGTTAATATTTAACTATTATCTTCTAAACCCGAAATTCATCTTACATCACATTTTATACTTTCTATTTATACGTATTAGCTATTAATGTTCATTCCACAATTACTGTTTATAGTTCATCTATGGTTTGAATAAATCTTGGAAAATTTCCTAATTATTGCAATAAGTTATTTTAAATATATATGTTTTATTCACATAATGCTTGCAAAAATGTTTTAATAACTTTTAAAATATGCATGGTAGTCTTACACAAATTATAGATTATATATATGCATATGTCCAATTCTCTCTTCTCATTATATATATACTTATTTCATTATCTTATGTAATAGTTTTATTAAGTGGATCAATAACTGCTTAAGATGAATGCCCACTAAATTTTATATGCTAAACAAAAAATAAGCAGAGTAAAATATTGAATCAAACTATTCATTACATTTTCAATAATTGACGTTGAAAACTTCTATAGAAATGTTTATAACTTTATATATATATATATATATATATAGTCCCAGTAAAATTACAAAATAGCACCTAAGAAAAATTGTTCTTTTTATGATAATTTGAATAGTTTTTAAAACCTTTTATTCTCTCTAATCACTTTTAAACTATTTAATTCATTTTAGTATCAGACAATTAATAAAATTTATCTCCTACTAAGCGTAGTACATCCAAATAAAGTATAAAATATGGCATAACTTCTGTCTATCAAATAGCGCTGACAGTGTTTTCCTTGATCATTTTAATAGAGACCCTTTTATGTTCAACTTTAGAAAATTTGTATACCTTAAGATGTGATACTAATCCAAACACTTTAAGAGTTCCAAAATTTGTGAAAAAATTCCCTAACTGTAAAAATAATTTTAAAGTAATTTATTGGTTAATTACTTTTAACGTTATTGTTCCTATTCTCCTTCTTGCTTTTTCCCTTCCGGTGTTTTCATTCTCTTTAATTTTCCCTCAACGGCGTCCTCTTTGGAAAAGTATTTGATTAACGGCTTCTGTTCATTCTTTTAGACAGCTTTCAAAATTCTGAAAGTGCTGATACAGTTTTGTCATGTGATACGATATAATAAATAAATCTGTTCTATATTCTGAAAAATGAGGTAAGAAATTTGCTTTCGGCTTTATTTTGGCAAAGAAAATCTTTCAACATTATATAATACTTTAAGGAGGGGACATTCTCTCTCGAACACTCTAGATAATTGTTGACACATGTCTGGTAATTTTAAATATTTTAATTACTATTTCATCTCTGAAAAATGTAAATTTTAAGAATTGATTATATAATTTGACACTCACTGAGTTGTATTCATTTTATTTGATGGTTATGAATTAAGTTAAATAGAATCAATATACTTATTTGAATTTCATTTGTCACAGAGTTTTTCAAGTGAAATAATGACTCGAGGAAATAGGTAAAATAATAAACTAATGTTATTAATATTTACTTTTTAATTAATTTTCGAAATTATTTCAAGTATTTTTCCTGGTTTAAATTTTTAACTGGGGAGATATTTGTGGATTTGAGTCTATAAAAATATTTTATGATATACATAAATATATTATATTTTATGATATGATATACATTTTATGATGTACATGCTATTTCCAATATAATTTATATTTTTAAATATTTATTTTTTTATTATACTGAAATTTTTAAAATCATGTTGGAGCTCGCAGTATGATACAAATTGTTAAAAATGATGACATATAGAATTCACGAAATTTTTTGTTAACATTATTGTCAAACGAATTTTATTTAACTATTTTTTTACATCATTTTCTTTAATTTTGTTTACCTCCTCTTCATTAATTTTTTTTAAAAAAAAAATAAGCGACAATATTATGTTTACTATACTGATTTCTGTAATTTCACATTGAAATGTAATTCTCTCACTTGCTTTATCAATTAACTAACAATGTATTTATTACGAACTTTTCCATCCCAGACGACTCAAATAGTAATTCGACTTCTTTCAGCTTAGTTGATTTTATCATTAAGTAAAGATGTTTCCAAATATGTTATATTTACTTACTTTGCAAGAGATAGAATTGTTTTGTTTCTTTGTAATAAATATAAACTATTTGGCATAGTTTTACTTCAAATAAATGGAATACCAATTTAAAAAAATAAATTTAAAAAATAATAAATGAAGCAAATGAAATAATTTGGAAGAATATAAGGAATTTTCATTGCATTTAGTAATTAAAATAAAAGTATAATCAGTGTTCTTAAAACTGCATGACTATTTAAGCTTCCTTTGTAAATGGATAACTCATAAGATTATACATTAGTTAAATGGGTAAAGTGTTAGCAGGTAAAGTTTCATGAACATAAATAATGAAAAATACTGGGTAAAAATAAATATCTTTGAGATGAATGAATTGTTTGACTATCCAATTCAGCTAATATAACATTCTTGCAAGATCTCTCTCTCTCTCTCTCTTTATCTACTCTTTCTCTGAAAACTTTTGTAAAAAATGTGATTAAATCAATAACCTTCTACTTTTTTTAGAAAATATTATGTTAATATGATTATTTTGGACATTCAAATTATGTATAAAGACAATAAATGGAAGCAGAATTATTATTATTATTATTATTTATTTATTTATTGCATTATTAGATAAGGTAAGCACATCTGGCATCTGGAATATTTATTAAGAAACGTCAGCTATATTCATCTTTTTTGCAAAAACCCAATTCTGTTTTAACATAAATTTTATTTATTTCATTCATAGCTTTATATATAGTTTTAAAAAAGAACATACATGCAGAAATATCATTTTTGTCAAAAAAAGTTTTTAAGAGGAAGAAAAAGAAAAAAAAAAGATGGAATCAATTTACAAGAAACTCATGAAAATAATCTTGAATTCATTTGATTATTAACTAAATAAAAATATATTTATAATATTGGATTTACTTAGGAATATTTTAATAAAATATACCTAAAATATATATAATTTTAAAAAAATTAAAAAATTTCAAAATAAATTATAATAAACAAATTATTGTTTAATTATTTGAAATGCTTAGTAAAACATTTCTTTTTCAATCAGTGATACATAAGATATTGAAAATTTATAAAATAAAATTAATAAACGTTGAGAAATCTTGCAGCATTTATTTATCAATGATAACAATTTTGCATTAAGTATACTAAAAACATACGGAAAATATGAGCGATTTATGGCAATATATTAAGCATTTAATAATTAAAATGTACTCGTTCAATTATACCTTAATCTCATTCAATCAAACTACGATGTAAAATACCAAAGGAATAATCTAAAAATATTCTCATCACAGTGCAAAAAAAATTCGATTTATCTCTTTCTATCTCTCTCTATGTATATATGTAAGTAAGACATCTTAAAACCAGTTGATCCCAATCTTTTGACAAGTAACAAATTTGCTTCATCAATGTTTGCCACAAACATATTTTTAAAGCTAAGCTTTCTGAAAAGTTTTGTGACGTTCATAATCCCTTTGAAAGCCCCAAATCTTTCAATAAATAAATACATAGTTATATTTCCCTGCAATAAAAAAATACTCCACACAGATTATTCATCCATTGTTCGCTTCCATCTTTTTTATACATCCGAAAAATTTAAGCAAAAAAAAATATCTATATTTTTTTATTTATCTACCTATTTCTTATGTATTTTTTCCCATTTAACTTTAAGACATAAAAACTGAATTTCTCTCCTTTAAACTGAAATGATTATAAGACAAATGCAAATCGTGCAAGTAAAGAAAAACTGTAATTGCACTTAAAAAATGGGCATATGTATATTGTTTTTATTTCTTGCTCCAGCACTCACTCGAAATGAATATCATCAAAAATTTCACCGTGTTTTCAAGAATAATATTTTTTTATTCCTTTGCGGAAATTGTAAGAGTCGAATAAAAAAGTAGCGTCTGATTTATATTGTCAGATCCCCTTCCATTCCTCAAACATAAAGCTCTATCCTTCTAAAAGCCCTTATTTATATGCTTGTCACATAGCATCCAGCGGATTTCGCGAAGGACTTCCTTTCGTTTCTTTTTATTTACATTTTCGGGAGACTTTTTTTCATTTATTATTGTGTTTTATTCCTCCTCTTCTTAATACCATGACGTGTAGGAGAATATCAATACGAAGAAGCAGAAAATAAAAAAAAATAAAAAAAAAAAGAGAAGAGAGTAATTCTCATCACGCAAGCGCGGTTTGGGGAATGCGACATTGGAATACTCCAGAGGGTATCTTTTGTCATTGTTTGAAGCGTTCAGATAGTGTTTGTCTAATTCGGTGATGTGAAAAAAAAATTTGAAAGAAGTGTGCATTTCAGCGTCGAGCCTTAGTTTTATCCAAAAATGCATTCATGAATTCGCAAAGAGAGAGTGGAAAGAAAGAGCTTTTTCTGTTTACGATTCACAAAGTTAACGGAATGAAAACAGAAATAGAAATATGATTATTTTGGTTTTATGTTGGATGCTTTAGAAAATATAAAGATTCATTTACCTTCAGAAGTATAAGGCATTCTAATGACTTTTTTGCTATTATATACAATGAAAATCTCTTAACCCGAAACTGTAGAGACTGAAATATGTTTTCGTGTTAAAAAGAATTTTGTGTTAAAGAATTTCACACACACACACACTCACACAAAACTACATATATTAACAAAAGTAAGTTAGTTAGATTTTATTTTATTTACATAGATGTTTATATATGTGCATATATTTAAAAAATCTATGAAACGAAAATATTCCCCAAAACTTATGCTATACACACATTATCATCATATACTGCAATTGATTCTTCTGATAATAGAATAGGAAAGTCCACGATATAGGAATGATTACCGTAAAATCCGGCGTATAACGCGCACTTTTAACACAAAAGATAAGGTCGAAATTTACGAGTGCGCGTTATACGCCGGGTACAAAAATGATAGCTTTAAAAATATATAAATAAAAACAGAGGTAAACTTAAGAAAATTTAGACTCAAACATCGATCAAAATATTGCTTATTTAAAAGAAATAGCACAACTTATGGACTTAGAGGACTAGGCTTCTAGATGTATATTTTTTTTTTCAAAAACCTGGGATAATACCTCGAATAAATGTCTTCAAAACATAAGAGTACTTACATACTTATATTTCAGGTTTTTTCGTAAGAAAAAGAGGTGCTCTTAATACGGTAAATATACCTAAAAATTAAAAAATGCAGCTTGAACGTATAGGTGTGCGTTGTGCGCAGGATTTTACGGTATATATACGAACTTAATACCTCAAAATTTTGCTGTTGATAAAGCAAATGAAACAACATTCTCCACAAGTTTTCAAAAATTTTGCTTAACCTACTCTAGAAAGAAAAATTAAACAACGAAGATACTTTTCAGCAACCATGAAACAATCAATACAATGAAAGGCAGGAAATTTCAGAAAATGATGCATATACAAATATCAGTATCATGACGTCAGAGTGACGTGAGTTCAAGCAAAACACGTGCGGAGTACACGAAAATTTAAAAAGAATGTGGAAAGAAACATTTTCCTAGGCATTCGTTGCAAGTGACAGTGTGATTGTATGTACAATATGGTTACAAGAAACCATTAGGATGTCTTTTTACTCGAGGTAGAAGGATCAGTAAACTTAAGAAAGAGAGTATTTTGAGACAAATATTGCTCGAGAGATTGAAACCGATAAAAATGTTGCATCATGAGACTAGAAAACCTTCCTAAAGCAATTTTCATGACAAAGATTTAAAAAACTTCTTTAAAACAGTAATCAGTTTTTTTTATTTTTACAAGTACCGTAAAATCCAGCGTATAAAGCGCACTTTGAGCACAAAAAATAAGATCGAACCTTAAGGTTGCGCGTTATACATCGGGTATAAAAACTATAGCTTTAAAAAAACAAAAAAGGATGTGTGAGCTTAGAACAAATTTACTTCTATACCTATCAAATTGTAGTTTGCTTTAAAAAAACGACTTGCACATTTTGAACTAAAATAGCTGTAGTTCTAGAAGTATACTATTTTTTTCAAAATTCTGGAATAATACCTCGAATAAATGATTTCAAAAAGTAAGAGCAATGCGTTGTAATTTTTCAGATTTCTTCGTTAAAAAGGAGGTGCGCGTTATATGGCGAAAGCACCTAAAAATTAAAAAAATTAGCTTGAAAGTATAGGTACGCGCTATACGACGGGTTTTACGGTACTTATTTTTTCAAGTACTCACATATTTTTCTATATAAAGATTCATTTTAGAAAAATTGACTCGATTCATTTTCAGATTTTATCGAGTATTCTATCAATGATGAAAAAAATCCACCATTTTGCTTATGAAAGCTTTAATTCTAATATAATGATTATTTCTTAAAAATGATGCTTGATTTACTGAATTCTCTAATTTATATTCAAGAATATTTTTTACTGAAAGCAAATAAAATAATTACTGTGCACTACAACTGATGTACAAAGAAAGCAAAATAAACAAAATATAGAAAAAAATGAAACATTTACAAAACAAAAGTTACAAAATGAACTCAAAGAAGTTATTAACAATAGGAATGAAACAAAAGGGAAAAAAGTAAGAGGCCAGTAGATTTCAAGAGCAATTCAGTTTGGCTTCCAGATATTTCTTTTCTGTAATCATCTTCGAAAAAAAAGAGAATAAGATGTTCAACACTTTTAGCACCAACATCATAGCAATCACAAAGTTTAGATGGCATAGGTTAAGTCTATTTGTTAAGGTATACTTTAAGCATACTAAGACCAAAGCGAAGCAGAAAGTTTTTTTATGCTTACAAGAAAAGGATGAAGGACATTCTTTAAAAAATTGTTGGAAAAAAACTTCTTTGTCAGTACATAATGAGATGACATAATGTGCATAATGTTCCAGAGTATCATAGCAGTTTTTTCTAATGTGAAAGCATTTGTTATATTTACCAATAAATCAATCTTCCTGTGTTGCATTCTTAGCTTAGAAACCAGCCCTTTCATCTCTGAAAATTTCTGGTAAGTTCACAAGACAAAGCAAAGACACAAGGAAATCTATGTCTTTAAGAAATTTAAAATTATTGTAGATATATATATAGAGATAGAGAGTGAGAGTGTAAGGTAAATTCGTTTAATAAAGTATAATTTATAACTTGCAATTTCTTCGTTTAAATTTCTCAACTACTATATGAAATATTCTGTGAGAACTACCCAAACAAGATTTAAATAAGATTTTGCAGTTATTTCGAATTTCAATTGAGTTATTATGAGTAAAGAGCCTTTTTCCAAAAGTAATAAAATTAAAAATACGAAAAGCATTGCATATCAGGATGATATTTATTATTTAAAATTTTGATGACATTTATTTTGTGTGTGCACGCAGTGTTATATAATTTCTCTATAATTAAAATAGAACGTAAATAATTTATGTATTAAATGTTGTAAGTTTTACAAACATCATGGAATGTAATTGATTTTTTTATAAATTTGATTTTATTGTATATTTAATTATAAAATACAAAATTATAAAATTTGCTTTAATTACCTAGCAAAATTTGACTATTTACCATGAAAACATTTTTTCCCAAAATTTATTTATAAGCGGATCTTATATTAAGCATTTTTACAATGGTAAAAAAAAAGTGATTGCTTATAGAAAACGTTAGATTTTCTTTATAGAATATCTTTAAAAGATTTAAACAATGTTTAAAATAGTTTAGAAACAAATATATAATCTTAGTTACACTGTATATGGATGTTAACATAATTAAACTGTTAAGACTTTAACTGTTTTTAAATAATACTTTAAAATAGTTTGATTCAGATATATTAATAAATTTTTGATTATTTTGTTCTTATCGAAGAGCTCCATATTAACTGCTCTTTTCTGCTCCATACTAAAAATTTTAACTATAAAAAAATAAAGTTTTCTATAAGTCGGGAAAAGGTATTGTTTTATAGTTCAACTAAAGATACTTATTTTTCTCCCTTTCCTTAACATAGAAATTTTATCTCAAAAAACATTTAAGAAAATTTTTCCAAGAGCTTCTCAAGTATTCTTTTTTTCTTAAACATTTTGAAGATGGTTATCCTAAGAACATTTGTTAATTCTCTCAGTACAACTATTTTTCCTTCCATAAAAAAATAAACAAAAACGCCCTAAAATCATATGTCAAGTTTCCAGTTCATAAGCGAGGTACTTAGCCTCCACTTATACGAAAAAAAGATCTCTTTCTTTCGGATCTCCTCCAAATATCTCCCTTTTGTGAGATAAGAGACGAGATTTCTAGCAATTGTCGTGGTAGGGATTGCCTCGTAATCCTTACTGGGTGAACACCAGGGTTTCTTGTCAAGCATCCTGAAGATAAATGCCAATGGTTTACGACGTTCTCACGCTGACTGCCACTTTAAGCTCTTCGCATATATACATAAAAATGTTGCCCAGAAACTTCTGCATTTCGTATCAAATATACGTTCGCGGAGATTGGAATTTTTTGTTGGGAAATTGCTACTGATAGGTCTCCATTTGTCACTAACGCAAATGGTGCAGGGAAGGAATTGGAACGTTTTTTTTTCTTTTTTTTTTTGTGAGGATGGGTAAGAGAGAGACGCGACTGGAGTATTTTTCGTAACTTTTGTATAATATTTTATATATTACATCATTTTATTTTTCGATTGTACAGAAACAAAGCTTACTGCATATGTTTACTAGTACATTGATATTTAATTTGATGTACATTCATAATTAGTTTAAAACACATGAGTTGATCCATGTTTTGTTTTATGCATGCACACAAAGAAACTTGAGCAAAGAAGAATTGTAACACAATTAAAATCAAAATTAATATTGAAAAATAAAACAAAATGAATAACATATAAGAGTTTTTGATATATATATATACACTTCATTATCAATATTAATGCAATTCAAAAAAATACAAAACACTCGGTAAAGGAAAATTCTCAGTATTACATAAATTAGTTCTTTAAATAAATGCGAGCGTAAATTCTTTTTCATTCAGTTTGCTGCTGCCACTCATCTTATATGATATCATAATGTTACAGAGTGATAACGTAATGTTACAGAGTGTAGGAAACACAAAATGCGGATTGAAAATAATATTGAACGTACATTATAATTCATACATACTTACATATATATATATATATACCGGAACGAGCTCTTTCCACAATTAGAGCAATGAACTCATCTGCCGCAGACAAAAGAAAAAAAAAAGATAACATACATATGTTTGTTGTATTTTTTCAAACATATAATCAGAAATACAAAATACGTGTGAAAATCTCGGTCAAAGAACATATCTTATGTGTAAAAACTTCAGTTGCTTATTAGTAAGTACTGATGCAAAAAAAGTTCAGTTTATTCAATATGTGGGTATTAATCTGTTTCCTAACGTTTAAAAAGACCGTGGTAGCCCAGTGGTTATGATCACGGACTCGTAGTCGGCGTGTCATGGGTTCGAGACTGGTGCCACGGAAGAATAGCTGTGTAGGGGTGGCCGATGCACATTAAAATTGCAGAGCTGAAAGTCCTTTCGTTGGCGTGATGTAGTCACTTGGAGAAGGGCGCCAACTCATGTATCGTTTCATGCTAAGGTCCGTTACCATTAACCCTTGAATAGCGTTGTGGTTTACTGTACGGTTATATAATTACAATTTATATAGCCGTAATATTATTATTATCTTAACGTTTATATATATATATATATTATAATTATGATTTACGATTCACACACAAAGTTGTTGAATCAATAATATTTTTTTCAGGTATTATAAAGGTGAACGTATGAAAAACGTGGTCTTCATTTTTTTTATTTAAATATCTTACAATTTTATAGTTTTTTGTTCATCAAACATTTATATTTAGAATATTTTTCCTAATAAAGTCTTGTATATATTCACGAAAAATATATCTCTTTTTATTTTACTTTATTTTAAAACGGTCATTTTCAGAGTATGGTAAGCAATACAATATTATACTGTGACAGCCTTACAAAAAAGGGACGCTGGAAAAATAAAAAAGTTTCATATCTTAATATTTTTCTCTTATTACTTATTTTAAATTTTTTTTTGTACAAAAAATACTAAGATATATATTTTGCGCAATTTATTACAACGGAATCTTTTGGCAATGTTTATGGAAATCATAGAATTGGATTAAAGTATTTCCTCGATTTGAGAAAAGGCGATTCCCTTTTCCTCTTTATCCTGAATATATCTAAAGCTCATTGCTGCTGGACAGATTTTTCAATTCCCTTGAAACACGGAAGAAGGAGGCTTGTAGAGTTTTCTTTAGTCTTCTGATAGATACATTTTATAAGTTTGAGACTAAAAAAGTCTGTCTGAAAGAACAACATTAGTATAAGTGGTTGGCGATCTACATTTCACTTTATAATGTTTGAATTTTTTATTCTGTCCAAAAATAAAATTTTATGGAAGGCATTGATCTTATTTTTGTGTATACATAATTTAGTTCATTTTTAAATAATAATTAGTTAAATAATAATTTTATATTATTATTATATTATTAGTATATATAAATGTAAGTAATGCTTTAAAGATTTTGTTATTATTATTATTATAAAAATATAGGCACTTATTGAAGTGGAAACTTTACGATTTTAATGTAACTAATCATTATATGGGAATCAATATAAAGATTAATTTATTCAATAAATTAGACTTAACTTGTAATAAAATTATATGTTAGCATTATTTCATCTTTGGGTGCATTTATATGAAATATAATACATTAATATAGAGAGGGTTATTAATAAATATTACCTTAAAATAAATATCCTTCTTTCATTTCAAAGTTTGGCTAATAAAAAAAATAAGAATATTAAACTTGTTTTTATTTTTTTTATAAATACAATATTTAGTTAGGAATAGATAAAACAATTTATTAAATGATTATCCAACCAGTCTTTCTCAAAAGTAGTTAATGCAGAAGTATTGTAATTTAAAGACTTACATCTTGAATAGTATTAAAACGGTTAACAAATTGTAATTGATTCTAATTCCATTAAATAATCGGAGATAAAATAATTCCCTTAATTTGGCATTTATTGATAATGGATAAATACTGCTACTTAAAAAAAACAGAGAGCAAAATAGACAAACTGTTTGATAATATTTTTGTTTTAGTCCTTTCCATTTTCAACAATAACAAAAAAAATTAAGTTATAATTGCGGGAAATTTTAAAATAGTAATATAGAGGCAAGCAGGCTTTTTGTAAATGAATCGTATTAATTACAATTCCTATTGGGAGGTAAACTTTGAAATCTAGCAATTTATATATATTAGGTTCTTATTATATATAATTACTACAAATGTATGATTTTTCCAACTTCAGCGATTTTTTTTTTCAATTTGAATTTTCAGATTGTGAGAAAAGTATAAAGGTTAAAAATTAAAACTTGATTTCCTTACCATTATTCTTGCACTTTTTTAAAATTTAGAATCAAAGTGGAATGGAATCCATTTGATTGCATAATTACAGTCAATTTCTTTAAGAAATCAGCTGTACTAAATAGTGCAGTGACGGTTCCTAAGAATAAGAAATACACCAAGAGAACGATCCTTTTCTATCTTTAAAAGTAAAAATATTGTATATGATTTTGTTTTGCTTTGATTATGTGCAATTTGTGTATGACTTTAAGAAGCTTTACTAGTAATGTATGGCTAAATAAATTAAGCCTAATTCCATTTGTTGAACAATTGTTTAGTTCTTTTTAAAAGATTTTCTGTGCAGAAAAACTATGTTTTTCTTTAAAAAAAAAAGGTAAATATATATATATATATATCTTAAATATTTCTTTCAATAATAATAATAGCTTATCACTTGTCTTCATAAATGCAAATCTTATGTATGTAATCAAAAATACATCGAGCAAACTCTTCATTTCTATCTGTGTTTCCTAATCTATTGGATCATTAATTCTGTCAGAACGTTCAGTCTATCAATCATTTTGATAAATTGCTATCTGAGCGATCATCTTACATAATAAAGTACTTTTCAATAAAATCAATCTGGAAATCAGAAAATGATTGCTTTATCAATTCAAATCTATACCTATATTTTGAGTACTATGTTAAAAGAAATATTTTAAACAAAATATTATTTGAGTTAAGAATGTTTTCTAATAACCAAAACGCAATATATATTAATACTTCTGAATTTCCTTGGGCATTATATTGTTCAGTAATAAATTATGAATGGATTATAAAATGAGGTAGAGTAAAATAAAAGTAGAGTAATAATAATTAGAATATTCCCTCTTAGAATAAATTAATCAAAGAAATAATGCAGTGTTCTAAGCGCAAAATCAATCAATAATTATTTTCTAAATAAAATCATTCATTCATTTATTTAACCCGCGATCACTCGCGCTAGGAGTACTGTACACCCCAGCAACAAGAAAATCCTTCCGGGGTTCTAAAAAGAATACGCAGAACCACGATCTTTTCTGTAGCTGCACATTTTAGGTCATTGAGCTTTCAGGCCTGATGCAATCCCTCTTTCTCGAAAGATTGGAATGTAATGACCTTCAAAAGTTTATCTGAGGGGCTGAAAACTCCCGCGAGAAGTTGAGCATTTGTATACAGTCTGCTCTAAATGTTTGGAAATGATTAAAATACTATTTTTCTACTTTCTAGTATCATTATCTTATTAATTATAAAGTATATTTATTACTGGTATATACGTTTTACTGGTTTATGAAAAAGTATAAAATTATGTGTTTTAGAATGAAAATTTTGTATGTTTAGTTTAAATTAATGTTAGTCTCATTTGTATGCAATAAATTTAATGATTTTATTTGTACAATACAAAAACATCTTGTACTTTATAAATATGTATCATAATGACTTAATTTTATTTTCATAATTAAATACACGTGTTAAAAGTTTGGGGTGTTCTCTACACCCCGCAAGTAACGACGGTAGCGAAAACAGGCGCGAGTGACAGCTGGTTAAAAAGGAAAGAAACATTACCTTTTGCAAAATGATTTAATAAATATTACTGAAATTATTACGTCGAAAAATGTTATATAAAGAAAATTAGATTCTATATGAATAGTTAATACTATAATTCTGTCAAAGAAAATTAAGTTTATATCGAAAACTTACATTAATCTATATTTTTTATTTGAGACACAATGCTTAGGAATTTCAGTTTTCTATTTGCTGGCTTGATGGAAAAATTAATTACAAGACATTATACATTGTCTTAACTCTTACCATCCTAAATTATAAGCAATAATTAACAAATTAAGGAAATTAATTTGTTTTTAAAATTGATACTTTTTAGTTGATGATTTCTTTTTTTTAGCTGAGTACTGTCTTGCATCCTTAATTTCTGCTTTTCATAATACATATTTTTCAAACAAAATTGGCGTAAATTTTGTAATTTATATTTTAAAGAGTAATATGCGAATTTTAAATTTTTACTAGTAATTTTAACATAACTAAAACGATGTAGCTGTTGATGTCTCATTTTTAAACAATTTAGTTAATATATGGCTGAACAATATATACACTCATAAATATTGATTAAAAGAAAATGAAATCCTGAATTTTCTTTTAACCAATGACTCTTTTTGGAGAAAACTATTTTTTTCTTAGCGTATGCAGTGTTTATATTCTAATTACTTACGTTAATTTCATGTTAATTTAATTTTACTATCTCTTATATTACAAACTTCAGTAAATATTAAAGTAACTCAATACTTCTCTTTTTCATCGTGACATTCGTAAAGTAACTTGATGGGCAAAATTAAAGCTTTGCTTAATCTTCTTTACGAATAAAGTAAAAAGTAAGCAAATGAATAAGTTAATAATTAAGGAGAGATTAAATTGTAATTCTTCTGTAAATAATGAATTTTTCCAAGAGAAACGTATCGTATTTTTTGTTGTTTTTTGCTTCTTTATTAAACCGTCCTTCGTTTATGCATTCATGTTCCTTTTAATTCCCAATTAGCAATTAAGTTATTAAAAATAAGAATTATTTAAATAAGTATATTTTGAGTCAAACTTCTGCATTCTAAATAATTTAATCTGTTTTCCTATTCTTTCACGCAGCTAAATTAAAATAAATGGCTACGTAAATTATTAAATAAAAAGATTAGATCTTTACCTGTTTTTTTTTAAAATCAAATCATGTCACAAATGTAGTCTCAGTAAATTATACTTAATACCACGTTTGTGTTCAACTTTTTCAAAATAATTGTATTATCTCATCTATTAAAGGTAAATTCTTCTCGAAATTCATTCCATCTTTTTTTTTATCGAAAGCCAACTTAATCATTGAACTATCTTATCTTTAGGGCAACGTTTCTAAAACTGTGGGGGGAGACCCCTGGGGGAAGGCGAAAATAACCCTATGTGGGGAGTGAGTATATCGAAAAGTCGAAAACAAAAGATCATTTCAAAAAGTTATTAATTTACTGAAAGGAAGTAAAGAAAAATACATTATGAAGTATTAAAAAAATAAAATATACATTCACGCTAATATAATACATTTATACATGCCTTAGTACAGTGCAATGTGTATTTGAAAATTAATTTAACAATACTAAGTTAAAACCAAGTTTAATAATTACCAGTGACCACATAGGCTTGTCATATATAAAATAAAAATATATGAAATTTAATACTAAGCTTGATAATTTGTACGGTTTTAATTAAAATCGATTGTAGCATTGACATCAAAGTATATTATAATTGATTTCAATGCAATGTTATTACTTGGAGGGGAGAATGAAATTTAAGTTTGCGAATAAGATCGCAAATATTGAAAGTTTGGGAAGCACTGCTTTAGGGGTTAAATTTAACTATAAATAATTTTTTAAACAATAAATACTTCTATTGATATACTTAAGTTTCTATTCTTCATGAGCAATTATAAATAAATAGATTATTAATTGAAATAATATTTAATTGTGATTTATTTCTGAATCGATAGCTCATTCATTAGATACATATTCAACTCATTTCCCTTCACTCCTTTCTTAATCAATATTTTCACAATCACTTTCTCACCCAATACTGGCAAATATATTGTTTGCTCTAGAGCTTCTAAATAAAAAAGGCAACCTAATTAAAACCATCAACGTCTTATTATGTATCCTTCAGTTTTAATCACGACAAGTCATTGTGCTTATAAGGTGCCACCCGTTTTTCTCGTTAAGGTCCTTCATTTCTGTGTGATCTTTGCTCATTACCCACCTCAGAAGCCTCCATCAACGCTAATTCAAAAAATGGGGAGGCAAGAGACACATTAAAAAAAGGAGTAAGTGATCGAAGAGATGAGGCGATGAAAGAAAGAAAAAGTGAAAGAATGAATAAAAAAATGAAGCAGCGGCTGAGGAATAAGCTCTTTTTTATTTAAGTATGAATGCAGGGTGTAATTATCGATTTTTGGTTCTCAAAAAGGAGGAAAATTGAGTTGGTCCTCTGCACCTTAGTTGGTAATAGGAAGTGATGAACAGAGGCGTAGAGTTTGATGTTTTCTAATGAATTAGAATTTTTCTTTCAATATTGTCATCGATGTAAGGTATGTTAATGAAGCTCCAAAGCAGCGTGAGGTTCTTAAAATAGTAATGTTTTATCATTAGTGTCGGACAAAGACAAGGAGGAAACATACCGATAAAGGGCTCTTATTTGGTTATGGGCCAACTTCTTTTTTTCATTCTTATTCTTGTAAAATATCAGATGGGAATTGGTTATCTTCCTGTTCTGCTTTTAGTAGAATAAATGCTGCATTCTTTCGGTGGGTTCAACCAAATGAATGTTATTATGTAGTTAAAGAATGGTTCTTTGAGAAATGCTTGTCCAGATTGTGTGTGCATCTTAATAGATTTTTCAAAGAATGATAATTTTCGGATAAGAAAAAAAACC
>BMAV01004097.1:605697-620338 GCA_019973955.1 Trichonephila inaurata madagascariensis
AATATGAGAAATAAAGAGTGTATTACGAAACAGAGCTTTAAAAGCTACTAATGGTAAGACGTTTCAGTAATTTAATTTTCAAAAATTAATTTTAATGATTTTTCTCACTTTCTATTTAACGTAAAACAGCTAGAAACAATTTTACTGATACAAATATCAATTATAAAATAAGTATTTAAACTTATTTAATCAAAAATATGTCAACTCTTCAATTATAATATTGACATTTACTTCCCCTTGAACTAATCTAATCTTCTGAGATGCAATTGCATTAGAGAAAGCTTATTCAAAGTTGTTTGACTCCAATTATGAAAATTTTGAAAATATATATTTCATTCGAATACATTTTGAGCAATTGGAAAGTAGAAGATAAGAAGATTTTCCTCAAAATGGTAAATGAGTTACACGTAAGCGATATCAGTTCAAAACGCCAAAGGCAATTAAAGCCGATTATTCCAAATCTGAAAGCAACTATTTGTAATAATTTGATCCTATAAAGGGAAAATTAAACTTTACTAGAATAATTTCAAACGTAAAATGAAAAGTGCTACCTGTTTATTTTTCTAATTATTACACGGAGCAATTAATTGTAAATTTCAATAATTATATTATCGGTTTCTACGTTTGCTCACATATAACCATCATATTATTCTTAGATTTCTTTTTGTAATTTGATATTTATATACATGTTTTTAATATTTATTTATTTGTAAAACTTGTGTTCGTTTAAAGACTTATTTAAAACTTTGTGCCAATTAATTTCATTTTATAAAATGAAATGACCGATGGGTTTTAAATTATTTATGTTTCTTGATTAAGTAATGCTTCTGTACGGGGCTTCCTCTAGATCTTTATAATTTTTGTTTTCAAATAATTACACAAATGAAAAAAAATATGTAATTTTGTTGGATTTTTGAATTTGAAGAAAATTTTAATGGAGTATATGAATTAAATTATGAACTTTGAATTTCCCGTTAATGAGAGATTAAAGTCTAAATCACTTTTTGTGTTAAATATAGAATCCTCTAAGTTATATAATTTTCTGTATGTGATTGTGTGGAATCATATAAGCTATATAAATAGTTTTTTTTCTTTTAATATAATAGGTTTTCAATATATCCTACAAAGAATGTTTCGAAAAGAATCATTAAAAAATTTTTCAAATTTTCTGGAACAATTTTTTGGATGACTTATTCTAAACAAAACATATTGACATAATTCTTTTAGATCAGGGGTGGCCAGCCTAAATGACTTCTTGGTCCACTTCGGAAAAACTTTATAATTCCGCGTCGGCCTCACATAAAGATATATATATATATATATATATATATATATTAATTTGGACCCATTACAAACATTTATTGGCGGGAAAATTTAAAACATAATGGAGTATTATTAATGTTTTCATTGTTTTTCTTGTATACAAACTTCGATAATGTAATAATATTAATTCAATGATGAAATAAAATTTAATTATTTAATAAGTGAGATATTTGTTTCTCGACACTTTCACTTAGTTTTTTGCATGTCAATGCGTGTATTTGCGCATCGTAATTAATGTTGCCAGTTTTCGTCAGTTAAGTTTGAGAGCGATTTATGCTTGATAAATTTAATTTCCGGAAAAAAAAAAGATTCGTGGTAACAGAAGCAACGTGATAAAATATAAATTTTTTTGGATTTATTTGTTAAAAAACACACTAAAAACAACAATATTGCACCAAACAGTCATATTTCGTAAAGTTTTAATGAATCTTGGGGGCAGCAAAATTATTCAAGTCCACATGTGGCCTTCGGGACGCGTGTTGGCTACTCCTCTATTATATATTTAGAAATTGCTGTATAAATCAACTGTATGAAAAAAGCTACGTGACATTTAAAATGCAATGTTAAGGAATGGCCAGTACATGAAGAAACATGTCAACCTAAAAGAAACACAATAAAGAACAGTAAAGGATTTCTGTTGTAAGATAATACTTGCAATATAGGGTGTGGAAGTCGAAATAGATTTTGTTATAAAACAAAAATTATATTAAAAACCCTAATCATACATTCATTTATCGAAAGTAATAGCTTTAAAACTTTTAGTTCATAAAAAAGAGACAAATAAAATTATGATTGAGGATAATTAGAAACAAAAGCACATACTAATGTTTTTTTTTTTTTGAAAGTTAAATAGATTTACCGGTTTTGAAGAAGCCTAATCTAAATAAACTCATACAATTTGTTTAAATGTAAACGTGTGTTAATGAATAAGTATTTTTATCTTTACTCTTTTGAGGTTGAAAAACAATCAAAGAAGAAAAATAATTCATTAAAATTTTAATCCATTTTTATAAGAATGTACTAATGACCAGTTTTGCTTTGCTTTGAAAAATTAAAGATATGCGGCACTTTTGCTTTTTATTTTCTTTGTTTAAGCCTTTTCCTACAAAAATCAGCATTTCGTTAATCGCTTAACTTGAACATTATCATACTTAGAATTTTATTTTTTGGGGTTCTTGATTTTTGTTATTTCCCTGAAACAACTTTTTTCAAATACTTTCGATTGAGAATAAACTTTAAAATTTGTCGTATGAAGAGGAGGATTTATTTTTAAGTAGGAAAAAAAGGCAGGATCTGGAGTATTTAAAAAAAAAATCATGAAATGTTTATGAAATGTAATTTTGTAGTATTAATACAATGCTCAAAATTCTTAAATACACTTTAAAAACTTTACTTAAATGCGCTGAGAACTGATGAATAGATACATGTTCAATGAAAAAGAAACAAGCAAACTTTTTCAGGAATTAAAAATTTTACCTTTAATGAATTGATAAAGCCTTTTATCAATTCTTGCTCTTATACAACTTGTTCACCTGCTCGTCATTAATTCGTGGAATCGATACAGAAACAACGGATTTTCTTCAGAGTTCTATAAAACTGTGCGAGTGTTGTATATAACAGCAATATATAACATGACACTTGAAAATTTCTGCACAATAAACATTAAACTTGCTTCATTGGTAGATTTGGTGAAGAAATTGTTTGAAAATCAGTAAGAAATTGTTTAGCATGTGTTACAGATAATTATCTCTTTGTAATATAAACCTGAGATTCTGTGTGATAGAAAGAGAAACCCAATATGGCGTAATATACTGTGGATTTGCCTACATACTGTAAGGCGGTTACTTATAACTAAAGGAATCATCTGGGAAAGGAAATATCAACACAGTCAAATCACAACTTCTGGTTGTCGAGCTATCTATCAACCGACAGGTCACTCCAGCTTTTCTCAAAGGAAAATTAACAAAGTGTTTTGCTATTACTTGAGTCCCAGTTACAAGTAGGATTAAATGATCATTTTTTCATATATTTAGCCTTCTTGACGTTGTGTTTGGACGTATTTAATCGATTCTTTTTAACATTGTTGAACAGCTGCATCTTTTTGACTCCAAAATGGGGCAGTTATCTCATTTAAGCATGTTAGTTATTAAGCTCAATCTCACATTCTCTTTAAAAAACACACTTATAAATTATTACACACCAATCGAAACACCATAAAAAGTTTGCGTTATATGTTCATGTTTTCAACAATGGTAACAAATTATATCAAAGTCTATTCTGTCATCCAATGTGTTAATAACTCTTTGAAATTCAATGGTGTGATAAATATAGAGAGACAACAAACTCGGGTATATCCGAAACAATATCGGTTGGAAAATGGCCAGGAAAATACGGGACGGATATTATACAAGAAATATTCTTCCTTTCCACACATTCGTCAGTGAAATTGAATCGATGGAAGGGTATTGTCATCCATGAGGTGGAAAACTGGACCAAATGCAGTAGCATAGCCGAAAAAAGAAGTTCAAGGACTTCATCCCGATACTTCCCTGTATTCATAGTACCGCCTTTGAGGGCGTATGTCTTGATACACACACACACACACACACACACACAATATCCCATTAAATTACTGTTCCATCCCATAAAGATTCATGTTTGACGATGTTCTTTGCCTGATTGTTCTCTCTAGAAATTTAAGCGCATATCTTCTGATTCCATGGTTAATCAAGAGCAGACAGTTGTGTTCAGGATGATGTATGCTGAACTGACATGTTCATGACACCATTTAAACTTACCCTTCTCATGTGGAGCTTTCGGCTCCTAGTATTGGAACATATTGTTTAATCAAGTGATGCTGCAACTATATATGGATATGTCAACTGTAGAGTTATTCCACTTGACATTTTAACAGTATGCTGACGAACAGAGGAGGGAATAAACCTTAAATAACTAGGTATAGCTATCTTGACAACTGTTTGGCTGATTTTGTGTGGTTTAAAAATAAAATATGAATAATGACAAATAAAAGAGTTATATTTTTGATTAACTGTCCTACTTTAATGCGTAACACGTTATCACTATTTATCATTCTTCTTCTTTTAGTCATAGAAACATAAAAAAAAATATATCAGAAATAATTCTACAAAATTTATAAGATTTTGCACATGAATTTAAAGACACATTTTCTAGCCCTGTAGAATGTTGGTATTTTCAATGACTGGCCTGTATTCTGATATACATACGGAAATTTCTGTACTATACAGTAATCGCATACTGCTATTTTTTTTATTCAGTATGTATTTATGTAACACTGTCTAAAATATTTTTCTTTATTCATCTTTCATTTATAAGCATATACAACAAAAAATAAAGTAAAAATTGATTACAATTTTAATATATACTATTGTGGTATATCTGTACCTATTAATTTTAATTTATAACATTAAATAAAAAGAAATCTACTTTGTTAACCAATTCCTTCAAAACCAAAGAAATGTAAAATCCCTTTTTATTTCTCTAAGGGAATATAAAATACCTAGGCGAAATTTTATTAAAACTTTCTTTACTGGTAAAAAGAGTAGTTTAACTAACTATTCTTTAAAATTCACTTTCCTTAATGGTATTTTTTTAGCATTATTTTACAAGAGCATTGTAACAAGAAGTCATTTCCAATAAAAACCTTTTGCAGTTAGATGACGATTAAATATATTTGGACACTAATTGAGGATTACGTTTATTTATACTGTAACATTCGCTTTCTCTTGGAGAGTATTCGGAAGTATCATTTATTTCTTTAAAATTTGAAGCATATTAATTCTTACAGAGGAATATCTTACGAAGAACTAGGGAATTTTTGTTTTGTACTTATTGTGAAACGTATAGTGCTTTATCAAGAAAACAATTACATATAAATAATTGCTCAGACTTTTAAGTCTAGTACAATAAATTGCCACATGATATATTGCGAGAATATTTTTAAAAAAACTCAATGATAAGTTTTATAATTTCCAATTAACCTTCACATTTACAGAATATTTATTTAGATAAAATCTATTATTTTTTTAAAAAATGAATCTCATAATACGGTTTTAATTAAAACAATATATTGCATTTTACTTGGTGAGTGAGAGATATTTTTGCAAAAAAATATCCTGGGGCATTCAAACCCAAATAAAAATTCTTAAAAATATTTTTCAAAACCGAAGAAAAAATTTGTTTGAAAACTGAAAATTTTATAAAAGTACTAAAAAAAGTAAAAAATATGTTTTAAAAATTGGTTATTATGATTTTTTTTATATTTAAAATGGGGTTTTCAAGTTTAACCGAATAAAATAGATGATTTTGTAAAATCTGAATTCGATAAGAAAATCTCCGTAGTTTACAGAGTTTTCCCAGCTCATGATGCGAATGAATTTTGAAGAACATTGATTAGTTTTCTTTCATAAATGTCAAAAAGATTTGTGTAATCTTTTCATAAATGACGATATAATTTTAGTAATTTATATGATTGTATGATATTTTTGAAATTGTGCATGAAACGTTGTAAGCCAACACTCAACAAAGAAAAAGACAAGTTTTGAAAAATCATTAATTTGTATACATTGGATTTGTATATTTGGAGCCATTTTAAGACTTTTACTGAGTACATTTTATTGATTTAATATATGGTTAAATAAGCGACGTGTTTTAAAAAGAGTTAGACTTTTTAACATAAAACAAAATTAGCCGTTAAGATTAAATTTAATACATGAATATGTTTAATTTCAAAATTTCGTATCTTTTAGCCTTTCTGTTGTTGGTTATTTTTCTATTTTAAGATTTTTCTTAAGTGTGGAGGCTTTACAAAAACACAGAAACTGTTTTTCATGTGATGTAGTAGACCTTAATACCCCATAATAAATATTTAAAATCTGCAAAAATATCTTAAATTGTATCATTATTACAAAATTCTAAAAACCCATCTGAGTTGCTATTTATTCCGTTTCAAATGAAGCAGATAATAAAACGATTTTTGACTCAAAATACGCGAAGAGTTTAATATTTTCAAATATTTTCAAGTATTTATTAAATTTTAATGGTTACAATCTCGTATGCATGTATGAGGAGATATATTTTTAAATTAAACACAGAACCCATTTATTCTATTAAATGATCCATGGATAAAATTTATACATTCTTTTTTTTAACAATGCTTGTTCTTTTAGATTCCTTCTAAGAATTTCGTGAGTTTTATTCAAACAATTCCATTTTCATGAAATGGAATATAAATGGGAATTCTGAAATTCTCTTCCAAAGAAGGCATATTTATAATAAATATGTTTTGAAAATTGTAATGAGATTTAGTTTTAAGGGGACATGCTGCGATTTAGGAAAAAATTTTTAATTTAAGGATTTCAATATTTTTTTTTGTTGCCTCCTATGTGTGTATACTACGTAAAACAGATTTAGTGCTCAAAATTTCATAAAAAGCTAGCTATATAATTTTTCAAGAAAAGAAAATTGTGAAGTAATTTCAAACTGCTACTCTTCCTACAAAAATTGACGTACACGCATGAAATTTTATTTACAACTACGTCAAACAATGCATAACAAAAGTTGGTATAAGTCTTGCGATAACATGATTGGTATTCGTACAATGCTTCTTTTTATGAATGCTTATTGAAAACTCCTTAAAAGTGTACAAATTCTGAGTTCGATTATTTTAAAAAAAAATAAGTAATGTTTTGATTCAAAAATTTATACCTTTTGTTACATGTACTATTGGTAGTAGGTAAAAAAAAATTCAAAGCTGTGGGCACAATAGAAAAAAGCCTTAGCATTTTAAATGTAGACAAACTAGTTAATTTATCTTTCTGAGATAAGTACGTTTAAAGTTTTGATTTGTCATAGGGATGTGAACAAAAACGAACGTAAAAGCTATCATAATTCTGCGGTTTTTAAATTTAGAGCTTTCAAATTTTGTGAGGGTATATAAAATTATATGAAGAATAATTTAGGCTAAAAAGATTAGGTTTGATTTTTTGACCAATTCTTGTCAAGTGAATTGTACTGTTTACTCTTAAAAACTAAATTCAAGTTCGTTAAGAAGTCGGTAAGAAATATTTGCTGCCAGAGCAAATCTAAAATTTGCCTTTTCACATCATCTGAGTAATTTGTTTAAATTGAAAATAAACTAGTAGGAAAATAAAGGGAACAATTTCTACTTTAAATACATTTGTAATATTATTGGCAAATTATATAAGTTTTGATATAATTTTATTTTATCTTATATTTTGTTTTCCTTTTTAAACATTTAAAACTTGAATGTTGAGTATGACTTTGATAAAAAAAAAATGGAAATGAAAATTCCGCTTTATTGTAATGGTCACTGACATGAGTATCAGATCGAATTGTCGTGAATTCGATCGTTACTGCCACTTAAGATCCACCGTGTAGAGGAATTAATGCATGTGGTGTGGAAATTAGGAGACTGGGAGGCCAGCTCAGGTGACGTACTCGTTACTTGACCATGGTTCAAAATTACGATGTTTGTGTCTTTAAGGTATCGGATTACGTTCGGAAGCAAATACAAAAAGTTTTGCAAAAGCGTATAAATGGATAATATTTATGATATTTAGTGTCACTTAAATTAGAAAATGTATATACAATTTTTTTAAAGAATATTATTACAATAAAAAATTATTAATGTATATTTTGACAAAAAATGAACATAGAATGACCCATTTTCAAAATATTCTCCTTTTGTGAAAAACGCTTCTATTATAATAATATTTTACCTGTATATATTTCAGACCTCTCTACAGAGGCTCAATTATAATTTTTGAAATATATAACTTAGAAGTGGATTTATCCATGTTTAATGACAATAGAGGGGAGAAATTTTAAGAAAAAAAAAAAAAAAAAACGCCGATAATTACTTCAATTGGTGGTAACTGAAAATAATGTGAATTTTTCAAAATTCCTAGTTCAGACTGTCTGGAGAAGTCTTTACTTTATATAAGCGAAATATTATTATTTTAGAAGCATTTTTTATAAAAGGAATTTTCAATATTTTGAAAAAAGATTATTCTAAATTAATTTTTTGCCAAAATATTGTATTTAAATAATTTTTTTCTGTCAAAATGTCTTTAAAATATTTTTATGCATGTATTCTAATCTAATTGACTCTAAATATCATGAAACTTATCCATTTATGCTCTTTTTTAAAATACCGGTTTCGAACGTAGTCGGATAATTTAACAGCCTGCGTGTTGCTTTATAGTGAGGCTCAAATAATAGAAATGAATCATTCGATAAAAATGATTCTGTATCTTATAATTATTATTATGTATAGAAAAGAATATGTTTAAAGCTCCAGGACGTCTTTTAAAGTTACTTTAAATAAAATTTCTTTTTTGTTTATTTGTTTCTTCTAAAGAATTAGATTACCGAGAAATTTGATTCCTCTGAGTGCAGGTGAAAATCGAAGTACATATGTATTATTACAACTGTATTGTGACATTATATGGAACGAATGCCAAGGTTGCCAATTCAACGCGTATGGCACACGCAAAATCAGAGTTGCCAACTTGGCGAGCAATCTTGAACGGTGGCATTGCTATTATAGTACGTTTGTACCAAAATCGATCAAATTTCCATCTTTTACTAAAATTTCAATTTTTTATGTTTTATCAATTATGAACTACATTCTGTAAGATGTAATTGAAGTAATCAACAAAAAGCATCATATGATAGATCGAAGAGAAATTTTACAGACCTTAAATATCGAGTTTCTACATTTTCATATTATAAGAGCTTATATTTATTACTTTTTATACGAAAGAAAGTAAAACAGTTAGAAGCAAACAGATAATTGAAAACTAAAAATATATACAAGTAAAACAAATTCTAAGATTAGAACTATCCATATTTGCAAATCTTTTCCGAGTGGTTTTGTATGTACTTTTAATCAATTCTCTTAATTATTTCCCTTCCTAGAAAACTCATGTAAGATTTGTACCTTACCGTCAAAATAGTTCTCACCCAGGTAGCGTTATGATTGCTATTAATAACCACAGAGCTTTTGCAGTCCTTACAGAAAATATTTTACCGAAATTAAAACCACAACGAACACACGAGAAATGAGGAATGATGGCGGAAACGCAGCTCCAACTTAATTAGTCAGGTCACAGTGTGGCATTCATTCGCTATTCTTAATTAAAGTTTTTTTTTTGTGAAGGAAAAAATCCTAACAAGTACAATATTCATAAAAGAGGAAATATTTGTAATTTTGTGGTGTATTCTTCAGTCGTTTTATTCATGGTTGAGCTTTGATTGCTGAGGTTTTAGAAACCTGGTTTAGGTGAATACAATTTTTCTACCAGAGTAACTTTGATTTAAGAAAAGGATTATTTATATTCATTTCGTAAAATTAACTGAAATTATACCGGAGAGGAATTGTGATTATTTATAAATGACTTTTAACAGGTTATGAATGTAATAAATGAGAATTTATTCGTTTTTCTAAAATGGGGGAATTATTCATTTACTTGTATTTATGAATCGCAGAAAGCAAAAATTTTCATAAAAATGTTTTTGTTTGTCGTATTGTAATTGAGATTACAATACTTTGATTTTTTATTGAATGTATTGTTTATAATAAGAATATTTATATTATTATAATCCTATTGCTAGTAAGGATGGATGGACAATCTATTCATATTTTTAATTGAATATGGAAGGTTTAATGGAAAATCTTTGCTAAATATATATTACTGTTCAAAATACTTTTAACTTATTATTTTATACATAACCATAAGTTTACCAATTTTTTTTTCTTATATTTAGTATTATTTAAATGTTTTTAATAAGTCGATACACTTGTTGGCTTTTGCTGATGACATTGATACCATCGCTTGAACACCCACAGCACTAAGACCTTATCTTCTTATCTTTAGAGAAAGAAACCTTAGGATGGGACTGAAAATCAATGATAAAAAGACCAAGTACGTGACTTGCTCTAAAACACGTTTTAACAATTCCCATTTTAAATTTAAAGAGTATAGTTTTGAAGTTGTTGACAGCTTCACTTATTTAGGCTCAGAAATTAACAATAGAAACGATTGTACTACTGAAATCTAAAAGAGAAGTATTATGGCTAATAAATGTCTTAATGGAATACGAAAATATATGAAATTAAATTTAATCAAAAGAAAAACAAAGGTCTTATCGTATAAAAGTCTTTTAAGATCAGTATTAACTTATGCATGTGAAACTTGGTCCATGTCTCGAGCAGATGAGAACATGATAAATATCTACGAAAGGAAGATTTCAAGATTCATTTTTGGAGGAATTCAGGAAAATGGAACAGGGCGAAGAAGATCAAATTTAGAGCTCTATCAATCTTATGAAGAATCTGACATTGTTAACTTTAACATAATACAACTAATTAAATAGGCAAGTCACGTTATCAGAATGAACGAAGATCGCACCACTAAAAAGTATTCAATGCTCAACCAATTGGCACATAAAGAAAGGGCAGATAAAATCTTAGACGGATTGATGGTCTAGAAAGAAATCTCCTAGTTTCAAGAACTAGGAATTGGAGAACACTAGCAGAAAAAAAGGCTAACCCGGGAAAGGCTTCTTGAGAAGGCCAAGGCCCACCTTGGGCTGTTGTGCCACTGAGGAAGTAAGGAAGTATTATTTAACGAAGTTATATTCTTGTGTTATATTTTGAATAAGCATTCTGATTTCAATTTTTATTACTATTTCTAGCTATTGCAACAAAAATCGTTTTCATTTGATCAGAATTAGATATTTTAAGAGGAGTTATTTAACAGAATAAGAATTATTCACACACACAAGATTAAGAATTATTTCCTTTTAGAAAGATTTAGTGAAAGTATTGAAAATTTGAGCACACACATCAATTGTAAATGTAATTGGTTATATTTAAAAGGAAAATACAATGTTTCATTAAATTACGTATTTTCAACTTGTAATGCGTTTGATAACGATTTAGGAAAGAATGGTTTACATACAGAAAATTAGATTCTTTAGCTCTTCTCCGACGTATATATTTCTTGAAGATACAGTGTCTTTTTGAAAGAGTAATAGACTTTTAATAGTACTTTCTTAAGTTGCAACGGTTTGATGTAAGTTATATTCTGTATGGGCTATATAATTATAATTTAATCATCTGCAGTGTAAATAGATGATTCTTTAAATAACCAAATAAATTATGCTCAATACACCAAATTTAGAAGAAAAAAAATTTATGTTAATTAGTTCAATAATTAAAATTAAAAAAAAGCAACTTTTATAATAAAGTACTTTAAAATCTAGTACCATGTTTAGACAGCGTTGATGAGACTTAAACAGAATGCATTCGTTTTTTATTCCTAGTAAAAATTGAATATGCCTTTATTTTAGGCTGATAACCAATAAAATTTTGTAACCTAAATAGAGTGTCTTTTCTTTTAGGGAATTATAATTGATGGTGATGTTTGGAAAATTACTTCTAAATATAACAAACTTATCATATTTTCTTATAGAAAGTATTGCTTAAGTCCATACTAATGTACTTTCTGCAATACTTAAATTTTCTTACTGCAAAATTTCAAATTATTTTCAAGCAATCAATTATAAAAAAATACGAACTAACTAGAAAATATCGATAAAATATAATTTTCTGATTAATATAAATTAATATTCCCTACATTTAAAACAGCTTATAAAACTTATTTTACTTCAAACAGCAAACATCAAAAATGTGGGAATATACTATTTTATTATACTTGCTTGTACTTTTTCTAGTGGGTGTTCAAAATATCAATTGTAAAGTTTCAAGATTAATTTTTATTTTATATGTGATAGAAGAACATAGATTTTTTTCAAAAAGTCTTTTTCGGAATTTTAAAGACTACGTCAGCGCGCAGAAATAGATCACGAAAAAGGGCTCGAGTATTACTGCTGTAAAGAACGAAGAAATATTTAAGAAAAATATTTCTGCTTATAAGTTCTAATGTTAGAAGTTTTGTTGATTTTCATGATTATTGATTTTTTTTTCATATATCCATTTAAATGCACTGAAGAATGTTAAAGTTATCATTACGCGTTTCTTGACAAAGAATACTCATAAGGAATGAAAGAATCTCCACACGAGATGAAAATGTGTTTCTTCTATTTGGTTCCAATTTATGTTTTTAACTTATTTTGCTTTTTGCTATTGAAGCTTACGAATTGCTTTAATACGTCAAAAATGCATTTGGTGATATGTATTTCTTTCTTTTCGTACAAAAATGTACTTTAAAGGATTACGGAACAGAGCGGCGACTTTTTTCAAATTGATAAATATTATTTTTAAGAAAGTATAAGAACAATTTGGGAGGTTGGTGTGGGGTTTATATATTTTTCAATAGTATTAAGTTATTTATGACTTTTAAACAATGTGAACATATTTTTAAAAATGTAAATTTATCGTAAAGAAATGAAAAAATATCGAACTTGTTCCATTATTAAATAATCTTCTCATTCAATTTCATTTTGTATGTACATATATATATATATATATATATATATTAAAATAAAACTTACAATTCTTTTTATTACACAGTTTTTGCTCATGTAATAATAATAATAATAATAATAATAATAATTTCTATGAGCTAGAAAGTACCACCAATTTGTAATCTCAAAAAAAAAAATTATAACACTTTGTAAAAGTACAATACTATTATGTTTTCTAAATTAGCTGCTCCAAAACGTGAAGCAGTAAAATTAATAAAATTTAGTTGTTTTTATAAAGATTTTTTTTTCTTTTGTAAATTTTAACTGGGTAGTATGTTCTAAAAATAATATTTAATTATGTATTTATATTCTTTTTTTTGAAAAAAAAAAATTCTGATTCCTGTGAAACAAAAAATTTGTTACTTTATAATATTTATTTTATATGCTAAAAAGCGCTTTTGAGTTTTGTGTTGCTAAACTTTGATTATAACTTATAACTTTGTTTCTGTATATAAATGTGTATCTTTTTTCCAATATATACTTAAAATAAAAAATTTATAATTTATTAAAGTATTAAATTTATCAATATTCTAAATTTGCATTAGTATTCTAATCATTAATATTAAAATATGGTAAAGATCTCTAAAATTAAACAGAATAAACTTTAAAAAAATATTTAAAAGCGATTGTTAATTTTTATACAATTTTTTCGATAATTACTGTAGTAAGGGGCTTACTTATTGTAGCTTGCATCATAACTCGAATCATTTTTCCTGATTTCATTATATATGTATTAAATCTATTGTAGTTATTTTGAACTTAATAGAACTTCTAGAGAAATATATTTAGGAATTAAGAAATTATGCAATACTTATGGTGATTAATGTGAATTCCTCATTTTTTTATATGGGGAAATGCGGTTATTAATTTCTCTATCACTCATAGCAGGTTTATTAAAATCTGTATTATTTAAAAAAAATGTTCACCGAACAATAAATTATAGAAATGTTCACAATTTAGAACAGCTTCCAAGTATTTTATCAATGCAAACCGTAATAAAGGTTTTCGCAGCCCTTGGACATTTTGTTTAACGCTTTTGTAAAAGATACCATTATTTATTGGAAAGTAACATTTCTTTAGTTGAGATGGATAATTTTGTATCTAAATTACTCATATTCTTCCAGAGGCATACCGTATTTGACAACAATCTTAGTGATAAAACATTTTATATCTTTAAATACTGGATGTTTGATTTTAGCCATACGTTTACTAAAAATCAGGAGTTTATAAACAATAATTTTACTCAAAACATTTCTTTTAGAATACTTAAATCTCCTTTTCTAATGTGTTGAAAATGATCATTGAATAACAATACATTCTACAGTTCTACACATCTGTTCTAGTTAAATAAGAATCTACCGACTTTTGTATTATATTTGAAAGCTTTTGCAAAATAATATTTTTGATTGGAAAAAATAAACATATATATTTTTTAAGGTATCCGACTACTTTCGGAACCGTGATTTTAAAAAAACGCATAAATGAATATTTTTCATGATAATTAGTGTCACATTAGACATGTATAAAATTGTTTTAAGGACATTTTGACAAAAAAAATTATTTAAATACAATATTTTTGCAAAAAAGTATCTTAGAATATAACCCATATTTAAAATATTCAACTTTTGTGAAAAATGCTTCTATTATAATAATATTTTGCCTGTATTTAGCTCAGACCTCTGTAGAGAGGCTCAACTATGATTTTTGAAAAATTCACATTATTTTCAGAGTTACAACCCATTAAATTAATTATCGGTATTTTTTT
>BMAV01004097.1:620617-646863 GCA_019973955.1 Trichonephila inaurata madagascariensis
AATATTATCTATTTACACGCATTTGCAAAATCACGGTTCCGAACGTAGTCGGATACCTTAATTAATCTCGAAAAATTAATACTATCGGATTTATTAATATATAATGTAGAGCAATAATCCATCTGATAGTTATTATTTACCCTAATATTTATTATTTTAGGATTATGTTTTAAGCTTATATAGCTTGATAGCTTTATATATCCCTAAATATTACTAATTGCTATGAAAATAATAATAATTTATAACAGTCGAAGGAAAAAATTTCTTTTATTATACAATTCACACATAGATCAGATAGGTATCCACTGCACCTGCAAAAATTCCTGTAGAAAACTATTAAATCTTTTCAAGACACAAGTTTATATTAAAGATATTTTTGAAGAAAAACGAACATATTTGAATAGTAGAAAAGTGTAGCACAATGTTGTTTTTAAACATATGTATTTTGTAATTATTCTTCACAAAGATGCATTTCTTTAATATAAACAGGCTTTCCAAGCATTCTATAGCCAAACTTCATATGGTTTTTGATTTGTTGAACATGGTGGGGTCAAACCATTGGGAAACAGTGATTAATCACCTTGTCTTTAGTGTTCGATTGTGGAAGTATCCACCTCCAGGATCATCGATCAAACTACGTTCTGTGTCCAGCATTAAATACATTGTATTCATGTAGGAAAGCACACTGTATTTAAAATTTAAGCTATTGTATATTAAGTATAAATGGGAAAACAGTTTCATGTACATCACTTAATCAGATTATTTACAAATATTTTACGTTTACATTTATACATAAATTATAATATGAATAATTTTACCCAAGAGAAACATTTTTTTAAAGAAGCAGAATGCAAGTATTTCAATAAGAGATTATCTCGGTTGTAAATGTTGAATTACGGGAATTGTAATTTTTATAAATCTGTAAAGTGATTAATAATAATGTAACGAAATTTTAGAAAACTACTCAAAATGACAACTGCATTTTGCAAGAATAGTAACAAATAGACGTAAATGTGATAAACAGGAGTAAATTTTGACAGTATTTAATATTTTAGAATTATAGTGAATATATTTTATTTCTTGTTTTTATGGATCATTGCTTATAATGTATGCGTGATGATAAAATGCTTAATGTGTGGAAAAATAAGGGAAATGTGTTTCTTTTTTAAAATTATATTTTATTGCCTGAATGCTTACATAAAAAATATTTTTGATTTCGTGCTAAGTTTAATTTATTAAGTGGCAACATAACTAATTTCCTACAGTATCTGTCGAAAGCAGATTAAATTGTTCCTTTTTAAAAACTTTTATTACCTAAATATTCATTGAAAAACATACGAAAAATATAATGAAAACATAAAAATCTCCAATGTAAAGCTTTTAATAATTTGATATATTTCATATAAAAATAAAAATACAGCAAACAATGGCCTTGTTGAATACAATTGCATGATAAACCTAATAATTAAATTCAAAAATGTTTTTCATTTAAAGGAAAACGTTCTCCTAATAATTTTGATGATTTTTTTTTTGTTATTTTATCTTAATTGTCTGTAGTTGATACGGAAAATTTTCGAACTAGAACAAATCCTCCACTTCTCTCTCTTATAGACAAAGTAAAGATATTTTAAAGCGCCTTTAAGTATGGAAGTGAAGACAAAAAAATAGCAAATTAACACACACAAGAGGGTTTACAAATATTTTGGACTAACAATATATTTGAACTAATATTTTTTTGACTTTTCTCATGTTAAAAAAACGAAGGCAACATAGTGTATTATATACTACTGAAATACATGCAACTATATTCAAACTAAAAATCCTTTTTATTTATATCTTATTTCCAGATTTTTGTATTTTTATTTTTTGTTGATTTTTCTCCCAGTAAATATATCCTAGAAATTAATATGGACAAAAAATTGAATGATGTAATTATGTTCGAAAGAATTCGATAATATTTAAAATCAAATTTTTGTGATTGCTGCTGCATTAAGCATATTTTTTGTACACTAAGTTTTGAAATTAATATACAAGGTTTACCATTATGTTTGAAATAATATTTGTAAGTGAGAAGATATATTTTATATATTTATACTTCAACTTTTATGCGGAAGACTTTATAATTCACTATCAATAAAAGAACCGCACACTTTATTTAACTGCATATTCTGGAAAGTAATGTAAAATGTTTTAAGTATCCAAACAACAAAACATGCTAACATTTCAGTTCTTTCTTCTCTCTATCTCTATAATTAATTATTCACCATTGTAATATAACGGCGCATGTAATTTAAAATACACTTAAGTTCAGCACTTTCGAAGTTAAACATTTAAAAGTTCACTTTAACAGCCGCTTTTAGTTTAACACAAGCGCAGAGTCTACCGTAGTAAGTAAACACAATAGGGAAGAGCATACTTGGGAAGTGTTTAAAGCCTTAGCGAGTACTGGGAAGTTGCCTTTTAGGGATAGGAAGCAGACGGTCAATGACTGTGCTTGAAAGGTGCAAATGATTTATTTATATGAATGATGAACCCTGTTTACAAAATGCAGAGTAGCGATTGAAGGAGCTGTCTGCAAAGTTAGAATGGACGTTTGACGTCAGTAAACAGAGCAGCGTTTACATGGCAATAAGTCATCGAAGATATTAGTATTCGTGGCTTTGAACCTAGTGTCTTAAGTGTGTTAGATATCAAATAAATCATTAATATCGTGCACAATAGCAAATTATAGCTTGGGGATGATAGCAATAGCTCATCAGGAAATAAACGTTACTAAACAGCTGAGTTTTAAAAATAACAGTGTGTGTATAAATGATACAGAATGAGAAATTATAATGGTAATAAAAGTTTCTGACCCTAAATAGACCATTTTAAGAAGTTGTATTGCTGTTAATTTAAAAATCTAAAATTAAATATATTTAAAGTAAAAACTGCAATATTTTCGGTTTAATTTTTATTTCAAAACTTTTAGTTTATGCTTCGATTTTCATTTCTGAGGTTTTAGATTGAATGAATTTAGTTGGATAAATTTAGAATATTTATAATAATCTTTTAAGACAGTTATTATGTAACATGTATGATTTGATTTGCATTTATCTCAAAATTATTGTTTCCACGTATATAAGAGGTCGAAATATTATTTTATATTAATTATTGATGACGTGCATTTTCGCTTTAAAAAGATTCGGTTATAAAAATATTTCAAAAAAATATCTAATTCTGGCATGAAATTTATAGATAAAAAGGCATCTGCATCTGTTAAAGTTAAATAAGTTTATTTCAGTAAATTTAAGTGTAGAATAATTTATATATTTTACAACGAGATATGAAGACTATCATGCAACAAATCCAGGATAACTTGGAATTTATCAACATAATTGATCATTTAAAAATTGAAAAATGTTACATTATATATTTTAGATTTTTTTTACGCTCTATGCCTATCAACTACTAAACTTCGAAAAAAGTTTTTTCAAATTAATCACAGAAATAACTTTGCAAATAAAATAAAATAAAATCTCAGTATTCAAGAACAATTCTTCCCTAATATCGAGAAAATATTGATACTTAATTTGTAATCCAAATTCATTGTCTACATGTGCATTTCTGGTGTAAGTATCTCAATAATTTAAACTTTTTTCTTAGCACTTTTTGATTTTAATTTTTGTGCGTTAGTGTTCATTTACTTCAGTGTATATAAACAGTTTTGTTTTTAACGTAGCTTTATAAATACCTTGTTTCTATTTTATTTGATCGATGCTTGCATCAAATATTTGCCTCGAAATTTCAACTGTAAACAATTAAGAATAAAAAATACCATGTGTAAAAAACACTGAACTTTGCTTATTTGGCAAATAATAAATAGTTAATTATTATGTATGAGTTTTTTCCCAAAAGTGTTGAATTACATGTAAGATATAGCTGTCTAACTTTAACAAAGATGGGGAAAAGAAAGCTTATATTCATATGCTAATATGCTCTTTAATTCTAAGTAGATAGCTTATAAAAGTCTATTTACTTACGAATATTTAAATTTAAGTCTAGAATTTTTTTCAATAAAAATAAATTTCTTAATTTAGGCAATGTAGGAAAAAAAAAATGTCGTATTTCACATCTTGTAGTACAATAAATGCCGTATATTTTTAAATTTGATTTGCTTCTGTCTGACAGCGATGATTCTTGAAAAATACCTCTAGCTCGAATTTTTCATTAAAGTAAATTTTTTCTTAGTGATGTCACACCTATTTTATTCCCTTCCTATTGAACCGTTTTCCAAACTCCGTTCAGTGTTCTTGGATGCTGTTTTCTTAAGGCTCGTTTTAAGGGTATTTCACCATATGCACAAGGACGTGAACTTAACGCGGAGCACATTTTCAGACTGAAAAAATTCCTCAATTTTTCTAAACATTTGTGACATTGTAACTCATGAATTTGTTTATAATATAGTGCTTTTAAAATTTCAAAATATTTCATAAATAATTAGTTTTTATTTTTAACATGCAAAGAAATAGCTCATTTAACATTATGGTATACGAGAAAAAAATGCGAAACACATTTTATAAAAGAAACTATAGGTCAATTGGGATAAAAATTAGTAGTATGATAAAATAAGTGATTCTACACAGGACAGTGAAGCCAGAATAAAATATTAATGTTTGAGTACATTTATGTCTTAAAAAATATTCCGGATTTGAGTCCTATTCTTTAACATTACGCCTAAAACAGCCTTAATAAACCGAAAGCACAAAAGTCAATTGAAGGAGCGTCAGGTAATTTTACAAGTATTTCCTCAAATGTGATGTACTTTATCCCTGTTTTTTTCCCCTACATAAGTGGCAGCTGATTTAGAAGGGTAACGAGAGGCTTTGTTTATATGAAGCTCAACTTTATCTCAATTCTCTTTCCACATAAGAATGTATTTTCTTCTTTAAAAATTGGTTCTAAAGCAGTGCTTCTCAAACTTTTAGTATTCGCGACCCAATATTCAATCATAATTTTCATCTAGCCCCCCTCCAGGCACAATAACAATGTATTTAATTCTATAATACTATACGTTGAGTGAGTGAGTGATTGATTGATTATTAACGTCGCACTGTTCAGCTACACGAGGGCTTTTGGCGACGGACCACGTAATTTTGAACCATGGTCAAGTGACGTGGACGACACCTGAGCTGGCACCCCCTCTCCTAACTACCACACCACACCAACGGGAGGACGTTTCAGCTCTCGACAGATTTAACGTGCATCGCTGCCCTACACGGCGGGTCTTTAGTGGTACTGGGCTCGAACTCGTGACAAGGCAAGCCACGGTCTGATACCTATACCACTCGGCTACCGCGGCCACATACTATACCTTGAGGCTAAACCTTAAATACGACTTTAACCTCTTAAGTGCCATCGACGTACATAAATGTCTCACACAGCCAAAGCATTAATTTTATGGACGTATATATACGCATTTTTGAAGTATTATCTTTTCTGTGCACTGCTATCCGTAAAATTATTCCGAAGGCTTTAGAATGCAATAAAAGGACCTTAATAATGTTTGCGAAGGATTTACTTATTTCAGAGGATTTGCTTATTTATTCCTTCCCTCCTCTCCCCAAAAAACATCACATACTCGCGTCTATGTGGAAAGCGAATCTTGTAGCTTTTAATCGGCAGTTAAGGGTTCAATTATAAACGGAACAAAAATTATCAAGATAAGTATTAATACAAGCCCACGGGTTCACTAGTAATTATCAAACTTGTTCATAGCTAAGTATGTTAAATTAATTATAAAATACATTGTATAATACTGATGCATTTACAAGTGTATTTTATCGGTGTAAATGAGTGTTTTATTTTTTATTATGTGTGAATGTATTTTGTTTGATTACTTTCAGTATAAATTAATAATTTTTTTAAAATAATCTTTTGTTTTCGACTTTTTAATATGCTCGCGCTCCTCTTGTGAAGTTATCACACCCTTTTAGGGGGGTGCGCCCTACAGTTTCAAAAACGCTGTTCTAAAGTAATCTGCTGATAGCAGAGTGAATCAATTGTAGTTTGCTTGAGATTTTTAGGATTTTTAATTTGCTGTTGTAGCAAACCCTTGTAACTATCATGAACCCCCTTTGGGAACTTTTCTGTACACTGACAAAACCATTTCGTACCGTCATTACCGTCAGTTGAGCAATAGAAGATTGATTTTTATATATTACAGTTACTTAAATACATGTCTCATCGAGTGTTGCCACAAATTTCCAATTTTTTAGCATCTAGGTGTTTTTCGTGTAATTTTCTACAACTTGTTTTTCTTTCAGCAATATATTTGGGCAAAAGCAGATGAACCTTAGCTTTACACATTTGTTTAGGTTTAAATCTTCATGAATGCTTTTATTTACCATTCCGGAAGGCCTTTTTAGTTTCGATGCAATGAATTTTTGCGTCGGCATATTTTCTTTTAGAATCAGACTTCACTTTCTTGTGTGTGTGAAGCCTGCGTTAGAACAGTCTTAGGATGAGGTTTCTTATTCATGATGTCATTTTTCTTTAGGTAGACGTACTTTTCCTTTCAAATATAATGAATCATAAATACGTTTCTTTTTCAAGTACGATAATTATGATTTTTACGAATATTTCTCCTTTGAAAGCTCAATTACGTAACCTTCGAGCCATCTATCAATCTTAGGAACCCTTTTCAAAAGAAATCTTTTATTTTATATTCCAATCAAAAGAAAACATTAGCAGACGATTATTCTGAAGTTTCCAAGTTTTATCTCAAAATATAAACGAGGAAATAAATTACAAAATCGTTTCCATAAAGAGCGACTGGCCTTCTGCACTGTGTTTAAACGTGTTTTAGAACGGTTTCCCCTATTCTCTGTGCATCGTGGCATCTGGTGAAGTCTTATGCTTCGACAAAATTAGTCGAAGGTATATTACGTAATTGCCCTTTCATAGCATTGATTTTTGTAAGATTTTATCAACATAACGTTATAATAGATAATATGAAATTAAACTAAATGTGTCATAGATGTTTTTAAGTATATAATGATTATGAAGACTATCTCAAAAGAAAAAAAATTACAGCTATATAAACTTATTATTCGTAGCTGAATATAATATTTGCATTATATTTTGTTAAAAAAAGTGCGATTTCTTAAAAAAAAAAAGTCATGCATTGGAGTGGTTTTCTCATAAGAACCTTCTGATTAATCACATTCATTCTGCAAGAACCTTTAAGCATTTTCATTCCATACTGTAGCTGATAGGATTGAGCATGCGACTGACAGATTCTTATGGTGATTAATGACGAAAACTTCGAAGTGTAAGATGAGTTGTGTTGCATCCACAAGATCCAGGACCCAACAGTTTTTTCCAAGAAAAGTTCGGGAGGTTTTAGATCCAATTCTACATCGTAACGTGATGACTAATCTTGCAAGGGAAGCCATAAATCATTTTTAAGTATTCAGAATGAAGGAGATGGCGAAGTAAACAAAAATAATAGCATGTCAATCGGCTGAAAGATCGATTTTGATAGATTTGCGGTGTACAGATGCTGGAAAAAAACACTCGTTGAATAAAAAAGCTCATTTTCTAGAGGGGTCGCATGTATATGTTAATGCGTTTCACAAAAAAGGGATAATAATAGAGTAAGTGTTTATAATGATCCTGAGAAAGAATTTATCTTTTAGTATTTGGAAAAAAATGGCTGGTATTTTTTAAAAGGATGGCAATTTTTAATTTTACTAAGAGAGATCGGAATTCATCGATTGACAAAAGTTTGAAAAATTAAGATGGTTAATGATTTTGCATCACTTATTCATACAAAATTTAAATATGTAAGTGTAAGTTTTATTTATTTTTTTTTTAGGATAGAAAACCTCAAAGATGTTTTTGGTTTTGTGTGTTTTTATTTCATCATGATAAAATAATAACTGTTACACGTATTTAAATTTATCCCTACTTGGTTTCAAATAATACTTATAAAAGGAATTACGATTTAATTTTTGTCATCGTAAGAATATATTTTATTCCTGAATAAATTTTCAATTATTTATTATACCTCAAATATTTGTACTAAATTCAATTGCAAAAAGTTAGTTTTGTGTTGAGAAGCAAAATTGTGCAAAATGAACAATGAGGTGAAAAAAGTATTCTTTTGTCACATTTTGTTCTTTTAATGACATCATTATATATAGTTTATGAATTGTTTTTAAGATAAGTTTGCACATCTACCTGATTTTTATTTATAAAAATGCAGTAGTAATTCTATTAAAAAGTAAAGGAGAGTCATTCACCTGTGAATAATTGTCATTTAAATTTCAAGATAAACATTATATTTGAAAATTTTAAAGTAAAAGTTAGGAAAAAATAGCTATTTATTTCTTACAGCTATGCAATAATAAAATAGATGAGTACATATTAATTCATATTAGTTCAATATGTCATTATTAACCTTCTATTTATCCAATAGATAGTGGGAAACAATTAAAGTTTAAAATCGTCTTTTTTCTCATAAATAATATTAATAAAAAAAGGGAATACTCCTTAAATACGTATACAAAAACCCAAACCTGGAAACTTATAATCGATTTCAAATCTTACAACAATGCTTTTTAATATGCAATCTTTAGTGCTATTAATCTTAGATGGATCCCTTTGTATATGTTTTTATCTATTTTCTTATCCATCCGTTCCTATAACATCCAGGCAAAATATTTAACGGCGTGTGAGTCAGTTATTTATACAACTAGTAGTAACTTCTAGTAATGTAATGTTTTTGCGATTCTTTGCATTTAAAAATATATTAAATTGATAACAAAAGATATTAAAAATGAATGTGTACGTTATGTAAATTAAAATTTTTCATAAATTTCTGAAATCTCGTTTTATTTTGCTGAACTTAATTGGTGAATAAACTATAATTGAAAATAGTTCTTGCAATTTGAAAGCAATGAATGATAAATTAGCAAAAATTAATAACATCTGAGAAAAAAAAAACTGATAAAGAACACAAATCAACTAACCAATATTTCCTACAAATGAAAATAATTTAAAACAGAAACGAATTAACAACATTCCGCACAAATAAAAACAATAAGATGTTCTAACGTAAATAATTTTGTAAACACCTACAACTAGGTAAATTATAACCTATAACTTGTGCAGGTGTAACATTAGTACCTGAATTTCTAACTAAAAATTTATCATTATATCAGGTTTTTAATAACTGATTGGCGAAATATTTCCTTTATTTCATCTATTCATGGGTCTGGACTATATAAAATTGGTGAATTTGATTTTGGCAAGTATTCTTATACATTTCTTCGTCAGGATAAAGCGTATTTTTTATTGATTTCATGGATCAATCAATTAAATATTTTCTTAACTTAAATGTTCCTATCAAAACTTTTGATAAAAATAATTGACAAGTATTTACCTAATTGATGCTCTCCAGAAAATGTATTTACAAAAAGTTTTTAAACTGCATTACGGTCATCAATGGAATTGATGTATGCAATATCTTTTTTTTTGGAAACCCAGATATATTAAGTCCATTTGGTTCGAATCTCACACTCAAATACCTCTACAATATATTTGAAATTTAAAAGTTTTAAATCCCTTAGAATCATAAAAATGACCAATGTATGTGATATTGACATAAAAACTTTCAGGTGACCATTTTCAGATCTTCTAGACCATATATAATTTTTCAACATGAATTTAATGTTCATGTATTTATTTCTGGGACCACTGAAGCAACATTTGTTACACAATTTAAAGTTGTACAACTTTTCCACACTTTTCTAGGGCATATACAGAATTTTTTTTTTATTTCCTGAAGTATAAACAAAGTCTTATCTAATATAATACGTCTTAATCTTAGAAACTATCATCTATTCTTGAGGTTGCAATAACTACTTTGTTTTATGAGGCAAAAGCTCAAGTTTTGTACATTCGAATGTAACAAATTTATGCCAAAAAACTTTTAAAACGATGAAACAATTATATGGACAATCATTTTTAAAGTGCAATTCATAGAATATTTTTTCCAGATTCTTTCTTTTCATTCTATGTGAGATCTATTAATCAATTAAAGCTCAGAAACGTGATCCATCACATTCGCTACTGTAAAAAAATAGTATATATAAGTTACCTTACCTTCAGTTACTTTAAATCTCCCAGGTGATAGATAATTCTGATTTTGACAAGGATGTTCTGGGCATTTTCTCCCAGACATTATGAGACTATAGCTGATAGATTGCTTATAAGTAGTACATGTTGAAGCAACACGAGGTTATTGAGGATGGTAATCGTAATTTGGAACCACATAGGGCTATAAAAAATTAAGATAAGAATCACTCATTACTGTGATTTTCAGTTAAATATTTTTTTTCTCAACGGGCTGCATTTTAGCACCTAAGACTTTGCAGACACGACAAGTCCCCAAATATGAGAGCCATTTAATAGTGGCATAATCTAGTACTGGCCTCACTGCCAACTTTGGACGCTTGAATTTATTTTTAATTCAAGCTCTCGTCGGGGATGATAAATACTGCCATGTTTTTAATTTTGCCGAGAGTACCAGAGCTAAATTAATACTCAAGGGATTTATTATATGCCACATATGACATGCGTGCCTACCATTTTCGTATTCAGAAAATCTATCGGCTTCAGTCGAGGTTGAACCCACAACCTTAGGCTTACCAAGCGGTCACGCTTCCTTTAAACCACGGGATTCGATCCATTCGAATACAAATGGCCCAAAACAAAACAATCAAAAATTCCCTCCACATATTTTTCTCTATTTTAAATTGAAAATTGTGTAAATTAAGTACCGTGTAATCGAAGTATAAGTAACGAAAGCCAATTGAAGAATGTCGATAATTGCATTTAGAGAACCTCTTAATTTTCTTGCTTTTTTGTTATTAAAGCGATTGAAAGTATAATTAAAGCATCTTCACTTATTTTGGAGGTTATCCAAAGCACTAAAAATGATTTTTAGAATCAAAACATTCATAATGACTCTTTTCAACTATTCAAAATGAGGAGACCATAAACACTTTTTGAAATTCTAGTAGTTAAATAATTTATAATTTTATGTCCTGTTTACTTTTAGTTGCATCCATAGCATAGCTATTTCATTAACACTAGATTGCCCAAGGAAGTCATTTTGACTGCTTTTTAATTTCAATTAGAAAAACAATTACATACATAATGCACAATTTCTTCGAATGTTTTAGAATATATACTTTTTTTCCAAGTGAAGTAATTTTTTTTATTGTTAGTATTTACTAATAATTTGTTACATGACTGTAAATAATATGAAAAATATTAAAAGTTAATTTTAAACAAATTTCTTTACACATTAATCATTCTTTCACAATGCAGTCATTTTGACTGATTTTGGGCAATATAGGTATATATTGAGTTTCAGTCTTTCTAGTGTTAAATTAATCAGATTTTAAAATATTCATTTCAGAGCCCTTTTTCTTGCCTTCCTAAGTGAATTTAGACTATCTCGTTTTTTATATGAGTCGAAAATTTTTATCTGTGAAGACATCAATAAGTATAATCAGGAAAGAGTTTATTAGCTTTTACTTAGTTTTCTTTGTAATGCATGATTGTGGAAAAATTATTTCCATAAGTTTTAGCTGAAAACAATTGACTGAACAGTTAACATTGTAGGGCGTTGAGTATTTTTCTATTTATGTTGTGTTTTACATCGTGTTACTAGTTTTTATGACTATTTATGTAGGGTTTTGTATTTATAGTCAAATTCCAGTATTCAGTCATCACACAACAAAATTAAATTGGAATAAAAAAAATTCATAATTAGCAAATATTTAAAAATGAAATGAAATGCAGAAAACTCATTTTTAGAATATTTTTACTGGATATTTTTTGGAATATTGTGAGGGGAGGTATTTTACACGCATATAAAAGTTCAGCTTATATTTAAAAAAATGCTGAACTGATACGTGTTGTAAAAAATATTCAATCAAAGAACAATAATATAACTTTATATATTACGAAATTCTAAATTTTTTATATTAACACATTTAGTATTTAAAAAAAAAAACCCTTATTTTTATACATTTTTTACTTCTTATTCTCCAGTTACTTATTTCGAAACGGAGTGTCAAATTTTCACTTTTCCGTGACACCTTAGTAATGTTGAAATGTAGTTTATTTTTTTAAACTTAACACCTTAAAAGCAAACATTAATTTCAAAGTTTGAAAAAATATATTTTTTAAGACTTTTGGGAATGTGTAAAACATGTCACTCAAATTCATTTGCAGACGTTGATTTTTTTCTCTTCTTTTCAGCTTTTCACTGAAATTCAATATGGGATAAATAATGTTTATTTAGTTTTCTGTCTAAGGATTGTCAGAAAAAATTTATTTGAAAAACTAGAATACGTCTAGACTAGCACAAACAGAACTAAAAGGTTTTTCACTTCTTCACATGTCATTTAATTTTCTAAAATATAAATGGATTCTGATATGTTATAATACCTTCAGAGTGGTATCGGATTTATACAAATACTATTCAGCAGGCATGATAAAATTCTGTATCAATTCAGGAAATACTGATGAAATGTTATTCTATTATTTATAAAAATTGATAAGAAAATAATTGTTGAAATAAAATATCAATTAATACCTAGCTTTTAAAGAAATTTTGATTATGGTATTTTATGGCTCTCTTAAAATACAGGATAAATGATTTCATTTACAGTGAATAAGAAGAAAAAAAAAAGAACGTGGAAAGACACCAGATAGAAGTAAAGCTTCTTTGGAGACGTTGGCCGTAAATGTAGGAATAGATCTAATTATATTAAACTGCTGGGGGAACTTACTTAAATCTAATAAAATTTGAACTTCATTTATTGTATGAAAATAATATTTTTTATTTAATTTTCTGCATCAGCATTTTCCAAGAAAGACGCAATAGATGTGTGGTAACTAAAGTAGGATATAAAAATCCTCGATTGTAATCAATCAAGAAAACGTGAGAAAACTGCATCAATCGCGTGTGGTTCTGTATCTTATTGTTACTCCTCTAGAACCAGCATTCACTGTCAAATTCAGCGTCCGTTTCAAGAATTCAATGAGTGACTTTGCTTCTTCTGAAGCAAAATCAACAGTAATGTCTCCCGTTAAGATAATCGGCTTTTAATCATCATCGGATCCAATGATTGCAACAACCTCTGGTGTGTGCAGCACTAAAACTTTATGGTTGAAGGTGACAAGATATTCTGACTAGAATTAATTAAAATTGTACGGAAATGAAATTTCATAATATAAATTTAATGCATCACTAACATACGTTACTGTGTTTGCTTACAAGACGCTATCCATAGTGATTCTTGCACGAACGTTAGTGACATTTACACAATGCCTCAGGCACTCCCGTAATGGGAAGAACCTTATAATGATATTATTCTGGGTGCGCTTATTTGTTGAAAACGGCACGTTTGTTATATAAAATCTACGAAAATGCGCCACGCGAGTTCGTTACGAGTAGCAAGGTTACCCACTTAATGTCTCCAATACTTAAGCGCCTTTCGTTCGAAGCAGCAAGAGAGCAGCTCACTCCATAGCGCTAATGCAATTCCCCCTTGGTGATCGTATAACTTTTTCGTGGATATGACGCAAGTCACGCGGTGAACCCCGGTCTCTTTTTCTCCCGCTCGCTATCTACTCCCCTTGACAACGATTCGGGGGATGGGGGAGATCACGACTTCCGTTCGCTTTTTCAGCCTAACGAAAAACTGGGCAATTTTCCCATGCACTCCCACGCCTAAAGAAGTTTCAATTCAAAAGTTGGGCTTTTATAAATATTTTTGGGGTGGTTTGCATCCATCTAAAAATGAGCTTGCCGCCCATCCAGTATAGTGATTAGTGACGCTGACTGTTGTGCTGTAGAGTTTGGGTTTGAATCCCGGAGAAGGCATGGTTGTTTGTATATGTATAGTGCATTCATAGAATGGGGGTACACTAAATAGCCGTCAAGTCGTTAGTCCTCTCGCGAGGATGGGGGAAGGGGAAGAGAGGTCGGAGATCCCTGGCTTTTCCCCCTGGGTGTTCTCCCTCAAAATTGGGGTGAAATCAGACCAAAACGTATTGTTTCCTGAATAGTTCTCCAAACTACGGCTAACGACAGACATGCATCTAGCCCTTGCCGTGAAAAATTTCGTGGATCTCAATCTCACATCGTCAGACAGGTAGCATTAGTAACAAAAAATACAAAAATGAGTTTCAATTTTTTGAAATTTTATTTTAAGAGAATATTGAAAGGGGCGAAATGAGCGCGGTTGAAAAGATAGATATAATACTTTGTGTTAAATTTTCTTAGTAAGTGTTTAAATCATAATTTTGAATAATTGTAATGCGCGTGTGGAAAAATTAAATGTTTCAAGTTGCTGTTGGATATTCTTCTTCCAGATTCTTCTGGAAATGAAATAATATGAATGTTAAAATTCGTGAAACTATATTTTTTTAATATTAATTTTAAAAAATTTATTATAAAATTTTAATAAAAAATACATACAATTAAAAGTAACAAATTCTTAATTCTTTTGATATTCACACACACACACACATACATACACACACACACACACACACATTTTAGATGTTTTTCTAATATTCTTTCTTTTCCTCAAAATCACCTTTTTTAATTTGTAATTGTGACGAAATTCTTTTAATTCTAGAATACAAACGATTTTAAAAAATTAAAATTGGATTATTAAAGACACATATATTCGTCTGTTACAAAATCAGTGTAAAGCATTTAAAATATGCTGCATTTTGTTAAAATTTCTATCAAAACCATTTCAGTATGACATTTTGGAATCGAACCATTGAATCCATTCTGTAAGAATAGTTACCTTTAGAATATTTGATTTGATATTTCCTCCAGTAAAAGAGAAACGACGGTTTAAATGATAGTCATTTAAAAATTTTCAATATATTGGTTTTTCTCTTTAAATTTATCATCCATATTAGTGTTTCCGCTTATAAAAGTACCCTGCGGTTGTTTATCATGTGCGAATGCAACAGTGTACATATTTGCTATGTACCATTATTTTTTACCATTTCATTCCATTATCTGATAAAAACAAATGAAAGCTTAAAAACTGTCTTTTTTCTATATTGGTTATAACGATTGACACAAGAAAAATATAAGATACTTCCGTCCAACCCACTAATGGAACGGGATTAAAGGTTACTAATGTCTTTTCAATGTTAGTTCTATCTTTCCAGATGGGCCCTCAAGGCAATAGCTCTCTAGAGAAGTGTGCTTGTTGGTATTGGGACACAAATAAAACATAATGATCAAACACTTAAGGTGAATGGAAAAATGTCGTGAGTTCATGTATGAAATGGTGCTAAAATCTTTGGATCATGCTCAGAAATGTTTTTCACAATTTAATGATAAAAAAATAGTACTTCAGTTAATGCTGGATTTAGTTAATTGAGAGATTCATTTGCATTTTAAATTTGGAAGTGACTTTCAAACCTTTTTTTTTTTTTTTTTTTTTTTTTTTTTTTTTTCATTTAAAAAGAATTTTTATACTTATTAAAATAGGAAGGTTTTAGAATTTGAATAATATATATATTTTTTTTTCAGGAGAATAATAAAAGCATGCTATTAGAATACATTCAAGTATTTTAAAAACTTTAAAGATATAAAAATATTTTCCTCTACTGTAATTTATTTGTGTTGTTGTTGTTGCCGTGTCCTTCCCGTAAGGAGGGAATGAAGGTTTTCAGAGCCTGAAACAGGTTGGAATTCTTTACGATAGATGACGACGCCATCTATCTTCCCCTCCACAGCTGGGTGGGAGGAAAATATTCTCCAGCCCCCTGCGCTCGTGGTTTCTGCTGCGACCACCCACAAGACATTTTGGCCCACTGATTTGACGAGCACGCACTACGTGTGTACTTGGAGGGTATTTGGTGGCATTGAGCATCGAACCCAGGCCTTCCGATCTGGAGTCCGATGCTCTAACCACTAGGCTACCCACAGTCTCCATTTATTTGTGTTAAACATTAAATATTACAATCCAAGATTTGAAAGAACGTGCTGTAGTTTAGTGGTCATGGACACAAACCCATTGACGGCGAGTTGCGATTTCGAGACCTGATGACACTGAGAGGGGAGGATGACCTAAAATCTCTCATGACTCAAAGTCCTCACTTTGGAGTGGCGTGGACGTTATGAGAGAGTGATGCCAGCTCATATGTCGTCTTTGTCAATAGATCATGGCTCAAAATTAGAGCCCGTTCCAAAAGCCCTCTTTTTTCTTTAAGTTCAATGTACTCACTCATCCAAAATTTGAAAACATAGTAATATTTGCTAGCTGATTTTAACTGTTAAGTTAATGTATGAAATTTATATCTAACAAGGGGAGGGCACGACTAAGGAAATTCATTTGGAATCGATACTTGGTGTAATAGTAGTACTCCTGTAAGGTGTTCAACCCTTAATGTAATTCCACCGAATGGTCAGTAAATTCGGAGAAAATAGATTTCGAAATTCATGCTTAACTTTTTTTTTCAATTACGTTTTACGAACGACACAGTGATTCGGTTGGTAAGTCGCCTGCTTTCAATGCCGGTGGATAGAGATCGAATCACTCTATCAACTTTTTTTTTCAATTCCTTTAATTATTTTTAAAAATAAAATAAATTTATTTTTTTTAAGAAAAATTTAATAAATATTAAATTATATTCACGACTTCACCCCCAAATTAATTTCCTTAGTCGTCCCTTGTAAGTACAATGATAAGATGCACTCACTCACCAAAAAAATTGGAAAAATGGTATAATTTTTTGGATACCCCTTGCTGCTTAATTCAAGTATAATATTAATTTTGCGACATAAATTGCATTGCATTGTGTCCGAATATAATATTCAAATTAATTCAAATAGCCATCCTCTTTTTATTTTGACATTAATATTCTTCTGGATTTCTGTCTTCTCTTTCCAAACATACAACATCAGCATTGTTCTGTTATATTGCACCGACTCTTCACTTTTAATTCTTGTTTATATTTATTACCTTTCAATTCTATTTACCACTATTTTCTACGAGTTGGAGTTCAAGATAAGCTGGGATTGATTGATTGATTGAATATTAACGTCACACTGTTCAGCTACACGAGGGCTTTTGGTGACGGACCACATAATTTTGAGCCATGATCAAGTGACGTGAACGACACCTGAGCTGGCACCCACCTCTCCTAACTACCACACCAACGGGAGGATGTTTCAGCTCTCGACAGATTTAACGTACCTCGATGCCCTACTCGGCGGATCTTTAGTGGTACTGGGCTCGAACTCGTAACAAGGCAAGCCACAATCCGATACCTATACCACTCGGCTACCGCGGCCACAAGATAAGCTGGGAGGCCAGAACAAAAGGCTGTAGAACTGGGTGTCTTTTTTTCGAAAAATTATTGTATACCTCATTAAATATTTCAGAATTTATGGTTCATATGTTTGCATGATATGGCATTCAAAAGAGTGAGGTGCCTGCCACTTATATTTCTCAGTATTTAATCATGATTAAAATTACAAAGTCTATCACCCATTGGCATTTTGTGGTTCCCATTTCAACTTTAATAGGTAGACTTTCAATTAATCCAAGCACTGAATTTTTTCAAACTTATATCACTTAATGTGACTTTCATCATCATCAGTTTCCCAAAATTGAAAGAATCAAAAGATCATAAAGAATCAAGTCAATATTCGAAAAAAATATGGAAAAAATATTGAACAACCATGTATTTAAATTTGTCTTTTAGATTGAGGGAAAGAGAAACTCACTAAAATAAATATTAATAACTAAAGTAAACTACAACTGCATATCACTCATATATAAATAAAAAGTAATCAATATTTCGAGATGAGAAAGTGGCAGAGTTAAATATACAAAGTGTGGGGGGGATGATTAAGTACTTCCTTTTCAATTTCAGTCTAGAGCTTAGACAAATAGATGACATCTGTTACTTAGCTCACTGGAATATTTAATTTAAAACTTTTAGATAAGTTTTGTTCTGAAATCAATATGCTACATCTTCAGAGCACAATGAATGAGAAATTAAGATTGATACATCTGCTTAAACTATTGCTAATTAAAACACAACATTAGTAACACTCCCAGTCCCTCCAAAGGCCTAACAAAGTTTAATATTAAATCAATAATACTTTTTGTTTTCTTCATGAAATTTATATGGATGCACGGGGCTTTTGTTCTTCAAAATAAATAAATTCTTATCCTAAAGAAAACTAGCTTAGCTACCCACAGTTGCATAGGTGTATGCTTTAAAGTAACAATGTATTTTTTATCATTAAAATATTTAAATATTGAAAATTGCATTTCTTTTTTGTTAAATATCGACATGTTCTTCCTTATCAGGGATTACATAAACATGATTTATGTTAGTTTCTACATAGATTTGATTTTAAGCAAAATATTTTCATAGATTAAAAGAGTAATTAATAAATAAAATATTTGATGTGCTTGTAATTCAATGCATTATCAAAATAATTTTTCCTCAAGCATGCTAAGATGGAAAAAAACTAAGAAATTGTTCGAAAATCTTATGGGAAAAATGGAAAGCTCCGAATTATTTTAAGTTCTTTATTTTTTGAGATATATTTATCGGATTTCCTATTTCATATTAATCAGAACCATACATGGATAAATAAAAATACATCTAAATTTTTTATGCCCATTTTTTTTTGAATTCATAACCATTTTAGGAAATTTTTTCTTCATCATAAATGTCTGAACTGCCTACTTATGAGCCATTGTCTTCCTCTGAAGATTTCTCTACAATGACCTATGATTGATCTCCAGTTATTTTAATTAATTGAACGAAAATCAGATTCCATTGAATCAAACCATCTCAACCGTGTTTTTCCCCGCTTTATGATTTCAGTTGGTCTAAAAAGAAATACCTTACCAAGCCAACCATTTCATTTTATTTATCTTGATGCATTTAATAATGTCAGACTGTTTGTATATCCTGTATAGTTCAAAATTGAATTTTCTTTTCTAATTACAGCTTTCATTTATACCATCAAGTATACTCCGTAGAATCTTCCTCTCAAAAATTGCGATTATGTTTTCCTCCATTTTCGTCATTGTCCAAGTTCGGATGCATATTTTAAGACAGGTCAAGAAAACGTTTTATTATAATATGTTTCTGAACCCGACGTTTGTTATTGGTGAAAATAGTCATGAACAATAAATATATATAAGTAAGCATAACTACACATAATGTCTGCACTTAATATATGACTAAATAGATTAAATAGCCGTATACCTTAGAAAAAAATATTTTCTTGCTCAATGTCATATTCATGCATACAATACATATCTTGTTACTTTCGATTAATGCTCTATTTACTTTCGGAAAAAGTGTTAAAATAATTTTCGTCCAAGCTTAAACTATAATTTTATTCTGGAAAAATAACTCTTGGAATATGAGGTTTGAAAGACTGTCTTGCTCTACACTCAAGGTATTGAAAGTAGACTAAATAGCGTGGCTAACGCATGAGTTGCGTGAGTTTGCAATAAATTGCCATGGGTTGTTTGTTCATGTTTTTCTTCATGTTATGGATGAGCTTGAATTTTTTCCTCCAGGGAAGACAGTAGGAATGAATCTCACGATGTCCTGGTAAAAGAAAAATGAGTCACGCAAGTTCCCGATTTAATCAAACAAACATTTTGTTTACTTTTTTTTCTTTACTTTCTTGGGGTATGTGGCGTGTTCGTAAACTCTAAACATGTATTCCTTTCTGAAAAGACGATATTCTTGCGAAGTAGAAAGAATCCAACCAAAAGGGTTGCATAATATTGTCAAAATTCAGACTAAATTTAGTAAAAAAGTATCTGTGTTTTTCGTACGTTCCGAGGAAGAATCGATAAAGTAAAAGCATCTAATTCAATACTTATTGGTGAAAAAATGTCATTTTTGAAAATTGCTTTGTTGGATTATATAAAATAAGGTTTTATTTTATGCAGGATAATATTTCATAAAAAAGAAGGGTGGGCTTTTACTTTTTATTTGTGTAATTTTTAAAAATATCCTATAAATTGAATTTACGAAATATAAATATATTTAAGTAAGAATTACCGATACGTAAATTTATTTCTGAGCAACACATCTTCACAAAAGTATAATTCTGACAAAATGTCACCTTTTTTAAAAAAAAGATAAGAGGTCGTATTTCCTTGCATGGCTTAAAAAAGCAAGGTACAATTAAAGCTTAAATATTCTTTTAACTAAAACTTATTTAACCTCTCTAGAACTCAACAAATAACTTGAAATTTCTAAATACTGTAATAATATAATTTTATAGGAATTGTAAGATATTAGGAAGCTTATTGAGATTTTTATTGGAATTAATTCCAACTATATTTATGGTTAAAATGTGTCAAACCCATAACCTTATTAAGAATATTAATGTGTGTTCTTTATAATTATTAAAATATATTTATTCTAATGAGTCTTTAAAGATTCTTATTTCATAATTTATGGTAAACATCTTTAGCTTCTTGAGAGATAATTAATTTGGGCAAATTCAAAAATGTGTTCCTATTACTCCCTTACCTTAATAAATCAAAAGCAACTATCTATAATAAGATGATCTGTAGTACGTTTTTGCTACGAAATAAAATCTATGTTTTATAAACTTGACAATGATTTTTTTTCCGTTTGATTACATTCCTAGTTTGAATAATATGTAATATTAAAATACAAAGCTGACATTGTAGGACCTAATCAGCTAATGTTAATGTTAGTATAATTTTTTTAAAATAGGTACAAATTGAAATTATTCGTAATATTTAATTCAACAGCCTAAAACTGCAACAAACTTATCATTAGGCTGATAAATATATTTTAAAATTTGAATGTATTTTTAATGTATATTTAAATTTAAAATGGTTTAATTGTTATTAAAATTTTTTAAAAAAAGTATCGATTTATAAAATGTATTATTATTTAGAATGTTTTATGCAAGTAACATGGATTTAGTATGAAAGCATTTGGCTGAAAACAATTATAGCAGCATGTCAACTTTAATAATTATTTAAAAATTATTTTGATTTATACAGTAATAAAACTATAGCGCTTAATTTTTAAATACATACACGAGCTTAAAGTGAGACGAATATTTTTATGATAACGTGAAACATTTTAGTGTATTTGAAGCATTATAGTATCCATGCTTCAGTAGTTTATCACTGCTCATCTGAATATCTAATTTAACGACAAAAGTTTTAATAAATGAAGCAACATGCAAACAATTCCGAAATTTGTAGAATAAATCAAATTCTCAATTAAGTGGCTGATTGAGAAAACATCCGCTTTATAAACTATAAAACTGAAGAATTTTTATATACTCTATGGTCCCCTTAAATAATGTGTAATCTAAAAAGTCCACCAACTTATCTGAATAAAAAAAATTGAAGTATTGAAATCAGTGTTAGATGCACAATACTTTATACAAATATATTTCAAAAAAATGAAGCTAGTATGAAATTCAATCAGGTTTAATCCATTAAATAAATAAATAAATGTGCGTCTAAGTCTATATTTTTCCTTTCACTGTTCATATATTACTTAGCAATAATAAATGGAATATTTCTTAAAAATATAAAAATGAAAACTTTATCTCGATTTTTTTATTGGCTTGAAGTAAAACTCACGTAGAAATGAAACATATTTCTTGTTTAGTGATTGTTGTATTAATCTAAACCATGTACAATCATGAACAAAACAAATGATCTAAAATAGGTAAACAAATTATCCAGAATCTTAAAAGTTCTGAAAATTCTTTTTCTGGGCATGATTTTAGTACAAACTATTTTAAAACGACAAATGCGCTGCCTCTACTTTCAACTTCTTTTATTTAAAATTTATTTATTCCATTTCAAACGCTTTTTTTTTCTTTCTAAATTCTATTTAAATTTTGAGATTTATATTTTAACCAGAAAAAAACCTTTTTTTTCTTCTCTAAAAAACGTTCACCTTCTTTACAGAGGAAAGTATTTTAAGATGACGGACAGCCAAAAATTAAGTATTAGATGTAAACAAGATATTAAAGACAAATGAACTTAACCAATCATTGCAGGATTTTTTTCCTTTTTTTTTTAAACATCAGGGGGATATAATCCATGCTATAGATTGAATCAAAAATGTTAAATAAAATCTTAGTATAAATATATAATATAAAAAATTAAAAGACAGAATGATAAATATATCCATCATCATACAAATTTACATGTTATGCTCAGTACTAAATAAATAAAAAAAATAACATATTATTGTATCATTTTTATTCCTGTTGGTAATTAAAAACAAAGTTATTATTATTATTATTATTCTACTTTAATCTACATCACCTTACTCTTAGTCAGAATTTTCGTCAGCAAGCCCATCTTACGATAGCCAACCACCTTTCAGCGGGTTCAAGTAGTCATCAATCTCTCTCTTCTAAATTTCTCTACAGAAACAACATAATATAAACACCAGATGAAGCATTAGAAATCGTATATTAGAAATAATACAACTGCAAAGTGTTGTAATTTTCCGTCATATGGTTTTAAGAAGATTATTTGAGATATTCGACATATAAATTGCACAGCAAATAACAGAAACATAAAAAAACTTAAAATAAATAATGCGTAGAAAGATTTAATAATGTAATTAACTGTTGCAAAATTTTTTTAAAGATCACAGATTAATTCCCTTAAGGTATCCGACTACGTTCGGAACTGTGATTTTGCAAAAACGTATAAATGGATAATATTTATGATATTTAGTGTCACTTTGATTAGAAAATGTGTATAAAATTGTTTTAAGAATAGTATTACAATAAACAATTATTTAAGTACAATATTTGGGCAAAAAATGAACATAGAATGACCCATTTTCAAAATTATCTCCTTTTGTGAAAAATGCTTCTATTATAATAATATTTTGCCTGTATATAGCTCAGACCTCTCTACAGAGGCTCAACTAGAATTTTTGAAATATATAACTTAGAAGTGGGTTTATCCATGTTTTACGAAACAGAGAACGGAACGATTTTAAGAAAAAACGTCGATATTCATTTTAATTGGTTGTAACTCTGAAAATAATGTGAATTTTTCAAAAAAAAGTAGTTCAGACTCACTGAAGAAGTCTTTACTTTATATAAGTATATATATATAAAATATAATTATTTTAGAAACATTTTTTATAGAAGGAGAACATTTTGAAAAAAGGTTATTCTAAGTTAATTTTCTGCCAAAATATTTTTTTAATTTTTTTTTTTTAGTCAAAATGTCCTTAAAATAATTTTATACGTATGTTCTAATCTAATTAACACTAAATATCATGAAAATTATACATTTATGATCTTTTTTAAAATCATGATTCTGAACTTAGTCGGATACCTTAAAAGCATAGTTTCCCCAATTTGCATAATAAATTTAATGCTAGTTTTCTTACTGGGCCAATTCTGACAGCTTCTCAAAATCTTTCCTCTTAGTAATAATAATAATAAAAAAAAAGATTTGAGTTCATTTCACTAAAAATCTATAAAACCTACTCCCCATTGAAAATAATTCTCAGACATTGTATCGAATCTTCATTTCAAATAGAAACTAGTTACACTCTACTAAACCACAGGACACATTATAATTTTGCGGTTTGTTTGCAGCTGTAGAATATCCAATCATTTTCTGTCGTTAGGAAGTTATCATTAACTAAAATAATGAGACACTGATGGTCAGAATCGGGCGCATTTAATCTCGCTCAATGGATGATTGAATTAATTTTCTTAGAAATTAGCCTAGTTTCGCCGATGCAGTTTGCTACATCATCAGATATTTGGAAATAATACGAGTGTCTCAATGGGGTATAATCATTATTTTAAGCGGTTTCAGAAATGAAATGCCGGGATATTTTCACGGTAACTTGACTTTTTATGATTTGAGCGCTGTTAATCTGAGTAATAATAATTAAATAACGTCTACTTTGCATTCAGTCCGGAGCTATTGCTTTATATATATATATATATATATAAATATCCTCTTGCTTTATTTTACTTTTGTATAATTGACCCCATTTGTGTAAATCGTAAAAAAAATATGCTGCATTCAAAAGAAATGAGAATTGAATTTACATGAAAGGAATTTCAGTCGTTTTCTTTCAAAAAAGAAATTATTCAAATTTCTTTCTGAAAGATAAAACGCGTGTAAATAATTGTAGTAATGCCATAATTTAATATTGAGTATGATAGATTTTCCAACTTTATAGTCTTAGAAATGTAAAAATTTATATTTGTGATTAAGAATAAGAATATTATAAGTTTTTAAATGTATATTTTGAAAATTTGTGTTTTCAAATCAAGAGAACTAGAAATTTCAAAAAGTTAGATCTTAATATTTCTAAATGGTATTGGTAGCAGAATTATTATAATAATATTTATTCTTGCACTTAAATAACCATTAATAAATGTTAATGTACACTAATTTTTACCTACAAATAACACATTATGCTTTTGGAAACTTTTATTTTAATTGTTTAAAATTATCTAAAATAAATACATAACTATATATGTTGCTTTGTTCTTCGTTCCACAAAACTGGAATACATTACACTATAGCTCTTCAGATGTTTATCATTCACGTGTTAGAAATAGGCTTAACTTTTTTTTCAACATGGCTCTATTTTTTCTTTTTTTCTATTATGTTGAAAATTTCTGCTGTACGGGGAAGCTGGATTCATAAAGTATTGCTAACCCTAAATCGCCGACCTAACTCAGCGACAGCTTTAGAAATCATAATAGGTCTCCAGATTAGTCCAAATATTTTTTTTTTTTTTGTATTTACATTTGTTGTGTCTCATGAACTCCAATTTTTCTTCATTCTTTGGCATTGTAGGTTTTAGAACTTTTTCACTTTTATTTTATTATATATATATAGGTATGTGTGTGTGTATTTTTAAAAAAATAACACGGAAAAAGGAAGTTAATTGAACAATTAAACGGGAAAAAAAAAACATTTAGAGATAAATTGTTCTTTTGAATATAGATATGCCGTGTAAAATTTTATAATTCATAAAAAAAAAGTGTTTTGAAGAGTTGCATCACTTTATGTTTAAAATGAAGAGGAGAAAAGATTATACATTTATTTATACATGCAATATTCTCAATAACTTATTCGAAAAAGATATCATTATTATTTGTGTATTAAAGAACTGGAGCAGAAATGTAAATCAATAAAATTCAAGGAATATATGTAACTTGATTTAATAAAATTTTCAATAACTTTATAAGACTATTGAGGGAAGTTCAGTTTAATTTCTGTTTTTTAACATTTCATTGAACTAATTATACAGTCAAGTTTCAGACTGAAACAGCAAACCTCTAAAATGTTAAGTATATTTATATATCATAATTAATACATACCCCCGAATTCATGGTACAAACTTGAAGGGCATTGTAAAAATCATTTATGTACTGACGCGAGTGACGAGGGGAGGCATAAACACAAAAAAATAAGAGACGAAAGGAAAAACAAAGTGTTTATTGAAAGCTTCGTTGACAAGAGTAGAATCTTTACAATAACTGTTCAGAATTGAGTCCACCAGTAGCGATACATGCTTGGCAGCGTCGGTGGAGCAATTGGCGTACAAGTTCAAATATATGCCAGGTTTTTCACGCTTATGTGCAGCAGCAGTTTCGTATGTTCGAGTAATGAGACTCTCATCTGAGTCAAGTGGAGCCGCATAAACAGGATTCTTCAGATGTTCCCATAAAAAGTAATGGAGGCTCGATAAATCGGGAGATCGGGGTGACCAAGAGACTGGTCCACCGTGCCCAATCCATCGCAATCCAAACGTGGCATTCAGGTAAGTGCGCACATCAATCAGTGTATAAGTGGTTTGGCGCCTCATCATTTTGAAAACACATGCACTTACGAATGGCGACCGGAACATCCTACAGCAGTTCTGATAACACCTGTTAAAGAAAAAAAAAGATAACATTCGCCATTAAGTCACGTTGGTAGTATGTATGGGCCAATCAAACAGTCGTTGACGATACCAGACAACACATTCAAGCAGAATCGTTGTTGATACGCAGGTGGTCCTATTACATGTGGATTCTTGGTTGCTTATACATGGGAATTGGGTGCATTATAGACACCTTCACGTGTAAAGGTCGCTTCTTCTTCACGTGA
>BMAV01004097.1:647263-670364 GCA_019973955.1 Trichonephila inaurata madagascariensis
GACGTGGAACGAACCTGTTTCGTGTTGACTATGTAACCGCTGAAAAATTCTGTTATCCGGAATTCGTAGATCAGAACTCTACACGTGATATATTGGTAGCGCAGCTCTCCCGTTATTAATTGCACAGCCGTACGTGCAATACATGTCTGCTTTTATGGCAAACGAAAATCTCCCATCGAAGACGTCAGCAATTGCGAATGGTACTTTTCCTTACTGAGATGCAACATGTTGAACGGTGGTTAGACTTCTACTGCTCGTTACCGGCAACACAACCAACCAATAACTTCCATTCTTTTGTTATTTTATTTCCCCTTTTTGCACCTCACCACGTCACTTGCGTTCATACATTCTTATACAATAAAGAATTATTACTCACACAATGTCCTGTATAGACCCTTAAAGTTTGTACTATGAAATCGGGCCCCCCCCTGTATATGTGAAATATATTTTCCTTCATTTTCAATCTGTAAAATATATATATATGATTTCCCATTTACACTTATTGGTTACTGCATAGAGCCAGAAAAAAGTAATTCAAGATTTGCATTAATATTCTTTACTGTTTATAAGGACTATATTAAGCGTTTAAAATGAATCATATGGAGTATATTTTTCATATGTTTATTTCTTGGCAGAATTTTCAAAATAAAAATACCTGGAGTTTTCTTATTTTCTCTAGTTTAGTAGAATTGACTTAATATCACAGCTTAAAAAGATAGCAAGTTATGAGTTTTCTATTTATAAATGTTTTTTTTTTTTAAATATAATGTAGTAATATTATTTTACTTGCAACCATTGCAAGAAATTCAGTTTATCCGCCTTCAGTCGTTTTACATAAATTTCGTAAAAGCTTCATGACTTGCAAATGTTTATAAGGAAAGCAATAAACACTGTAAGAGCTTATACGTTATCTTAGATTCTTGACTTTTTTGAACAGCCAAAGTCTTTCAAATATCTATAACATAAAAAAAAAATAGATTAAAAGGACTGAAACTTGTTTCTGATTTAAATTTTTTTCATAAGGAGAGTGCATGCTATGAACCACAAGAAGCGAAATTAAGAAATTGAAGCTTCATTGTACTGCTGTTCCTGTAATTTATTTCATTTGAACAAATATGCTTTAACAAAGCATCCTAAAGAAAAGATGAATATCTTAGAGAAGTAATTTATGTAAATCTCCGATAACTAATTAGCTTTCATTAAAAAGGAAGATATTCATTCTGTATCACCCACACGCTCGCAATGTTTCATTCAAAAGACTAGTGCTCATAATCTTACAAGAATAATGATACTCTATTTCCTATTATGTTATACTACACAAGTTTAATTTCATTTCATTCTCCAACAGATCGTCACCTTTAACATTTAAAGCAACACAATGCTAAATTTATCCCCTAGCGCTACTTCTAATTCTCTCTTAAATGTAATTAAACTTCAACAGTCATCTCGACAGTTTTGCTGATGCCTAAGCCAAACGCCTACCATGCTGAGCGGAGGAGAGGCGTTCTAAAAAGACAACGTTACAAACATTCCACGCCAGATGAGAAGGTACAAGATTACAATTTTGTTTCTGAGAAGCGATCATTTACAAGCGATACACGGAAATGAAAGGCTGAAGGACTAATTAAATTTAGGAATAATCTTCTTCGAATCAAAGACTGGATGTACCTTATTAAAATCTTTCTCTCAGTTCATTTAATTTCATATAAGGGTTGTAATAATAATGTATTTCTTAAATTGAGGAAAGAGATAAGTAATAAATGCTATGAATGTAAGGATGTAATTAAGAAAATATACTAATTAAGTTAGTCGCATAATTAATTCAGTTTGGGTTTTACAGATGATTTCCCTTAGGATTATGTTAATTGAAAAAAAAAAGTAATTTTTAGTGTTTGAAAATGAATCTATATAGAATTTATCTCAGAAATTTAAAACAATATTTTTTTTTTAAATTTATCTTTTATAAGATTTAAAGACTGTTTAAACAACAAAATGTTTATCAGTAAGAATGATAAATAAAATGAAAGGGAATATAAAAAGATGAATTTTTATTTTCATATTATAACAGAAGGGAAAAGAATGAGCCAATTAATTGAATGTCTTTAAAAATTATATAATTCCACAGCAAGTCGATTGCATTACAGTTTGTACTTGCAAGCGAATAACAATTTATTATTTTCAGATGGGCGTTAAAATTCAAACAGAACATGAAAAAAAAAAGTTTATCTTCGTACGCAGCGCTTACGTTAAATCAATTTCCTTCAAATTGCGATTCTCTAATTAAAATGAGTAAAGCTAACTGAAAAACTTGTTTTGAATTAGAAACGATTGGCTGTGAGAATTTAATCACTGTGGAGTTTAAGAAACGTATGTGTAAGAAAAAACGGATACAAATACGTAAAAATGATAAAATCTAACTTTAAGAACTTTTTATTTTTAGATTATATTATGTTGAGAATAACGTTATTCTTATTTTAGAAAGTATTGTAAGAGTAATTGGTTTCAGAATTAATTTTTAGTACATCATCTGCTAAGAGGAACTTTTTAAAGAAGAACACTGCTTTAGGTTCTGAATAATACGATCATACTTATTAAGCATATTTACTTAAAAATGACAATAAAACGAATAATAGCTAAAATTTTATAAAGGGGAATTAAGAATTTTGTAACTTCAATTACAAAAAGTTTAGTATATATATATCAGTATTATAGGAAGTATTTGTCAATTATTTTAGAGAGATATGAAAAGCATGCTGATACAGCGGCCTTCAAAAGTTATGGTATAATATGTTTTTCAATATTCACCTTCAAAATTGGTATTAAGAATAAAACTCATAGTTTAAATTAATTATATCAATATACTTTAAGTAAACATATGCCAAAAATGGCAGCCATCACTTTCATTTTAAAGAATTTGGCATTTATATAGGAAGAAGAGAAAATGTGCAAAAATAGAACTTTCTCAACTTTGCGCGTATACGTTTTGTGCATGATTACTGATTGTTCAATAATTATTAGTAATTTCGTTGACAGTATACAAGAGAGTCTAACAGCTTCTTGGTGAAATATTTCAATCTATTCGTTAGGAAGGAGTGTCGAATGAATCTAAATGGGTTTGAAGCTTATAGGCATTTCAATGTGTAGTAACTATGGGATCAGTTAAAATCTGAAAACTTTTCTTAATATACATGCTCCAGGTGGACTGTAAGTTGCAACATCTGTGCTAGAGACCACTTTCTTGCTCTTTCAGCCCGAAAGCTAATGTGCCTCTATGGATTACATATCACTTTGTCACTTCAGGAGCAAGAATCTGCTTCCACGTTGTGGAGATGTCTTGCAATGCAAAACGACTAGTTGTCTGTGTCCCTCTGAACCGATGACATATATGTGTCCATTTATGTTGGTCGAGATAATGTTTCTTGCACCAGACAATAATCAACTTATGTATTTTTCACAGACGAATCCCGGTTCACATTAAAAGAGGTTTAAAATAATCTGCTGATCTGGAAGGAACAACACATGATACATTCTATCCCACATAGCTTGAAGATACATTTAAAGAGATGGCGGGTCCATGGTTTAGAGAGGGAACTCTTTGGGGAGAAATTATACTGATAAGGATGCAATACATGGAGGAACTCTGACTGATGTGAGATATCTTGCCTAGATACTTGATGGTTATATCTTATTATATGCAAATGCTAACGGTAATGAAATTTTTTTTCTGGTGGATGAAAATACGCAACCCTCATTATTTTTCATTGACCCAAATTCAAACATTGTTTTCCGATATTTTTAGTTTATTTTTCATCTTTATGAAAAAAAAATCATCTTGTAAATCATAGATTGCCATCAATTTATAAATCTCAAACATTTTCTTTGAAAGATATTTTAACATCAAATAATTTTTGAGTACTTGATCACAACTTTGTAGCTTGGATAAAAAGCAAAAAAGAATTAATCTAGATAAAAGGTACATTACAACATATGTTTAACCGCAAGCTTCATAAAATTACTTTAAAAACAAAAGAGAAGAAAATTCAAATTACAAGCTTTAAATATTTTTTAAAAGCTTTTGATTTTGTCGATTTCGGTTATTACCCAATTTTTTTTTTGGTAAAGGAGTGTGTCATTTATTTTAAACTTTGGACATAACGCTAATACGAAATAAAGACATCCAATATTTATTTTTGAATCAATTTACTCGCCTTTGCCACTGAATGACTTTAAAATTTAATATAAATAATAATTTACAAACATTTTCAAAGTTAAAAGAATCCATACAACTAAAACATATCGAGTGTTAGATTTAGAAAAACTCAATTCGATAACTATAGGCCACAACACACACACATGTAATTTTGGTCTGAGTATCAACTTTCACTGAAAAAAATTTCTCTACTTAAACGTAGAGTTATTTTTTTACATAAATAAGATTTTCGGAAGAATAATTATATTTCTGCTCCAGTAATCAAGTAAGATGCTCTTAAATTATTAATTCTCTCACTATTCTTTCGAAATACATTCCGTCAATGAACATATGGAAAACTAGAAAAATAATCTTAAGCAAACACAACAACATCATCATCTCAAGCAAATATAAGGACTCGTATCTTAAGTAAAACTAATAAAAGTGTAAAATAGCGTAATAAGTGCTCTTTACACACGGTTCAGTAAACCATCTCCTTGGAGATGGCAGTATCGGTATATTTTGAAAAGATGCATCAGGAGAAGGCGAAACCCATCTCGCTTATCCCACTCTTACAATGCTATAAGGATTCATTAATGCGAACTCACAAAATTTTGGAATCTCATTCATAATACTGAAGTGTTAGGTTTATCACAAATGATAATCTTTCTCAAAACTTCCATTACTGAATAATTTATCGCTTCATTAGTTGGCGAAATATTTGCTCCTGTCGCCAATTCATCACTCCCACAGATTGTGAAGGAGTGAGACGCGAAAGCGACCGGTTTCGGCTGTTGATCCTTATAAATCAGGTTGAAAGGTGTTTATTTTATGGTTTGATGGAAAGTACAGCCATTTCTCAAGATTGAATAAAAGAGAAAAATAGGGTAAAATATCGATAAAACTTTGAAGTGGAAAAATAGATCATAAACGAAAGCAAAAGTATTTTTAAAATGCCATAGACTTCTTCCCTTTAGTTAAATGTATACAAGCATATAAAAAAAATGTCCCTTTTAAAACATCTTTTACAGTTAGAGTAAATATTTTCATAAATGTCAGCTGTGTCATAAATATAATTATGTTGCTGAAAAATTTTCGTTTTTAAGTTTTGTCGTTATCATTTTAACGATATTAAATGTAGTGTTGACCGTTACAGTGTTATTCTTGTACATAAGAAAGTTTATGTTTTCTAAGTATTGGCAGTTTTTTTGAAGAATTTTCTCAAAATTTCGAGTTTTTTAATAACTGTAATTATTTAACATTATTCAAGAAAATAGTATGCTTTTGTTGAAAACTATATTTTTAACTGAAACCTTATTATAGGATACAACCGCAAAAGTGCACGCAAGAATTACGCGAGGGCATATTATGAACTCAAAATTTTATTGAATTGATTCAATGCAAACTTTAGAGTTTCCGTTTATTTGATTAAATTACTTCTAGCAAATATTTTGAAAATTATTAAAATACATTTTAATTTTTTGGTGAACTTTTAACTAAACAATAAATTCTAACAAATCAAGACTTCTCCTTAATTATGTTTTACTAAAATAAGTTATAATTAAGAAAGAAATGTTACAAGTCTAGAAATGTTACAATTCCTTGATAAAACAACGGTTAAAGCAACTTTTATTTATACGTAAGGAATGCTTTAGTAATGGGGAACAGTAAATGAACATCTGATAAATCTTTACTTTCCAGCAATTAACAATGTACGAAGAAAGTGTCTTTATTGTATTTCATTTCAGTCCTTTTCTAAATTATAATTACTAACAGTTCATTAAGTATACAATGATACAATCTGAACAACATATCTGACATTATTTTTTATATTTATTTTCAATACTGCATGAAGTTTTCTTTCCATTAAAGAAATTAGTTTATAATCACCCCTTTTAACTGTAGGTTTACAAACGGATTAACAGGTTTAATTAGCCCGTCAAACTAACAGGTACAGGAAACTATGTAATTTCATAAAAACAGATAGATTTAAAAACAATTATAATAAACAAATAATGACAAAAGCAGTTGAAAACAATTAGTAAAACATGTATGTGTCACAATGACGAGAACCGTAAACCTAGTGTTAAAAAACCTGATGTACTCAGATTTTGTTTCTGTTTCTACAACAAACACATAATTGTAGATTTCGATTCTTGAATTTATCTTTAAATTCATAAATATTGATGCATGTTGCGATTAACACTTTATATTACGTCATTTTCCTACTTAAACAATTTGTAACATATATTTATTCTGATTATTAAAATGTGTTTGCTATCATCAAACTTCGATATTTATTGTAAAGTTTATTTGAATTAATTGTAAACCAATGTGGAAAAGAAACCTTAAAATTAATACAACCACAAATAATTTTACTATAAAGCTGTCGTATAATTAAGATGTGTCGAAGGTTACTATTAAAAATAAATCATTTACGTCTTCAATGTTTTTCAGAAATTTTTTTGAAAGCGCAATCTAATCAGTTGTTAACAAATTTATTTTTTCAAATAAGTTATTGAAAGCTAGAAATTAATTAAACGCTTTTTGTGCAATATTTGAAATTCAAAAAAAAAAAAAAAATGATCCATTAAAATTTAAAGGAATTAAAAAAAAAAAAAAAATTTAAATTTCGATGACTCATGTACAAGAAAAAAAGAAGGTCGGAAAAATGTCCTCATTTTGTGAAACTTACATAGATTTAGGTTTCTAAGAAAGCCAAGATGATACAACGCGATTAAGAATTCTATAGTAGTTCTTTTATCCATACAATTTTTACAGTCACTGAGCTTGAAAGGCAAAACAAAAATAAGCCTCATTTTGTGGTAAACAAAATAATTAAATGTTAAATAGAAAAAGGGGGGGGGGGCAAGAATATGAAAAATGCAATTAGATCCTTTTCGAAGCTGAGAAATATGTTGTTAAAAGTTAAATCCGAGTGAAAACTGTAATTTCGGTTGGCGGTATTTCTTTTTAGGAAGTAGAGAGAAATGAAGTATTATTACCTTCTCTCATTTACCTCCCAGAATACTTTTGTACATTAAGATAGAAAATTCAATTTGAGTGAATTCTTTGCATACTTGAATACAATTTCAAGAGACGAATGTTACTCATTGGATGAAAAAGAATCAATGGAACAGAGTGGAGTCAAAGTTACAAGATGATAAAATAAATAAAAGAAACCTTACAACGTAGATGATTATTTTAAATTATACATAAATTTCTTGATTTAAAGATTTTTTTTTTGTCGAAACACTTTTTAAACATTTAAGATATTGTTCCTGCAATAATGTTTTAATTCTGAGTTTAAATTTTCTTTATAACACACACAAAAACACATGCACACAACAAGTCTGATTCTCTCAATATTCTATATACTACTTTTTTGTTTTTATTGAAACTTTTAAAATATGAAAAAACTTTCTGAAACACACAAAGGCTTTTCTCATTAAGAACTAGTTTCCATTCTCTAAACATCCACCTGAATCGCTATACTCAGTTTAATCCAAGCACACATAGAACAGTGACCATCCGTATTGAAACAGCCCAAGGCCACAGAACCCAAAATCCATCTCACCATCTAATTTTAGATTAGAATATTTCTCCCTGCACCAACATTTGCAGTACTTAAATGCTCCCCCCTCCCTTTGCAGTCTCACAATCTGAAAGTCAGCGAGCATCGAGCCAGGCAGTAAAATACCTTTTCCGGCTCAAGTTACCCTACAGCAGTAAGGCTCGGGCACTTCGGGTTTCGCTTTTATTGCCATCCTGCTGCAGAGACCAAGCGAGTCCTGGTAATTATTTTTAATGGGGAATTAACAAGCAAGGTGACAGGGACGACTCACGTTAAAATTTACTGAGATGGAGCTCTAAAGTTTTTGGAGCGAAGAATTATGTAATGAGTAAACGTTAACCGTTTAGAGTGATGGAAACCGTGTTTGGACTCGCGTTAATTTGGAAAAACAGTGTTTATTAAACCTTGTTTTTTTTTTTATGCTCTTTTAATGGGTAATGAGTCCACTCGTGCATAATGAGGTACTCTCCTCTTGACACAATTGGATGTTAAAAGCGTTATATTCTTGACTTTGTAGTGGATAAAACTTAATTTTCGATTTGCTTGCTATTTTGGAGGATAGGTTTAAAGAAAAACGATAAATAATTATTTAAAAAAAATAAAAATAGTATTTTGATTAAATTTTCTCTTCATATACATGTGTACATAATTAATCTTTTCTGGTGTTTTCTTAAAAAATAATTTTAAATGGGCTACATATATATATATGGCAGAAATTGAGTACATTCATTTTTAATTGTAATAAATTTTCGAAAATACAAAATCTCTCAAGTCTATAGATGGTGTGATTAAAAGGAATACAAAAATAGAGTTGTATTCAAACTTTTGAGACTTCGAAATCCTATGACAACACAAAAGTTTAAAAAAATAGTCAATAACAAATTCTAATTATAATCAAAATGCAAGTCTCAAATGTGGTTTAGTATTTTAAAAACCAATGGGTTTTATCAAGTATGTTTGTTAATGATGTATTTATATTTAAATCGAATATTTTTTTGTAATTTTTTCATTCACCTGCAGACCTCAAGTCAATGTTTCACCACCCTGATTAAAATCACGACCCTTTTATTGAATACATTTTAATTTACAGTGGTTCTTTCTCCTTTCAATAAAGGTCAATAATAAAAGTTCTTAAGGAATGTCCTAAACCGGGATTCTTTTTCGTCCCAGTTGTCTAAAATGTACACCGAGTAATCTCTGGTCCCAAAGGTGACCAATTTCAAATCACTCTGCCTAAAGTAGCAACCAAGCTCATTTGAGTTTAAGCAGATTCCACTGAACATTAAAGGTATATTTTCAGCATGTTGCTAGTGGTAACTTGAAAATGGTTGAAAATGATTTATTGAGGGTATTTTTGCAGAAAGAATATTTATTTTTAGATTGATGATTTCCAATAACAGTTAAGTCATCAGATATTATATTATGAAAGACTTGGATGTTCTTTTATTAAAATTGCAATCAATTGTCGAATACGTACTGAAGCTTTTGATCAAGTCCAATATTATATTGTTACGTTGATCGGGGTTTGAGGATTTTATGCAAATCAGTTACAAAAAACAAGATAGTTCTTTAAGAGCGATGAGAATTTATTGTCAAAAATACAGGAGTCAGCAGCAATATTCACAGAATAAATCTCAGACAGTCTTCACACCCTCAACACCACTCAGACACAATTGACGGTGTCTAAATTACACGTATATAAAAGATTATTCATAAGTAATCGCTGTTTCAACAGCCGAAGTAATCACTATTTGCGTGAACAATCAGAGCTATACTAACTGATAGCTAGTAAAAACCAGACTGACTGACTTTCGGCGAGAATCTCTCTATTTATATCCCTCGCTGATAATTCGAGAAAGACCTACTTGAGTCATAGATCTTGAAATTAGTGGATTTCTCTACTAATTTCAAGTAGAATCCAGTGGGTCCCGAACTCGCCATAAATGATCGCCAAGTCACCAAAATTGTCAACAAAGTCACCAACTTGGTCGCTAAAAATGACGCCAACTTGGCTCTATCACCAAGATGTCACCAAGTTTCCTTTGAATCACCATTATAACGTAAGGGACGGCGTTGCTTGTGAATATTACAATTTTAAAGTAAATTAAATCTAATTTAGAGTAAAATAAAGGCATTACACATCCAAATACAAATTATTTTTACTCTATTTTACACAAAATTCATAACAATATTTTGAGAGAAATTTCCTATTTGAACTATAAATTACAACGTTGAATTACATTGAAACATGTTATACTACCTAAAGAGAATTTGTAAACGTATTTTATGGTGGCAATGCTGGTGGAGTTCTTGTAAATTTTTTCTGATAAAGTCTGTAAATGTTCTTATAGTAAATTGAGATAGAGAAACTAATAGTCATCTCTTAGCATTTGATAAATACAATCAGTACATATTCCTTTATATACTATTATAAATATCCTCACATTTTCTTAACTCTTTATAACCATAAAATTCTGTTAAATTGCTTATTACTCTGATGTGTATAATACACTTTTTATTCAGCTTTGGAAGAATTTTACAATTGATTCTACAAAAATTTACTGATAGTTTTAATATTTAAGACTTGACGATATATATACTGCACTGTATTTTTGTTGTTACTTTGGTTGCGGTATAATTGCTGTACTAAGATAGTCCTAGAATGACTTGGAAAATTCAGTGAAAAAAAGAGGTAGATTAGCTCTGAACCGTTTGGTATAGCAGTTGTACAGCAGCCAATGTAAATAAGAAAAAAATGTAGTATTTCATAAGCACTGTTCTTTTAAAAGGCAAAGCAAATAACTATGACAAAAAACAAATTGTAGAATTTTTCTTCTGTACACAGCTTTGATTTCGAAGACTTGATTAACTCTGTAGATACTGAATAATACGAATAAAGTTCTTATGATTATATATGATAAATATCTTTAAAAAATGCAATAAAAACTATGAAATGTTTAACATACTTCTTAAATTTGTGTTACAAGTAGATTTTGTTTTTTTAGTATTCAGTTAAAATTTTATAATCAAAATTAGAGGCCTGCCTTTGGGTGATCCTGCCAGTAACTCCCTGGTCACCCTCTATTTGCATCAGCCTCTATAATATGTTGCATGAATACACATCTTTTATCATTATACATGGATGGTTTGATTAATTTCGTGAAGAGAATGCATTTAAAATAAATATTGCATTTTATCTTGTGTGAGATTACCTTAACTTAGTAGAAACTAATTGTGAATCAAATAAAGTAGAATTTTTAAATTTAAAATTATGTGTAGTTGATAATAAATGATTTTGTAATATTTATAATAAAAGAGATGCCTTTAAACTACATCTAAAAATTCAACTTTTTAAAATACCAGTTTACATATCATCGGCCTAGTTATCAGAATGCGTAACTCCACAAAAGATACTAATTTTATAAACGAGTGTGACGCGCCGAGCAATACAAATGACAATACACATGACGACACGATACAAATATTAAGGTAACCATAGTATAATGTTATCTCCCACCTTGCCGAACATAAACAACACTTTGGCGAGGAGCACTCCGATATCAAATTAGCACCCCAGATGGAGTTATGAATTCTGATAATTAGGACGACAATATATATGTATATATATTTGTTAATATTACATAAAAATTTTACTTTGAAATAATAATTTAACCACTCACAAAATTAACAAAAGTAAACAGTATCAATAAATTTTCTCTGTTACTGTTAAGACCATGATTATCTCAGAAATTTCTTAAGTAATATATACATTCTCAATGCATTGATATTCTTTATAAATTAGGATTTATTTTTTTTTTAAATTCCCAACACAACAGCTTGTATGTGGTGTAGCTAAGATTAAGATTACTTTTCTCGCATTTTACTCTTTTTGACAAATATTCTTAAATATCCATTAACGAATTTAGGAATTTTACATAACCAATCAGACACCATGAATTCACATTTTTATAACATCCTGGTAAAGGTGACGTATTTCTTTCCGTGTGTTACATAAAGCGAAAGTAGTAAATACGCCCTTTAGCACCTACTTAGTTGTATTGGATGAAGTTTCATTCAGATTGATAAGTAATCAACCATTCTATATTATACTTGTGCTATTGGAAAGTATAGTACATTATATGCTTACATTTTAGAATGCAATAGTGAATGATGATATAATAATATAGTGAGTAGTATTAGTTTTTTTGATAATGTCCAAATATTTGAAACGAATTTATGTTGTTAACACATAAGTTACTGCATTGTATTTTGTATTAAAATGAGAGAATTTTTTTTGTTTTAAGGCTAGAAATTCTGAACATTAACGAAATATTTATTTTTTCACAATTGAATATGTAAAGAAGGTAATCCATTGGAAATAAAGTATAGGAAACAAAATAAGAAACATATTAATCTACACTATTAAAATTCGTTATATAATTAAAACCCATAACAAAAATGAGTAACTTCTGAAATATTTTTTATTTAAAAATTATGAGTTTATAAGACATGAAATCAAGAGTAAGAGTAATTTTTTATTTGTTTTTTTTTTTTTTTTTTTTAGAAATTTTAACTTATTATTTTTTTTCTTTGATTTCAGTCATGGCTTCCGAAGACGAAGAACGCTTAGTTCGCGATCTTTTCCGAGATTACAACAAACTGATACGACCGGTGGAAGTCATGAATAAGACAGTTGAAGTTCAATTCGGCCTATCTTTCATCCAGCTCATCAATGTGGTAAGTAGATTCCTCTCTAAATATAACTTTCTTCTTTTTTTTTAGCTTAAGAATACATTACCGGACAGTTTTTGGAAAGCATTTGCAAAGTATTCAAAGTATATTAATGTACTTGTTAAAATTTAAGGAGATATATGATAAAAAAATTTTAAAAAGGCAGAACTAAATGATTTTAATGTATAAATAGATAACGCTATAACTTTCTATAAGAAACTTTCAGCTCATGATTTTTTTTTCCTGTTATAATTAGATTGTGTTTGCAACAAGTTTAAAGGTGAAACTTAAATTTTGTGTCAAATTTCTTAATACTCGTTCAGTTACCATGCGTAATGCATAGATACAAAATGATTCCTTTACAACTGAATCACAATCCTACATTCTCAGAAAGATATATGAATACAATTTTGAAAAATATTTGTATTATTTTGAGACGTTTCAAAAACTTAAAACAAGGTTGAAATCATGAGCTATAACTAATATTTCTACAATATGTACTGACAAGCCAAAAATGTACCAGTAACTTTCAATTTCGGTAGAGGCTGATAACTGTAACAGATTTGCTTATAGAGAAATATTTCTAAGGGTAATTTAACTAGATGATATATGCCTTAGTGGTTTAGGTTAATGAATTTTTCCTTATGTGTGAAGAAAGCCGTTAAGGACTTCATTTGCTTGCCAGAGAATATAAATCACATATATAATAAACATACTTAAAAATTAAATAAAAAAACATTTTCTTTATGCTTAAGTTAATGAATGAATCAAAAGTCAAGGAATGTAATAAATGTTGTGAAAAAAATTGTAAAACTGTAATAAAACGTTTTCTGAGAAAAATAACAAAAATAAAATCTTCGTTTTACTAAAACGTGATACTAATATTTAATCTAAATAAGTTGAGAGAATACTAATTTTTGATATTGGGTGAAAAAATATACAGCAAAAAGCATTTAATTTAATTCGAATCTGCGATATGCTTATGAGACTAACATTAATTCGTATATTTAACGAGAAAATTTCGTGGATGAAATTCTATTCAAGCTTTCAGATTTCTCTGCACTTTATCAAATGCAAGAAATGTTTAGCATTGTTTCATTTAGATAAAATTCTAATACACAGTAACAACCACGGTTTAGAACAGCTATTTCATTTAGAACTGTTCCCTCCTAATAAGTTTATCTTGAATTAAATGGCCAATCATAATCATCTTCGGTGAATCAAACAAAGGAAATTGCTTTCAATGACCACCAATTGGCATTCCCATGGCGAAAAGTCCGTCCAACCTTGGCTTGAAGCACTCCCAAATTAGGGAAAGGAGAAACGGGGGTGTCTTAATTTCTAGACTTCAGTCACTTAATGACATCAGGAGTCTAACGTAGTTACGTCAGGACATCCAGGACTTACTGGTAATTGATTAAACTGCTCAATTGCGGCTAACAAGAGTGATCCTGTTGCCCCTAGCAACGGCTCGCTTTAGCATAGAAATCCGGAACCTGGATTAATTTAGCCTTCTTCCTTTGATTCCAGGTCTTTTCGACGAGTGAATAGGAAGCAAACGTTTTCACCGTTTACCAGTCAAGATATATAAATTTTAATATTGGCGATACTTCCACAAACTGCTAATTTGAGAGTTTGTTAAGTGTTTTGATCCAAACGGTCGCTAATGAGTAGTGGAATTAAGTAAGAAAATCTGGGCACGTTGGCAATTCATAAACTGGATTCCGGGTCTACTTATGTTTTTGATTAGAAAAGGCTTAATGAATCTCGTTACTGAATCCCGTTCTCGTTAATTAATTTGTATACATGACTTTGCCTTAAATATTGCTCTACTTGGTGCAATGGTGACGCTAATTTTGTTTTTAGGAATTTTCGGAAGTTTATACCTAACTATCACAAAGTGGATATGCTCAGTCAAAAGATATTGAAATAAAAATTGTAAACCGTATTTCAAAAACACTGTTTTACGAATCGCATAATAAAATGTTAGTTGTTTAAATTTTAACAGAAAAATATACGTTCGCTTAAAGCAGGGCTCTGGCCAACCCTTTAAGAAGAGTGCCACTACCTGTTAAAGAAAAATTTTGTGTGCCACTTAAAATTTTTCCAACAAACAAAAGAATATGAAAAGGTGAAAAATGTTACTTGTAGACTTATTATGGAATTTTTACGCATATAGCACATTTTTTATGCAAAGATACGCAGTAGGGATTTAAAAATATAATAAGTAAAACAAAATTTCAAAAATTAAGTTTTATTGTTAATAAACTTTTTACAAGTTCAATCCCAGATTAGGTATAAAATAACAATGCGTAACTTGAGACATTAAATTCTAAATAATTATTTCTTAATGTGATTTCCAAATTTGTAGTTTTTTTTTCTTTTTTTTTTCACGAAATCAACTCTGTTAGGATTTGTTCTCGCCGGTTCCAACAAAATTACTATGTTTTAGGTGTGTATTAGTTAATTTTGAGTAATATTTTGATTTTATTATGTTCACATTAAAAACAATTTGTTCAAACATATGTTAATCCAAACCTTTAACAATATCTGACAGCCAAATCGTGTAAATAGGGAAAATCACTTGTTGGTACAACTTTTAAAATTCAACATAATTTGTGTCCCTTGAAGTTGGAGTGAGTTCTTTATTTTACTTTTCAGTGTAGTATGCTGTTGAAGATCCAATAATTCCAATTTGGATTATAGGGACGTAACAATCAGCATTTTTTTATCATCCTGAAAATCATCAAACCTAGCACTGAATGAATCTTTCTCAAAATGGATATTAAATTTTTAAACCTATCATATCTCGGAGATTTCTTTATTTTGGTAGATAGTTCCTGCATTTATATGAAGTGTGTTAATCTTTCTTCTCAAAAATCGAGACAAAAGAAAAAGGTTTGTTCACAAAAGAAGATTTAGGATCAATACGGGTTGGAAAAGTACAATAGTTTTCTTGTAACCATAAATTTAAATTATTTAAATGACCCTTAGTATCGGTAAGAAAAACTAAATCTCCTAAAGAGTTTTCATTTTTGAGTAGCAAATACTCATTGGGGATTAGTTCATTCTTTTCTTCTAAATATTTTAAGACAAGCTCCATTAAATTCCAGTCTCACGAGTACATTTCTCTTGGAAAACCAGCACACACAACTATGAAGGAGTATTTTTTTTTTACCTTATAATCTTCTATTGTAATTCAATTAAGTGCATTTAAGGTATCCGACTAAGTTCGGAACTGTGATTTTGCAAAATCCTATAAATGGATAATATTTATGATATTTAGTGTCACTTAGATTAGACAATCTATATAAAATTGTTTTAAGAAAAGTATTACAAAAACAATTATTTAAGAACAATATTTTGACAAAAAATTTACATAGAATGACCCATTTTCAAAATATACTCCTTTTTTGAAAAATGCTTCTATTATAATAATATTTTGCCTGTATATATCTCAGACCACCATACAAAGGTTCAACTAGAATTTTTGAAATATACGACTTAAAAGTGGGTTTATCCATGTTTTACGACAACAGAGGGGAGAAATTTTAAGAAAAAAACGCCAATAATTATTTCAATGGGTTGTAACTCTGAAAATAATGTGAATTTTTCAAAAATTATAGTTGAGCCTCTGTACAAAGATCTAAGCGATATACAGGCGAAATATTATTAGAATAGAAACATTTGTCACAAAAGGAAAACTTTTTGAAAAAAAAGGTTATTTTAAGTTAATTTTTTGCCAAATTATTGTATTTAAATAATTTTGTTTTTGTCAAAATGTCCTTGAAGTAATTTTATACATGTATTATAATCTAAGCGACACTAAATATCATAAAAATTATCCATTTATGGGCTTTTTTAAAATCACGTTTTTGAACGTAGTCGGATATCTTAAAATAAATTTTCATGATTGGTTTTTGTCTGAGACAACCTCATTTCAGTAAAATAGTAAAAAAAATTAGTATTTATTATGTTTTAAATTTTTTAAAATTTTTCACAAAGTCTTCGTGGGCCACTGCTACAATTCAGCCGTGATCACACTATGGCACGGGTACCGCGTATTTTCCACCCCTGGTTTAAAGTTTAAAATAAATAAAAATGTGAATTAAAATTAAATGTATAAAATAAGTGAATTTATATCCTAAGAAATACATTAAAAGAGGAAAACTTTTTGAGGCATATATTATTCGAAAAAGGAGATTAAAAAGAATGGGAATATTTTTTTTCTCCAGACTAAGCATAATGGAAAAGAAAACATACTTACGAAATAAAATGTTATTTATTTTGGAGTAAATTCCGTCAAAATTCTTTGCTTGGAGCTTTTATCTATAGAAAATGTCAATAAATCCAGCATTTTTTAATTTTTTGGGGTCACTACAGAAAAAAAAATATTCAATGTACCCAAGTTTTTGAAAAGAAATCTGGAATTTATTTTTTATTGTAGTGGCAATGTAATTTCTGATGAAAACAACTAACAGTACATAATGAAAAGTAGAAATATCAGAAAAGGAGGAAAATGAATGAAGATAACTAAAAAAATAAGAACATATTTTTGTTTAATTTTTAATAATACATGAAGAAAACTCAAACCTCATACATCTAGAATATCATTCATGTAACTTTATGATACTAAATATATCTGCATATTCTTAATAATTTGGATATTGTTGTGTATCATAATTTATGTGTGGTATGTCTTATTACTTTTAAGAACAAAAATTAATCGTTTTTTTTAACGAAACATTTCTGTAACCATTATAGGTTACTAGTAATAATTTGGTTTATAAATAGACATTTTTTTGTGTGTAGAATATGAAAATTCTTCACATTAGATTTTTACTGAAACTGTTAATTTAGATGCATTGATGCTTAATTTTATTTAAGATTTCATGAGTGATATTGGGCTCAAATATTGTCATGAGAGGATGAATTCTGCATAAAAGCATCCTTTTAAGATGATTTTTTTTAATATATAATAAGCAATTTTTCACATTACTTGACATGCTATTTAATTTCAAATATTTTAAAGCATAAGCGGTTAAATTCTAAAGAAAGTTAACCAAAGACTATAAAAATAAGAAAGTGACGAAAGCCTTTGAAAAATATTAGTAATTAATTCATTTAACAAAATTTTATTCGTTGTAAGAAGCAACCGAATACATCATTTTTAATTTTATCTATTTAATTTTACATAGTTTTATAGCAAGAAATGCATAAACATGTATGAAACCTTTAAGGTATCCGATAACGTTCAGAACCGGGATTTTAAAAAAACGTATAAATGGATAATTTTCATGATATTTAGTGTCACTTAGATTAGAATACATGCATAAAATTGTTTTAAGGACATTTTGACAAAAACAATTATTTAAGTACAATATTTCGGCAAAAAATTAACTTAGAATACCTTTTTTTTTCAAAATGTTCTCCCTTTGTGAAAAATGGTTCTGTTATAATAATATTTTGCCTGTATATAGCTCAGACAGAGGCTCAATTATGAATTTTGAAAAATTCACATTATTTTAGGAGTTACAACCTATTGAAATAATTATTGGTGTTTTTTTCTTAAAATTTCTCCTCTCTGTTGTCGTAAAACATGGATAAACCCACTTCTAGGTTATATATTTCAAAAATTCTAGTTAAACCTCTGTATAGAGTGGCCTTAGCTATATACACGCAAAATATTATTATAATAGAAGTATTTTTAACAAAAGGATAATATTTTGAAAATTGATCATTCTATGTTCATTTTTTAACAAAATATTGGACTTAAATAATTTTTTATTGTAATATTATTCTTAAAACAATTTTATAAACATTTTCTAATCTAAGTGGCATTAAATGTCATAAATATTATCCATTTATAGGCTTTTGAAAAATAACGGTCCCGAACGTAATCGGATACCTTACTGCAGCTAATTAGACCTTATATCACAAAAACGCAGAATAATTTAAACTCAGCATTAAAATACCATTTTCAATGTCTAAAAATAAAAAAAAAATACAAATTAGTTCTTTCACAAGTTAGCTTTCTTTGAGGAAATGTCATGAAATATTCTTTTTTATAAGCTGTATGAATTATTAACTCTTTTAAGCTACTTCACAAGATAATAAAAATAGATAATTAAATAAATATGCTTTTGTACACTCTCTCGCGTATTTGCAAATTTTTTTTGGCACACACACACTTTCGCACATTTACTGTTATTATATTTTTGTAAATTTAATATTACCTAAATTTTAAAATGCTGTCATTTTAGCAAGTTATTATAATAATGTTTTTACCTATAATAAGACACACACATAACACGGTTAAGCAATTTTGTGTACATTTTAATGCAGGAAGAAAAGAGATAAATTGTTTTGAATGGCGAAGATAGAATTTTGTATTAACAGAATAAATTTCATGCCATTTCTTTCTTTAAGTACATTATTAAGGAATAACATCATTTAATTTTGCATTAAACTCAACACAGTTCTATTTTTTGACGAGGAAGTTGCATCGAAAGGACTTGCTACACTTATTCTAAATTAAGATATTTTTAAAGTAACAAAAGCGGATAAGGTGAAATATATTCTTTTGTTAAGAAACTCTTTGTTTGAAAATATCTGAATGAGTTCATGTTTATTGCATTTGAAAATCTTTTCAATTCGCCTCCTATTAGAATTAAGTGAACAGAAAATGTATTTACCGAATTATTTTCGAATCTGCATAATACCACTTAACAATCACAAAAGAAGAAACTGAAGGAAATATTTTAAGCCATTCAATAGATTTGATATATTTCATGTTTATCTGATTTTCATTCAAACTAAATTATACGCGGAAGTAGTTGTACCTTATTGAACCGCATCATTGCTTCTATATTATGGGAGTGATTGATGCAGTGTTAGTATTTTATTTCTATGAATTGCTTTGATTTTTTTAATCTCTAAAGCATTTTAATCCTTTGTTATTGATAAATATGAAGTTAAGGGCTATGAAATTCCGTTGGTATATTTTGAAGTTTTAACTTTTAAGTTAATTTTAAAAATTCTTCCTTCCATATTCCAAAGATGTATCGATATTTATATCTTATATTTATCTAGGGTTTTTCAAAATTAAATTTTGAACAATTATTCGAGATTGTAATTGATAACTTGATTTGTTTGTACTGTTACAAATTCTAATAATTTTGTAAATATATTTTCAAAATTTGAAAGTATTTCTATATAAATAGTGCTAATTGGTAAAAAAAAAATTCTTTTTTAAAATTTATTTAATTTTCAATATTAGTTTATTTAGTGCTAGTTGGATATTTTTTTACTTTTTTTTCCCCAATACATCTTCATTAAATCATTGAAAATTACTTTTAAGATACGCTCGGATACCCGAAACCAGCGATACTCAACCTGCGGCAAACTGAGCCTTTTTAAGTTGCCCGGACGGTCACGGCCCATTGCTATGAAAAATTATTTTCTTTATAAAATTTGGTAGAAAATTAATAGTTAAGAAATCAGATATATCTCTTTTCATTTTTTCTGTAAATGTCGTATGGGTGCAAATTCATATTTTTTTCTGATTAGTGTTCTGATTGATAGACAACAGTGGAGTAGCGAGATTTTATGAATGGAGCTAATTTTTAACTATCGTTAATATCTTGCAATCGAAAAATATTCAAAGGAAATAGGTTGTTTCAAGACGATTGGGAATTTGACTATTTTTTAGTGAAAAATGAGCATGGATCAGTAATTGTTGGATTCGTCTCGAAAGTGTTGTATTTAAAAAAAATACCAATAATCAAGAATCGTTCAATGACACTTTGTCTCGAAGATCTTTTTCAAGAGGGGATACGTAGGCTTTCTTGAATAATCTTTACAACAGCAAAACAATGTTTTGTCAGTGGCAATGTCACAGTGGTTTCAAAGGCATCGTATGAAATTTGTTACATTATTGGTAATAATATGGTACCGTTTACTGATACAGAAATTGTGAAGAAGTGATTCTTAAATGCTTCTAATTAAGAAAAATTCAATGACAAAAATAAAAAAATATATATAAGAATTACAATTAAAAAAAGTAAAATAGTAAATCAATTTTCCTCATTTTAAATTTTCTGTATTATCTTCGTCTTAAAAAATTTCTCTCACCTCTCCCCCTCCTCAATTAATCCTTATGTTGCGGGCTGCGTGAAAAAGCTAACATATGTATGCGGCCCGGCAGAATAATAGGTTGAGTAATTAAGGTTAGGACCTAAACTGTCCACAAAGACTGTTCAAGTCCTTCAACATTTTCCATATGCAAAAGTCGAATTAAAATATCAAATTGCTGCCAATCAATAAAACAAAACAAAACAAATTTTCAGAAATTAATCTAAGCTACTAAACTTTTCTTTAAAAAGAATATTAAGAATCTAACTTCCGATCTCTTTCGATAGATATGTAGTAATATTTCAAACACTTACAAATCTTTTAATTACTGTACAATCAAAACAAAAACAGATGTCTAAAGCTTATTTGAATTTTAAAATAATAAAAAAAAATGAAAACGGGGTTTTTGACCGAACATGATGTTTTAAACGTAGTCAGATATCTTAAGAAGGATTCTCTAAATAAACACATTAAATGTAAGTTATTAATGAGAAAGTTCTAATTATCTCAGTAATAAATTAAATAGTATTTATTTTTCATCTTTAAAGCATAATAGAATGGAAATCTCATGGTTTTTTAAGCCGCAAAGAAAGATTCTTTTTTTTGACTGAGACTTTATTTTTTGCTAAATTATATTTTCAGTAATTCACCCAAATATTTTTGCTTTGAATGTAGTATACCTTGTTCCACTATGATTAATAATTTAATAAATTATAAATATTTATTTTAATCTTATTTTTTTCAATTTTTATTAAGAATTCATCAATTCACTTACTGCTGTACTTTGAGAAAAAGCTAATGTTTAATGGCTGTTCTTGTATTACCTAAAACGTTATAATATTAGATAATATACGTATTATTTTTCTAAATAAATTAGCTTACATAATAATTTATTGAATTGAATCAATAATAGTTATAATCTATAAAAATACATCTAATTGTAATATGTTGAAAGAGTCCGGATTATGTTTTTAATAATTAAAAATGTTCTTCAAATTGAAATATTTTCATCCTCTTCTGTGTAACAACTTTCCCTACATTATTATTATACTGAAAGTCGCTTTTACAGGTTTATTTAATCATTCATAAGTGCTATTTATACATAATGCGATACATTTATAATTTTTTAAGGTTTAAGATATGCCGTTAAGTAGATATTTTAATTAAATACAAAAAATACACAAAATATCAATTAGATATCTCTCCTTTTTCTTATAAATAAGGATTCAACATTTTTTAAATTTAATTTCCTATTTTAAAATGCTTGTTTATCAATAGAATCGAAATGTTATGTAAATACATTTCAAAAACTCTAATAAGGAAAAAAATACAAGTTTAAACGAATAATAAGGTATATTAAATGCTTATTTCTTAATATAAATCCTATTTCAATTCAACATATGATTAAATTTAACAATTGGGGTTTAATTAAATATCTGAACATTTTCTTCCAAAAAATATGTAATGTAATAAAATTTGTGTATATTTTAATATATTATATTTAAATTTGTTATTATAGAGGATAGTCTTTAATTTGCTTTAGGTGATTTTTAATTAAATTTAACTGAAATTAAATTTAACTGAGTGCTTTGTAAAACATTTCAGTTCAAAAACGACATTCCCATATAACAAATAAATAATTATAAAATAACTTATGACGCTTTTCCTTTAGCAACAAATTGTAATTTTATTATTCATACTCTGCATGACATAACTCAGTATAATATAAAACGTATTTAAGAAGTGTGAAGAAATTTAAGAATATATTTGCAGTAATAAATTTTTGCAATCATATTTAATTTAATTTCAGATTTTCTTTTGGTATTTCATGAAATTTGTAATTGCAAAAATATTACTGCACTAATACATAATAATTTTAAACCAATTTTCTCTTTTTATATAATAATAATCTTGTGAAAAAAACCTTCCAAGACATTTATCATCCTTGTAGGAGAATTATTAAGAGTAATTGTTTTGCTATAAAAGGTACAAAAAATAACATGTTTGTAATATATTTAAAAATTTTATATGCGAAATTAGAAAAAAAAAAAAATTTTAATTTTTTTTTTTTTAAAAAATAAGAAAATGTTAGAAAGAAAATTTCCATAAAGAAACCTTTGGAAATAAATATGTTTTGACACAATAAAGCAAAAAATAGTGAAAGCGCCGCATTAAATTGTATGTTTTACTTTAAACAGCTAAAAAATAATCAGCATTTTCAAGAAAATTTCAACAATAAGAAACATACATATTTCTCATTTAAATTGCATTTCTATTTAAAAATTAATTATCTTTAATAAGGATTAAAAATGGAAAGACATTCTAATGCAAAATGAGGAAAATTCGATTTTTAATTCTATTTTCTTATCGTATGAATTATAAGAATTCTCATTAAATTATTTTGTGGAAGTAAACTGTTTGATTTTATTTTTCAGAACGAAAAGAATCAAATCATGACTTCGAATGTTTGGCTG
>BMAV01004097.1:679530-689882 GCA_019973955.1 Trichonephila inaurata madagascariensis
TAAGAGTATATATATATATATATTTAAGTAATTCATTATGTTGAATGTATAAAAAAGACACTACTTTTATCCGTTATTCTCAAAATTATACAGACATTGTAGAGTTAATATCGTTTTAGAGCCACATAATTGTGGAGAATTGCATCGTGAGAAAGTTTAATTATTATTGATTACATAAATATTATTTTAGTCTTAGGATATATATAACAAAAACAATGACAAAATAAAAACAAGTAAATCTTTCTTAAATTAAATATAAAAAGTAATTATATTAAATTAAATTATGATATTTTAAAATACATTTTATTAGTTGGATTATTATTCAATAAAATAGATTGTAATTATTGCTTCATATCATTAATCAAAATTAATTTGATTAACTTAGCAAGAATGGAATGATTTATTAAGTATTAATATTCTGTGAAGGCAGTTTGCGTTTATTTTTTTATATAAATGAGAAAGAAAATTCTAGAATCTTTTAATTCCTACTTTTTCTTATCGTTTTATTTATGAAACTCTTTTTGAAAAAGATTAATTGTGCGTTTTATAATTATTATTCGGTTAATAAGGCTCGAATGCCTTTTTACTTTTTTGTACCTTAAATTTTGATTTGAATTAAACAAATTTATTTAATTGTTAAATGTTAGATTTGTCACTTTTTTAAAGAAATTCATTCTATGATAAATTTTAAACGTAAAATTCGGAAGAGTTCTAAAGGAAACTGTCAAAAGGTCAGTCTTGAATTCTATATTATAAACACAATTATGAATTTTATTTTCCTTCTGCATTGTTTCTTTTTAAATACAAAGGTCGTATTCTCGAATCTTTTGAAATGGAAATTTATTCAACATAATTAAAACAAACGTAAAGATTCTTTCCATAAAATTGAAGAGAACAAAATTGGCATTTCATTTTGGGTAAGCACATGCCATTTTCTCTTAAGCACATTTCATTACAAAATGTTTTAAAATACTGTTCCATAATATTCTTTTTCTTTTATTCTAAACAAAATGATGATGTTGCTTTCTCTCTCATTTGTAATCCCTCAACACAAAAGTAGATAATGATGATTAAACAACGTACTTAAGCTAAACAGTAATTAAAAATGTTTGTGTCTCCAAACTTCATAATTAGAACAAAGGAACACGACAGTTTTCTAGGGGGCAGTCCCTATCCCTCGGTTGAGTGGGGGATTATGAGATTCCAATGGAACTGCAGTGGTCTGGAGGGGTTTAACACAAGACAACAGTTTTGACTCCTCTGTGTGAGGGAATGTTAATTATTTTAAAATGAAACTTGAAGCGAGAGAGAAGGAAAATTATCGAGAGCGAGAGAAAAGTCCAATGTTTTCACTCAAACAAAGAATTTTATTTCCAGAATTAAGTGGCCTTAAGTGCGTCTACAATGACTTTGACGTAGTAAATCATACGTATAAAAGGTCAGGAAGTTTAAAAGATTTTCTAGGATTAATGGGCTTAGCATTTCTCACTATTGTAATTCGTTTAAAAGCGATTGAATACAGATATTCAATCAATTTACTGGATAACCTCTTTAAAAGATACTTATTTAAAATTAAGAATACAATTTTCTGCAGATGAATGCGACACTAAGGTTAAAATGGCTAAATTTCAATCTCTAAATGTGCGAAATTAATATATTTTTTATTCATTGTTTAACAATTTTAGAATGTTAAAGTTAAATTATAATTCAAAACATCTTAGAGCAGTTATTTGTGCCCCAAAGAGAATCAAACTTTTTTATTAGATTTAAAAGAATTTTTAAAAGATTTCATTGTATTTTAATAAACCTAAATACATTAATATAAAATTCGATATCCAGAAATTATTTAAAAAATTAAATTTCATATGTAGATGCTGTTATCACAATAATGGCAACATATTTATAGATAATCGTTTATTAGCATGGTGTAGTACCGCCTTTGACATGTAAAAAAAGCTTGGATTTGACTAGGAATCGATTCATACAAGTGCTGAATAGTGTTTAGGGGAATATTGTACCATTCTTTATGGAGATATCGTGAAAATTCTGGGACAGATGCTAAAAGAGGATATCCTGAATTTCTCTCTCTAAAGCAGACCATAAAGGTTCAATTATATTGAGGTCTGGTGACTGTGAGGGCCAAGGTAGATGATTAACTTCATTACCGTGTTCATTAAACCATGAGTAGTCAACTACCGCTTCTCACGGATATTTGCATTATCTCATCTTGGAAAATTCCATTTCCTACAGAAAACAAAGTTTGCGCCATAGGATGGGCATTAGTTAAAATTTCTCTATACTTCTCCCCAGTGACTCTTCCTTTCAGGGCTACGATTGGTCCAAAAGAAAACCACGACATAGCTGCCCATATCATGACAGATCCACCTCCATGCTTGACAGCTGGATGTAGACAATCACGATCATAGGCTTGTGAAGGTATCCTCCTAGCATGTCCCCCCATTCCCGTTGTAAGGAAACGTGTGATAGACGATTAATAATACCATATTACTATCTTCCCCTTATCAATAGACTAGGTTTTGTGAGTAAGACACCTTTGCAGATAATGTTTGGAATTAACAGCTGTGACAAGTGGCTTGGGAAATTGTGCTCTTCCGTTCTGTTTATGAAGGTGCTTTCTAACTGAAATCGTTAGCACTGGAGAATTCTGAATGACCTCTGTGGTCAGTTTTGCTGCAGTGGTTCACTTTTTAAACATTAGAGTACTCGTCAATATCCGTCGGTCTCTTTCATCGAGCTTCTCTTTATGTCCACCATTTTGCTTTGGCGAGCTTGTCTTGCCATCCTGTGTGTTTATTGTCATGACTAGATACCGTATCCCTACAAACGCCTAAGAATTGGGATATTTCACTCACAATTCTCCAGATAGACGGGTTCATACAGTTTAACGTCTTTGAAAATCACAGAGATCCGACATTTAACGCTTTTGAAAAAATATCCAAGATTTACAGAACATCAATAAAGTTCCTACATACTACCATAATATAAACATTTCTGTTTATAAATGGCCCCTAGCATGTATAATTATATTTTAATGCTTACGAAGCGCATTCAAATATGTCATTTTTATTCATAGATGTGTTTCCATCATTTTGATAACCATCTGTATATATATATATATATATATATATTAATTTCAGGAGAAACTGTTGATTATCAGTAAGGAAATACAAATGTATATATAAATAAATATTTTTTATATACTTATGTAAAAATATATCAACAATGGATAAATATTTCTATGGAATTGAAAAGATATACAAATATACTCATCTATTTCATTTTCGGAGACTCTCAACACCCTGTTTTATTTAACATGTCAATACAATTTTTGTCTTCAATTGAAAAATTCAAACTTAAAAAAATATATATTTACAGTTAGGAAGCTAGAAACATCGTTTTAATGAATGAAAACATTTTTATTAATTCAATGTAAGTAACTTTGTTTATTATGAAAAGATTGATCATTTTGTATTTATAAGCAATATTTTTTTCTGATTTTTAAGTACTAAACTCATTGCTAAAAATATTCAACACTTTTTGTCCTACTGTTGACATTAGTTAGTGTTCAAAGTTACATACACAAAGGTTAATCAACGAAATGAATGCATTAATTAATTGTTTATTAACGTCTCATACACGAGGACTAGGGACATCGTAATTTTGAACCACGCAGAAGTTATCAGGACAGCATTTGAGATGACAGTCTTCATTTTAAACTTCCTCACAATGTCATCTGAAGGACTTTGAGTCTTTACTGATTTAGAATGTGTAAGTTCCTTTATAAGTCGTATCTTTAGTGACAATGTAACTCGAACCCGTGACTTCACAGTAACAAAGTATACCAGAGTTCACTACCATGCGAACACGAAATGAAACTAATAAACTTTATTTATAAATTGTTTTTCTTTGTGAAATGATGAAATAAGTTATAAATAATTGCCTAAAAGTGGAACCCGTGTATTTTGGGTCGAAATTGAATTTTAGAAAACTTTGCCAGGCAATTGTACCACATATATAGTACTAGGAAACGTTGTGTATTATCTTAAATAACCGGATGTCCTTGATACAAGAATGAGATATATTATTTTTTGTTAATGTTAAATCAAACACATATTCAAATGATCTTTTCCATATAGTTATCTTAATTATAACAAGATTTGAATAATGAATGTGAAAACAATATATTTATCATTATATGCTCCCTTTTTTGAGGACTCTTAAAAATATGTTAAATCATTTCAGCTATTGATTTTCATAAATTATTTTAGTCTAGTTTTGAGAGTATTTTAAATGCTCTCAAAAATAAATCTTTCTCGAAATTTCATGCAGGTTTTAAAAGAGAATTTCCCATTTTTCACAGTTTGTATTTGTGTCTATATTCTGAATTTCATAAAATCATTTAATAAAACATCTCCAAGTTTAAAATTCATTCTTAATTGCCCTCTATGGTTCAAATAATACTATCAACTATTGATTCTAGTGGATTTGAATGAAAATTAAATAAATCCCTTTCGGTGTTTTTGTGATTTTTAAAAGTCACCATTAGGAAAAATATAATAATAATAATAATAATAATAATAATATATATATATATATATATATAACTTATCATTAAACATTATTTAGAAGAATTAAATAATCAGTTGGAGAAGAAATCCATTCTTATCCAAATAAAAAGTTTCATCATTCTTTCAAGTTTTAACCGGTATTTTCCCATAGTTTATTATATATTATTACTATAAAATTAAACATTTTTTACTCAAGATTAATAATTTTTTTATTGTTTTCTGATACTTTTTTCTATTTCTGCTAACTTTTATCATTTTAACTTTTCTTATTTTAATTCTTCAGCAACAGACTAAAAGAATAAATCAATAAAATTCGCACACAGACACATCACAGAAAAAGTTTTTTTAAAAAAAATAAAACAAGTCGACATTAAATTGTCCATTGCAGTTTAAAGAATACTACTGTATTTTAGGATTTAATCTCATATGTCCGAGGGAGACATTGTACTCAAAAAGGTTATAAATGAATTAAAACTTTTTATATGGCTCAGTCTATATGTTGTCGAATAAAGACAAAATATTTTTTTGCATTTCAATAAGTAACAAAATGCTGTTATATAAAAATCCGAAACAACATAAAAATGAGTGAATAAAGATAATGAGATTTTGTGTTTTAAGCTTATTACATTTATAATATTTGTTGCAGGTTTGGAGCGATTATCAACTACGCTGGGACGAAGCAGATTATGGAGGGATTAACGTCCTAAGGCTACCACCAGACAAGGTGTGGAAGCCTGACATCGTCCTTTTTAACAAGTAAGAAAAGTTTTGAAACAACAATTTTCAACAAGTAAAGAGAAACGAAGATGTTCGTTATCTTTTGCAAATAAGAGAAAAGATTATTACTTCTCTAGTTAGATTACTTGCTCTGCCCAGTTTTAGAACAATGGCTTAAGCATCTGAAGTAATTCAAAATAATTTTTAAAAAGAACCCAATGAAATTTAAAAACTGACAATTAATATTGTTTGAATAAATTTTTTATGAGGATGAAATATGATAATTTGCAACTTGTTCAAGTTCTTAACTTAGCTAATCTAAGCAAAATAGTCCAATATATAATAACAATAAATATAAGAAATATTCGTCAAATTAAATATTCTGCATAACAGAGAAAAGCGAAACACTGAAACAGATAACCAGTAACCAACCGACATATTTATGAAGTCAATAGGCTATTAGGCTTTCTAAGGCCATCTCTGACATAGGACAGTAAAGTAGGGTTAAGTTTGCTTTATAGGATCCCAATATTATAGGATCTTGTTTTATAGGTTCCCAATATAGGATACTACTTTTTAGGATCCCAATATTATAGGATCTTGCTTTATAGGATCCCAATATTATAGAATCTTACTTTATAGGATCCCTTCAAAAGAAAATTTAAACATACAAGTGGAATTGGAAGAAAACAAACCATGATTGAAAAAACTTAAACCTAAAATTTGCATGCGTGTAATATAAGAATTAATATTGATTATTTTACAAGGGAAATGAAACATGCATGTATTTTATTCAAATTTACATTCAGTTATTCTGAATTACTTTAACGTATTTTGACATTATTAAACACGTACTTACATAATCATAAAGAGAAAATATGTCACTTTAATAATACGTTTTCTTTGATACGTCTTATTTCTTATTACAAATCATACACTGGTTCAAGAAATTAAAAAGGATTCGATAGTTTCTTTACCACAGAGAATTCCTGATTCCCATTACATCTAAATCAGAGAACCACTTCCTCTTTAATTCCTAGATACCCACTCACAATAAACAATTCATATAATATTTCGGAATTAAGTCGACTGCATTTCGTATCGTAGATATCTAGGGAATGAATGTATATTATACGATTCCTGGAACCAATGAAGCGACTTAAAACCGGAGGTCATTATTTCGTACACTTTGGGAGACTCTTCATCGAGCTTTTAATAATTCCAAACTGCTCATGATTCGCGTTTTGATGGTCATCACATTTTACGTTCTTCCTCACTCATTAGGAGGTGAAAATGGTAATCACCATCTCCTGTTTTATCCTCCCAAATCCCTAAGCACCCATATTATCACGAACGCATAGGTCATCCCTCTGAGAGACCGAAAGCAGGATCCAGTTGCCCGATGCTGGAGTAGTGTGTGGTATGTTGTGCAGTTATTGATCTTTCTCTGAAGCTGCAGGCAGTTTCTCTCACCCCTTCCCGCGTACATACACACATATATATATACAGGTCAACACGCTTTGGCATTTCTTTTCCCCCTGCTAAAACGCTTGCCTCCTTTAAAATTTTCCACATCTTTTTTTTGCTGTCTCCCTCCCCTTTCTCTCTTTCGTGGGTTGTTTTTTGTTGATTTGGTTTTAAAAAGGGTTTTTAGAGTAAGAGAAAGTGGTACAAAGAAGATGGTATGCTGTGTTTATCACAATGAGATGCTGGCAGGTATTAGTACATGAAAATGAATGAGATAAATATTTAGGAGTGAACAAAGGAAATTTCTGCAAAAACCTATATAAGTATTTATAAGGGATGCAAAATATATAGAAGTAATCTAATAACAGCAGAATCATAATAGTAATGATAATACATATGGAAAATAAGGTGAATGATGATAATAAACGATTTTATCGAATTTTAAGTATCAAATTTTGGTAGAAATATTTAATAACTATTTTATCTTCTTATTTCTCTAAGCTAATGAAATTACTTTCCTTCAAGCACGTGTTGGGGAGATTCTTGTTGTAAAAATGTATTACATTATGGGTATTAAATTCTTTTTAGTAATTCTCCGTATCTTAGCTTATTAAATCATAAGCTTCCTTGAAGTCACTTACTTTATTTTGTCGGAAAAACTATTGGTTATGAAAGAAACATCAAATATAATTTGATTTAAATTTAATGTAATTTTCATCAGTACATTTTAAGTTGACTTAAATTAGAAGAATCATGATACCATGAAGCTGTAATTAAGTTTCATTACATTATATTTACTCCACAGAATGCAAAAAAAAAGTCAGTTTTTTTTTAGAAACATTACATTGTAATATTAAATTAATAAGAAAAGAATAAGAAATAATTGAATGAGATGATTTTGAATGTTATTAATGGAATTATTAGAACTGTAATGCACTTTTTCAATTTTATCATTTTAATGAATATCTATATTAAGCTACAAATATAATAAATGGCTAAACATCAGTAGAGAAGAGTCATACTAACTATATTTTTAACGAGTCTCTACTGTTTTCAAATATATAGATAAAACCTTAGCAATAATTCTCGTTTTTAAAACCAATTGGAGGATGTGTATGGTTAAATTAATAGAAAATTCGATGCAGATTTAATGAAATAAAAATCAATGCATTTTGAGAGGATTTTCAACGTAGGCAAGTTGTAGAGCATAAAATTCGAATTAATCAGTCTATTTATGGAGAAGCAAGTGACAAAAATTTTCGTTTGTTTCTTGATTTTTAAGAATGTGTATTTGTTACTACGTTGTTATGTCTTTATTGTTGTTGCTTATGTGCAAATTTTAACATTTTTTTTTCTTTCATCATTTGAATTTCTATAAAAGGGATGCAAAATCTTTCTTATTGAAAATTTTGATTAAATTGGTTTTAATCAGACCCCAGGTTTTTATGACATTTTATCTTTTGCTTGATTCCCAGTAAATTTCAAATTTCAGGAATTTATTTCATGGCGTTTAGATAAGAGAGAATATATTTTGGGATTTTTTTTTAACAAGAAAAACTGCTTAGAAAAATCTCGTTATAATTTTTTGATCTTGTAAAATTATTTTACCATTAACAAATTTTAATTGTGCATTTAATCAATTACAAATATTATTAATAGTTGAATCCATTTCAATTAAAATCATTTTTTGTATTCGTATAAATTGAGAAAATAATTTTAGATAAATTATGTTCTGGAAAAGTGATAATTTAATGTAAAACTTTGGATTTATAAAAATGTCTACAAACATATTGCAATGTTGATAACTATAAAACAACATTGAGTAAGTTTTAAAGGATATCCTAAAGATAATTTCTTCTTTATTGATTTTCTTTTATCATTATTGATAAGCAAGTTTCAATGAAATCTCACAAAAATACATTATGATGCGATAAAGCTATCTATGAAGTATATGAATTTGGTATTTTAGTTTACACCCGACCTGAGTACACTGAATTTATAAAGCAATCAATTATTTTATTCGAGTATGATTATTTGAACAAATTTATTCACATTGTTTGACATTATAAATGTAGTTATTTGAAACTTAAAATAAAAGTTATACAAAAGGGATGAAATCTGTCATTTGATATAAGTGAAGCTTTATAATATGAAATCAGCAATAATGTAAAATGTTCCAATATATGATTATTTTAAGACCACCTTAAGGACTGCGATGAACCTTAATAACATCAGAGTTTCCTCTAATGCTATAGAACTAAAAAATTTTATTCTTTCTATGAGAATAAATTAAGTAACGGATGATATTTGAATTTCAGAAACGGTTTCGTGTCTTGAAGTTTATATTGCAAAAATGAAAAACAAAACCAATTGAGTAAATTAAGAATTTTCTTAAAATTTTTGAAATTAAAAAAATGTTTAATGTTCAATTTGAGTTTGAAATTTTTTTCAAAAAATGAGTCCTTAAATTAATCTAATCAAAGTTTTTTGAAGTTCTAATTACTTATAGCATTGATGAATCAATAAACAACATTTAATTACTGTATAAGAAATGTATCATAAATTAAATAAAAGTTTTTTTTATATAATTAATTATATATTAATATATTAACGATGCATTCCAAAGCTACTTAAAGGCTATTGGCATAAGGCCTCATAATTTTAAATAGTAGTTAAACGATAAAAACGACATCCGAGTTTGTGTTATATTCTCCAAATATTCAACCATGTGAACAATATCATTTTGAGCCCACGACATTTTTATACTACATTACAATATTAAAGAAAAACATACTGTTCAACATTACATATTTACTAATTTACACTGAGGTATATATTTTAGCAATATTAATAGTAGTAAACAAGCTGAAACAGCATATAATTTTTATTTAAAAAATAATCATAAGAATGGATATGTATGCAGTTATACATAAATATATATTTTTAAAAAATATGTATAAATTATGAATATAAAATATACCATGAAATATGTAAATACACTTGGCGATTTAATCATTATATTATTTTGCGAATAGCTAATAACATATAAAACAATAAGCTATTTCACTTCACTGTGTAACTATGTAATTACTTATTAATAAGGACTTATTCTACATACCTTATAATGAAGATGCGTTATTTCTGTAGTAATATTTTAAAATATAAACTTAGCAATTCCATTTCTTCTTGGACATTGTATTGAAAATTTCTGACTACACAATAGAGGAACGTTATTTCTTCATTAGTTCGACATTTAAATTTAAAATAATTAATTTAAAATAATTCAGTTTAAAATAATATTGAAATCTTTTTCAAAAAGTTTTAGAAGTGTACTTCAAGTATATATATATATATATATATATATATATTTCTTTTATTTTTACTAAACGCAATTAATACAACAATACTTTCAGAAATTGGATGCAAAAATTAGTATGTGTTTGTAAATGTAATATAAATGTATTAGATTTCAACAATTAATAAGAAACGTATTTACAAGCAATTAATTCTTCTTAAAAATAATAATTTTCTTAATGATTAAGTGATAATTAATTCAAATTACTTTTCTTAAAAAGCAAC
>BMAV01004098.1:0-17888 GCA_019973955.1 Trichonephila inaurata madagascariensis
TTAATTTTTAAATTCTTTCAAAACGTATTAATCACAGATGGCAGCACCATTTTATGAAAGTTTAGATTTCGCATGGGGGGAAGACACATGCATGTCATTTCATTTATACTTTTTATAAATTGTTAACTGCTATGTTCAACATTGCAAAACATAATACAAAAACTAAAAGTGCAATTAAAAAGTTTTGAATATAAATTTATTTGCTAGAAGGTTTTTTTTAAACAACAAATATTAAAACTTGTTCCTAATTTATTTTTAACGGTTTTAAAATTTATTCTATTGCAAAATACAACATAGAGGTTTTATTTTATGTAATTTTAAATATACGTGTATCAGTAAATAATAAACAGAAGAAAAAAGAGCAATTTTAAAAATTCTTTTAATTATGCACAGTTTTTATTAATTATGTAATAGTTTTTCAAAAAATACAACAGTGTATAAATGGGGGTCAATACGGATCATTAAAAAGTTTCGCATATATTTTTTTAATATTAACTTAGTTGATAGTTAAACTCAGAAATATAAGTAATAATAATTATCAAACGTTTTTAAATTTGTAAAGAAATATTTATAGTACATTAATATTTATTGTTTATTTTTAAAAATTTTCAATAATAAATGGAAACAATAATCGAAAAATTATTCTGGTTTTCACTTTTAAAATTCGATACTGATTCAAATATAATTCTAATGTAGGATTTATTAAATGCATTTCTATGAAGAATGGACATTTTTACATCATTTTAATTATAAAGCTAAAGTTGTGAACGAAATAAAATTAAACTTTTGAATGATAATCGAAATTTAAAATTTTAACCATAAGTATTTTGCGATGTTAATTTCAAAGTTTTATTGATGATTATGTGTACGCAAGATGGCAGCAAAACTGCATTTTATTAATATGGGTTGATTATTTATTGAACCTACATGAGGATTATTCATTGTTATGGTTTCTAAAGTTGAAAATAATTCATTGACTTTTTGCTTTTTGATAACATGCTTTTTTTAACATATTTTAAAACTTCCTTTCCTTATATGAAAACACATTTCACCTGATTGATACTTTGTTTCAAAATTTAAATATGAACATCTACTGTTCAAATACTTTTTTTAAGAAGTTAGCACAATTAATTATCTTGAATTAACGATGAAGAATAAAATAAATAGAAAATTTATAACTTTTTGAGATCAAGTCTTTTTTTTTTAAATAATTAAAAATTAGGTATTAAAAATCTTAAAAATTACTTAAGCTATCAGAGATTCTTCTACAATAGTATTATTAAAAATGAATATAATTAATATTTATTATTATTTAAACAGATTTCCTGAACATCAGATATCATTCAAGTACTTCTTAAAAATTTTAAATCGTTGGATAAACATAAAGTATTTCGTGTATTGTGTGTAGCTGTTCATCAAAATTTAAAGTACAAAAAAGATTTTTAAAATTTTATGCAGCATAATTGTTACACGTACTTGATACTCAAAATACATCTATAAAAAAAATTCTAATGTCTGAATGTAACAAAAGTTCATTATTTATTGCTGAAGTGTAATTACAAATGAATATAACTATCACACTTAAAACTAAAAATTCCTTTTGAGAAGGAAAACTATCTATTAAATATGTTGTGGATGTTTTGAAAGTTAATCACATGTTGTGGATGTTTTGAAAGTTAATCATCATTATACATTCTCTTTTCTTGCTCTTTAGTTAAATTAAATGTATCGATAGTAATTATAGTACAATTTTGAGTATTTTACTAATAAATATTTTACATATTACTATTTATATTTAAATTAAATGCGGCCTTGGCGCGCTTTAGAAGTGGTCACCTGCTTGGTATGATATTTGTGTAGGGGGTCTTTCTTTTCCTGTCCCTGCTTCTCCTGCTCATTTTCTGATGCTGGGCATTCCCCGGAAGTTGTTTTGAGATCAAGACTGGTGTGTAATTTGCATTTGGGGGGTCAAAGGACTTGTGTGGTCTTCCAAGGAATTTGAAACAACATATTTTATAAAAAAATTAATTTTTATTTTTAATAATTTATTTAACTATAATTGTCTCTATTTATATTTAATAGTTTTATTTTAAACGGATTATTCTAAAATTTTTTAACTAAACTTGTATTGCAAATTTATTAAACTGCATAGTCAAAACAGAAACAAATTGACGTGACAGATTTTGATTGAAATTTACAATTTTTTCGTTTTTTGGTACTTTATGATTATTTGTGAGTTTTGGTATCATTGCCTTAGTTGATCATATTTTCCTTATACAAGTGACAGTAGCTACCAACTTTTAATATTAATAGAAATTTTAAAATTTTTACAATAATTATTTTGGAAGAATTTTAAATTTATAGTCACAAATGGGTACACAAGATGGCAGCACTATCGAATTTCTTCAATTTCTTTGAATAGCTATTTTACACGGGTCGCTTACATATGTTAGTTATTTCATGCGGGCTGCAACTTGAGGATATATAGGGGGAGGGGGAGAGATACTTTAAGACCAAGATATCATTGGAAATTTAAAATGTGAAAAATTGATCAAAATACTTTTCTCCTGTTTTGTTTTTTTTAATTATTATTTTTTATATTTTAATTTTTGTTACTAACACTAAATTAGAAGCATTTAAGGAACACTCCTCACAATTTCTGCAACAGTAAACGGTTTCATATGATTATCATTATAACAAACTTCATAGGATGTCTTTGTTACCGCTATGATATTACCACTGACAAAACACTTTGTTGCTGTTGTAAAGATTATTCAAGAAAGCCTATTTATCACTTCTTGAAAGAGATCTTCGAGGAAAAGTGTAATTGAATGATTCCATTATTGATATTTTTTAAACACAGCACTTTCGTGACAAATTTAAACAATTACTGATCCATGTTTGTTTTTCACTGCAAAATAGTCAACCTCCCAACCATTTTGAAACGATACATTTTCTTCGAATATTTTTCGCTTGCAAGATATGAAAGATAGTTACAAATTATATAATTCCACCCATAAAATTATCGCTACTCCACTGTTGTAATCACTAACCGTAACCGTTTCAAATAGAAAAAGAATATCAATTCGTACCCGTACGACACCGACAGCAAAAAGCAAAATAGATATATTTGATTTCTTGACAAAGAATTTCCCACCAAATTTTTAATACAATGTTCTTAAATAAGTCAATTTCTCAGAGCAATGGGCCATGACCGGGTCACTTAAAAAGGCTCAGTGGGCCACAGGTTGAGTATCGCTTGATTAGAGGTTGAAGATTGTAATAAGGATTTTTTTGTTAGTTGTTTCCTATATATATAATTATGGAATACCTCTCAGTGATCGAAAGGCCCCTTCAGATACAAGTTTATTTATTTATCAAATTGAGAATATAGTAATGGATCAGTGAATTTTGCCGACTAATAAGAGAGAATGTGTAGAATTATTTCATATACCGTAAAATCCGGCGTATAACGCGCACCTATACTTTCAAGCTGTACTTTTTAATTTTTAGGTATATTCGCCGTATAATGCGCACCCCCTTTCTTACGAAAAAATTTGAAGTGTACGTGCATAATTTTCTTATGTTTTGAAGTCATTATTTATTGGATGAATCATTCCAGACTCTCTTTTGAAAAAATAGTATACTTCTAGAATTATACAACTCTTAAGCGCAAGAAGAAAGGGAAGAGGGAGACCGAATCAGCGCCATGGCTGGATTTTTCCCACGCTTTTCTATAAACATTGATTTCTTTTTCCCCTTTCGTGTGATGTACGAGGCGGATGATTAATTTTGACATAAATTAGAACAAGTCTTACTAAGCTCGCTGTCTGTAGTATATTCAATACTATGAATAATATTGAATACGCTTCAAACAGCGAGCAGTAAAGATGGGTCCTGGTAAAAGATGCAAAACACAGTGCCGGTTTCAAGATCTAAGTGATTCAATTTGCAAAATAAAATGGAAATTGTGCTGCAACAAGGATGTTTGATTTTGGCGAAAGCTCCATAAGGGAGTGGGGGAAAAATGAAATGACAATAATTAACATGCCAAAGAAGAAAACTGCTTTACGTAAAGGAGTAACGAAATGGCCTATTTTAGAAGAAAGTGTTGCGAACTGGGTCCTAGAAAATCGCCTGAATATATTAATTGTAACACAAGAAACAGTGTACGTTTATTCGCCTTAAAATGGTCAAAAAAGAATGCCTTTTCATGTTATCCAACAATAAAAGTTCATAAAGTATGTTATTTCTTTTAAATAAACAGTATTTCGATATATAAGTCTAAATTTTTTTAAAGCTGTCATTTTTATACTCGGTGTATAACGCGCACCCCTAAATTTCGATCTTTTTTTGTATGTTAAAAGTGCGCGTTATACGTCGGATTTTACGGTATGTAGAATTATGTTTTTAGTACAACAGAGAGAGATGTGAGAACACACCTTCCCGTGAAGTTGAAAATGTCGCACAGCATTATTTTTCCTTCTCATAAAATGTTCTCCTCTTCAGCATTATTGGCAGAATAGTAGTGAGTCACTGATACACCGTATTTATTCGAATCTAAGCCGCACCCCAAATTCTCAACAAGTTTTTGTGAAAAATAACGTAAATTGGTTTTTATCGATATCCAATTTATAACGAAATTAAAATAAATTTAAAATAAGAACTAATAAGAAGTGAATAATTCAGTATTTTACCCGTGTAATAAACTTTTAAATAGTACATACATGAACTTGGAATTGCTCTAATTGGCCCATCCAACAGAGTTTTCCCCTTCGATTCTAAGCCGCACCTGATTTTCAGTAACATTGGAAAAATAGAGGGGCTTAGATTCGAGTGAATATGATTTGTAAGAATTTTTCTCCCCGTTCACGGTCGACATGGGTGGATTTGGTGACTTATACAATAATTGTTAAGAACCATTTTTTGAAAAGAATACATATTTTCTTCACAAAAATTGCTAGACAAATTTTAAGAAGTTTATAGTAAATTTAACATGCGGAGCGGAAAAGTGTAAGGATATACGTGCAGGGAATTACCGTAAAATTCGGCGTATAACGCGCACCTCTACTTTCAAGTTGTACTTTTTAATTTTTAGGTATATTCGCCGTATAACGCGCACCCCCTTTTTTACGAAAAAATTTGAAACGTACGTGTGCAATTTTTTTATGTTTTGAAGTCATTATTTATTGGATGAATCATTCCAGACTGTCTTTTGAAAAGATAGTTGTACGTCTAGAATTGTACAACCCTTAAGCGCAAAAGGGAGGGGGAGACCGAATCAGTGCCATGGCTGGATTTTTCACACGCTTTTCTATAAACATTGATTCCGTTTTCCCCTTTCGTGTGATGTACGAGGCGGATGATTAATTTTGACATAAATTAGAACAAGTCTTACTAAGCTCGCTGTCTGTAGTATATTCAATACTATGAATAATATTGAATGCGCTTCAAACAGCGAGCAGTAAAGATGGGTCCTGGTAAACGAAGCAGAACACAGTGCCGGTTTCAAGATCTAAGTGATTCAATTTGCAAAAGAAAATAATGACAATAATTAACATGCCAAAGAAGAAATGTGCTTTACGTAAAGGAGTAACGAAATGGCCTATTCTAGAAGAAAGTGTTGCGAACTGGCTCCTAGAATATCGCCTGAATGGATTAATTGTAACAAGAAACAGTGTACGTTTATTCGCCTTAAAATGGTCAAAAAAGAATGCCTTTTCATGTTGTTCAATAATGAAAGTTCATAAGGTATGTTATTTCTTTTAAATAAACAGTATTTCGATATATAAGTCTAAATTTTTTTTAATGCTCATTTTTTTTAAAGCTCTCATTTTTATACTCGGCATATAACGCGCACCCCTAAATTTTGATTTTATTTTTTGTGTTAAAAGTGCGTGTTATACGCCGGATTTTACGGTAGTTTTAAAAGATGTTACTGTCGGCCACATACTAAATAAACAGGTTTTTATTTGTGCACATTTACTGTGTCGTCCCAAAAAAGGTTGGCTTGGTGAGATTTGCATCCAATTAAAAGAATAGTTATGACAAATTTATTTCAAGTTGAGATATACAGTAATACCTCGACTTGCACCACCCCAACTTACACGAAACCGGAGTTACGCAATTTTTAAATCTCGCAGATTCGTCTTTTGTTTGAGGGGAAACAAATATTGAAATTAGTAATGTGATTGAAGAAGTTGTCGATCTTGCCAGGCAAATAAAATCAGAAGTGGATTGTGTGTGTGTGTGATGGCGTTCAAGAACTGCTGGATTCCCACAATCAGGAGCTCACAAATGACAAGCTTACAAAAATGCATGAGCAAGACATTGAAAAGTCTTGTGACATCTCTCGCGTTCTTCTTCTAACATAACCCCTACGTTCTTTGACGGCCACGATTAATGGCAAAACCTTTCCAACCCAAATCCAAGAAGTAAAACGAAGCATAGATGCAAATAAGATAACCTTTAAAAGGATAGAAAGTTTAGTGAGCAAGGATGGCAATTTAGAGAAAGATCAGTTCGGAAATGAAAAGTGTGGATCGACGGTTTAGAATCAAGACGCCCACCTCTAATCTATACAAGGTGCATACTATTGCACACGAGCCCATCAGTCTACCTGAAAGTAATTGAATCATTGAGTATTCAACCAAGGTAGGAGAATATATTCTGAACGCTAGTATATTATTGAAACGAGATTAGGCGGATCTAATTAATTATATTGATAAGTGATCTAATTGCGCGATTTGAGTTAGTTAAAACGGCGTACTTTGGTTTATTCTCACTTAATATAAGTTTGTTCGATATCTAAGTTAAATTCTTAATAAAAGTCATATTAAGAATTATAGAATGTCTCATCCTTCCGATAATCCCACACCTCTAACTTACGCGGAAACCCCAAGACATAGCTATCGACAGATGGCTATGTCACAGTCTTTAGACTCAGTTCAATCAGAAGATCGAATGACGCTAGGGAATTTGACACAAGATCTCAGTTTAATTGGAAGAAAAGGATTACTAATTTTAGAAAATATAGACTCCTATTATGGCAGTATTTTTTCAATATAACAAAGAATAAAAAATTATTAGCAGACGAGGAAATTTTATGGGAGAAAAAAATCTTTGAGCCGGCAAACTACCTTTTTAGATTTTATGAAACCTTCTACATCAGAATAATATCGGTTTGCGATTTTGCATTTATGTTATCTAAGGTTTCATTAAACATTTTTCAATTCCTACTATTAGCTCACAATCTCTATTTATTTATCTTGGTGGAATTTTCAATCGTTAATAAAATACATTTTAAAGCGCTCAATTGAGCTGAAATTTTATATACATGATTATTTTGGATGAGAATACAGTAATTTAATTATAGTTAATAAAACTTAATTGATTAAAACTAATTATTTAAAGAATTACAAATACACCCACGTTGGCATCATTTTTTGGCGACTTGTGTCAAAACTTGAAAAGGTTTTTTTTCTCACATTTTAAAACATTCAGTTGAACTGAAATTTTATATACACGATTGCTTTGGATGACAATACGATACTTTAATGATAATTAATAAAAATTAATTACACCCCTTAATGTTGTGATTCTGTCCTATGTATGTACATATTTATATTAATTGTAGCTATTTAATAAAAAGTAGCTAAAATAAAACTTTTCTTTGTTGATCTCGGTAGGAATTGACTTAATTTTTTTTATATATATTACTTGTTTTTTTCTAAATTATTATTTTCTTTCCTCTCCGGCCCCAACTAAAAATAATTTATAAGTATTTTAGTGTATCCCCTTACTTACTAATTGATTTTTCCCGGGTTATCGCCTCACCACCCGGTGTTTTGGGATATTACTGTATATATTTTGATGTCATTGCCTAAGTATACAAAATCAATTTTTCTGTAAATATATTTTTATGGTAAATATATAAAAATTTACTAACATCGGTTTATTAAAAAGATAACATGCTAAAAAAAGAAGTTACCCAAAGGGGACTGTGAGTTTCGTATATTTGCTCATATGTTCACATTTCTATAGTGTGAGTAATTTATCATACGTACTTCAAATCTGTGTATTTTCATTTCATATCTCATAACATCTACGATCTCAGAAAAGAAATGTATCTTCGTAAAAAAAAATAAAAAGCAGTGGGAAAACCTGGGGGTGTCTTAGGGGTCGACCCCCAAGCCCTTTTTTTTTTTCCGAATGACTTAAATTTTTTTAAAGTAAAATTAAATTAAATATTTGTTTTAATAAATTTTTTTAAAATTAATACTAATTATTTATTAAATAATTAGTTTTTACTTTTTTTGCCCCCAAAAATCACAAAAATAAAAAGAGCAGGATCAAGAATGGGGACTTTCGCCCCGACCCCCCCCCCTTTTGGAAAACTTCGGTGCTACTGAAAAAAGTATATATAGAATTTTTTTGTGAATTTTCATTTTTTTCAATTGAACTTAATATTCATTTAATTGGTTGATTGATTACGTATTAACGTCATATTTATAAACAATACGAAATTGTTATGAAGGGATTCCCCGTATTGAGTGATACTCCACGTTTAAACTTTCTTTTGACCCTTTGATGTGCACGATTTTTCCACGATCTTTAGTGTTTTTAAAACTCAAACCCCGTTTGAGGGGAACAATGGTGACCCCACGATTTCCCCGGGGCCCAGGGTCGCCAACGCAACCTTTCAGTGGGTTTTTCAAAAAAGATCCATTTCCTGTTGGGGTAATAGTGACGTCAACGGTCAAGTATTTTTTGGTGGGAAAGTTTTCCCAGCCCGGACACCCCGAGGGTTTTGTTCAAAGAGACGTAAACCCTTTTTGACCTCTTCTGATCCAGAGGTAAGGGCCCGGGCACTTTCCCCCGCCAACCACCACCCCAAAGTCCACCAAAGTAGAATAGTTTTTTGGCTATATGATTTACGTCAATGTCATTTTTGGGGGCATGACGTATTCCACCTTGAGACACCTAAAGGGAAAAAACCCAGAGACTCTCGATACGCGGAGTTTCACAGCCAAAAGACATTTTAAACAATACTCTAACCCCCTCTCCCATCGATCGACTTCCATATTCTCTCTGACTCTCTCACACTTACTGTGGGGGCTGCAGTAACCCAGTGGTCAAGGTATTGGATCATGGTAGGCATGTCACGAGTTCGAGCCCAGTACCACTAAAAACCCACCGGGGGCAGCGTGAGTTAAATTTGGTCGAGTGAAACGTCCTCCCGTTGGTGTGGTGAGGTAGTTGGGGGAGGGGGGAGCTCAGATTTGTCCCCTCCTTGACAATGGTTCAAATTTCGGGGCCGCCCAAAAGCCCCTATAGCTGAACAGGCGACTTTATTCACTCCCCCCTACTTGACCCATCGAAGCTCACATTTAGGGGTCCAAGCGTCTTAACGTCACCTTTATTAGGAGTAATCCGACGTTAAGAGGACACAATACATTAATTAAAAAACCAAAAATCAAAAAATAATTTTTTTGCCTAAAAATTGTCTTTTACTTTCTGTAACCTTTCAAAAATTTAAAGCTCTAAACTTAAAAAAAAAAACACACGCAGAATTATGATAGCTTTACATTCGTTTTTTTTTCCATCCGTAGGGAAAAATTTAAAACTTTAAATTTGGGTTTTTCCAAAAAAGATAAAATCTAGTTTTTCTCTTTAAAATGCAAAAGGCATTTTTTTTCTATTTGCCTAATGCTTTGAATTTTTTTTACCATTTCTTTTAGAAAATTTAAAAAAAGTTATTTGCTTTTTGGGAATAAAAGCAATATATATATTTTTTTTAAAAAAAATTTAATTTCAAATTTTTTACTTTTTTAAAAATTTTCTGCATTCAAAAAAAGAAGTACAAATTCCAAAAAATTTTAAATTACCAAAACCCATAAAACTTTTTTTTAAAACATAGCCCGGGGACGTACTTGTAAATCAAGTTTCTTTGGTACGTACATTTTTGTAGGAGGAGTAGCATTTTAAAATCACTTCACAAAATTTAAGCTTTTTTCTTAAAAAATTAAATGAATAGCTTTTTATGAAATTTTGAGAACAAAATCGGTTTTACATATTATACACACATAGGAGGCAACCAAAAAATTTTGAAATCCTTAACTTAAATTTTTTTGCGTAAGTCGTACCATGTCCCCTTAACAGCAACTCAACAGCGCAGCACCATAGCAGCAGTAAAAACCGTGTCTCACCGAAAATCTTTCGGGGTTGAAATAATGTTGCACTACAAAACAACACTTGGACTACTGGCGATGGACCTCATAATTCTGAACTTAGGTTAAGAGACGAGGACGACACCATTGCTGCCACACTTTCCTCCAAATTGTTTCGAGCCTTTACCTCTTTTAAGATATCCTACTACGTTCGGAACTGTGATTTTATATATATATATATATATAAAAAGGCACATAAATGGATAATTTTCATGAAAAGTGCCCTTAATTGAATACATGTATAAAATTGTTTTAAGGACATTTTGACAAAAAATTTATTTAAATACAATATTTCGTAAAAAAAATTCCCCAGAATAACCTTTTCAAAATGTTCTCCTTTGTGAAAAATGTTCTTTTTAAATAATATTATCCCTGTATTAGCTCACACCTCTGTACAGGGGCTCAACTATGTTTTTTAAAAAACACATTTTTTTTCAGAGTTACAACCCATTGAAATTTATCATTTTTTTCAAAAAATTTTCTCCCCTGTTGTCGAAAAAGCATGGATAAGCCCACTTCTATGTTAAATATTTCAAAAGTTCTATTTGGGGAGCCCTGTACAGGGTCGAGCTATGACAGGCAAAATATTATTATAATAAACTTTTTCAAAAAAAATTTTGAAAAAATTTTTAACTTTTTTTTTTAAAATTTAAAATAATTTTTTTGTAATACTATTTTTAAAACAATTTTTATATACATTTTCTAATCTAAGTGACACTTTTTTAAAAAAACCCTTTTTCACCTTTTCAAAAACACGGTTCCCAACGTGGGGGTACAATAAATTTTAAGACTTTTTTTTCTTTCAAATTTCCTTTTTTTAAAAAATTTTTCTTGGATTAAAAATATAACTATTGTAGATTACAAAAGAAAATAAGTGAATTATAATTAAAATTTAAAAATTTGGGTGAAAATTCTGATAAATTTTTTTTGGGAAGGGTGGGGGGAAACCTATCAATGGTTGCAGTAAAAATATACGAGTTAGAGAAATTTTTTGGGTGTAAAAAGTTAGGATAGTGGATTGAGTGGAGCTTCTGTGATTGGCTGACCAGAATGGTTTGCTATTTTACTTTGGTTGAGCGATGAAATATGGGGAGTTATGAGTTGGCAAAATCACTGGAAAACATGTGAAATTTGCATCGGGGCTATGAGACTAATTTAACGCATTTGGGCCCTTTTGTAGCGGAATTTCGTGGGGTCGGGCTCCGACTCTCCCCCCCAGTTCGGGAACATAACCATAAACTACCTGGTTCCTTTAAATAATGGCTGTTTTTTGTTGATTAGTCCCGGGCACACACGGCTTTTGTGGGTAGCTACTTTTTAAATCCCCCAAAATTTCCAGCCGAAAATTTGGTGCTTCTTCGTAAAATATAATTGTGCTAAATTTTTAAAAAGGGCAGGGAAAAAGGGATAAAAATTCCCACTTGAATGTCCTTTTTTCTTTTCCCAATAACAAGTTATGAGTTCAATTGCCAAAATTTTGTATTATTCATGCGTGATTTTAATTCTTATCATCTTTAAGTGGGAATTTTTGTAGAATAATGAACAACATAACGTTTTATTTTCTACACATGTTCAGCTGAAACGGTAAAACTTCTTACAGGAAGTTTCTTATCTCAGATTTATCTTTCAAGCAATTTGATTTCTCTGTTTGGTTCCGAACACTTTATATGTTCACATCTCGCTAATAGATGGCGTCACTACACCATAGATCTCAATAATCGCACTTTTTGAAATCTTTGAAGTACCGGGTTACTTTTTTTTAAGTTGCTTTTTCCAATGGATGTTTTATATCTTTAAGCAAATAAAAGTATTTGATAAGAAATTATATATTTAACCTAAACTTATTTCGTAAAAAATGTATGAAGAATGTCTTTTTTTAAAAAAAAAACTAAGGATGTGATGTTTTCTAAGCATTAAGATGTTTTGGTCACATTTTGAAGCTCTGTTTTGGTTAAAAACAGTAAGAAAAGCAAAATTAATCAAACTTTTTATTTTAAATTTGGAATTTTATCCACACATTGCAAATAACAAATTAATATCTTGCAATCTTGAAGTTACATTGACTTTTACTTATCTTTCTTTTAGAATAACTGTTTCGAAAAAACAGACACATATATTTTTAATCAATAAAAATATTTATTTATCCTTTTTCAACGAAATAATAATAATCGTAGTATTTATTTTAAAAACATATTCAAATTTTTCTTTTGTTTTGATGTATTCAGAAGCAAGGTGCAACACACATAGCCCAATATTGCAATTATTTTAAATACGTAATGGATTTCTTTTCTTTTCCTTTGCTATCCTTTTTACCACAACGTACAGAGCGGTATCTTGTGGGAGATTCTCTTTATGTTTTATTTGTTTATTTTATTTATACAAATGCCACACATGTGACAACTAGGCTATTAGTCTCAATCTAACTTCCCAATACCTTAGAACAATAGAAATAAAAGATAGTAGTGCAGTGCATTCATCTATATGGTCCTGATCCATGAACTGTCCAGCGTTACAAAGGTGGCCGCGGTAGCCAAGTGGTATAGGTATCGGATCGTGGCTTGCCTTGTCACGAGTTCGAGCCCAGTTACCACTAAAGACCCGCCGTGTAGGGCAGCGATGAACGTTAAATCTGTCGAGAGCTGAAACATCCTCCCGTTGGAGTAGTGTGGTAGTTAGGAGAGTGGTACCAGCTCAGGTGTCGTCCACGTCACTTGACCATGGCTCAAAATTACGTGGCCCGTCGCCAAAAGCCCTCGTTTGATTGATTGATTGATTGAGTATTAACGTCGCACTGTTCAGCTACACGAGGGCTTTGGACGGAGCCACGTAATCTTTGAGCCATGGTCAAGTGAGTGAGAGCACCTGAGCTGTCCCCTCTCCTAACTACCACACACACCAACGGGAGGATGTTTCAGCTCTCGACAGATTTAACGTGCATTAGTGGTAACGGGTCTTTAGTGGTACTGGGCTCGAACTCGTGACAAGGCAAGCCACGATCCGATACCTATACCACTCGGCTACGGCCACCCAAAAGCCCTCATGTAGCTGAACAGTGCGATGTTAATATTCAATCAATCAACCAGCGTTACAAAGAGTACAGGCTGAAGTGTCCTATGGTCGAATTAAAAAAAAATTGGCATTCAAATAATCGTGCCCAGCCTAAAGACGAAGTAACGCCACGGCTACAGGACGAGGAAAATCTGGTTTTGAACTAGTGAGACACTCCGAGGCCTTTCCCTTAGCTTCATTCGATAGGTAGGAGGCAAATCTCCTCTTAAATTCTAATTTAATTTGGAGTTTTGAAGAATTATAGAAGTCACATATGTGGTGTTATATTAAGTTTGTGTACAGAATAGTCTAGGGTTTGCAGCCCCGAGATCCCGGTGTTTTTTCCAATCCCGAAATCCCCGGATTAAAATAAATAATCCCAGGATTTAATTTTTGTCTAAATAATAATAAAAAATTTTTTTCATCAAAATTTTTTACGAATTTAATTTTTAGAAAATTTATATTTCGCTTATGAAATATGTATGTAGAATTTTTTGTGTACGATTATAAGTGCTGTAAGTAAAATATATATATATATATACAGTAGAATGCCGTTTATCCGAACGTCAATTATCCAAACCAGTTTTTTCAGAGATCTTGCAGCGAAAAAAACGAAGGTGTATAATGGTACAGCGAAAAATAAGTGATTATTTTCCACAATAAAGGTAAAATGGTGACGTTTTGCACATATTTTGCTCTTTCTTCGAGCACGTTTCCCGCATGTGATGATTTTAAATATTTGTATAGTGTCCAGTTTCATATACTGCATAGATAGCATTCGGTTTTCGGTTATCCGAACAATCGGGAATCCGAACGGTGTACGGTCCCAATTGATTCGGATAAACGACGTTCTACTGTACATGCAGCTCTCATTTCTCGTATGGAAGAATTTCGTACAGATCTAAATGGCTCACTGCAATACTTACACAATGTTATGAGCAACGTCTCAAGAATAGATTTTATCACAGTTCCTTTTTCAATTAAATGCCGTTAATTAATAGTGGACCTGCTTGAAAGACTTGATACACTTCAAATCCCATTGCATTACTAACAGTTCTTGCAACTGGAGTTTCTATTTCAAATAAGGTAACACTTGAAATTGATTCACATCCTGATTCAATAACTGGATCAATTTATACACAAAAACCATTAAGTGTATCATAGAACTAGATAGAGTTATCAAAGAAGCATATACACTAATGCAGTCTATTAGATTTGAGACACTGTCATCAAAAATTCTAGAAGAAATGTTTCTTTTTTGAAAATGGAGGGAGACGGGTGACTACCTGAAAAGAATATACTTCTATTTAATAACTATAGTACCGAATCCGAACGAGCATTTTCTTCAGCAGGACAATTAGTAACGTAAATAAGAAGCCGTTTAAACGATGAAACGCTTGACGAGCTGTGTTTGATTAATAGCTTATTGACAGAAATATAAAAAATGAAGAAATGTTTTTTTTAAAAAAAAAATTTCATTATGTACCTACTATTTTTATTTGTTTTTTTATGATGAATGAAGTTTTGTTTTGATCTGTTTCGATAAAATTAATATTAAATCAATTTTTAATTATACTTTCAGTTTTATTATGCGATTTCAACTATGCTAATGTGTAAGTATTTTAATAAATAGTTCAAACCTAATAACGGGATTCCTGGAATTGGATAATGCAATCCCGAAATCCCGGGATTGAAAATATAACACGATACTGCAAACCCTAGAATAGTTATTCTCTTCATACTGCAGAGACTGATGCACATTAATAATGTAACGGCTCACTCTTCTCGGTGTGGGTGAAGGGTACCAACACGTTTACCGACCTCGTCATCTGATCATGGTTCTTAATTATTTGACGAACTATTGAGATATGCAAGTGATCACCCTGCAGAGACTGATGCAAATTAAAAAATGTAACGGCTCACTCTGGTTGGTGTGGCCGCGGTAGTCGAGTGGTATAGGTATCGGATCATGGCTTGCCTTGTCACGAGTTCGAGTCCAGTACCACTAAAGACTCACCGTGTAGGGCAGCGATGCACGTTAAATCTGTCTAGAGCTGAAACGTCCTCCCGTTGGTGTGGTGTGGTAGTTAGGAGAGGGGTGCCGGCTCAGGTGTCGTCCACGTCACTTGACCATGGATCAAAATTACGTGGTCCGTCGCCAAAAGCCCTCGTGTAGCTGAACAGTGCGACGTTAATATTCAATCAATCAACCTGGTCGGTGTGGATGAAGGGTACCAACTCATTAATCAATCTCGTCATCTGATCATGGTTCTTAATTATCTGACTAACTGTCTGCTTTTTCTGGACATTTTGAGTTAGTGAAAAATAAACAGCTTAGACAACAAACAAATATCCATTTTAATGACTTTAAGGAACTCAACATCTTGTTGTTGGAATCTAGAAAAATGAAATGGTATTTTTTGTATATTGAAGTTTCGGAAACCCCATAAAAAAAAACCCAACGTACAGAATAAATGGAGTTTACACATATCATGTAAGTCACGCTTTCCTTAAGTTCCCCCTTTCACACGGTATGGGTGACCGTGGAATTCAAGTGGTCATGGACGAGGACTTGTAACTGGGTTGTCGAATCGCGAGTTCAAATCTCGGTGCCACTGAAGATCCGCCGACATTAATGAACACTCACTCACTCACGCTGGGCAGAAACAATTCGTCGTATAGATATTCTGATACACATTAAAGCTGAGAAGGTCTTATGTTTTCACATTGAGGAGATGTAAAAGTTTGGAGAGTGAGTGCCAGTTTAGATGCCATCCTTGTCATTTGAGCGAGGTTTAAATTCACGAGGTCCGTCACCACTAGCCCTCGTGTAGGTTCAAAATACAACGTTGATGAACAAATAATCAACCTCAATCAGGTACAAATAGAAAGCTAACACGAATTAATATAATCTCAAATTTCAACAAAATTATTCCGGAAAATGTATTACATTGAATCCATTTTGACATAAAACTACTCAAGAAAATTAACACTTCTAGAATAAGTGACTAAAGTAATTTTTTTCTGATTTGTCCTAAAGATTCATCATGCAGTTGGTTAATGCGGTTCAATCTGTCGAGACTTAAAGTCTTCTTGTTATTTAAGGTATTAGTTTGGAAAGTAGGATGCTAACTCATGTGTCTTCCTCGTCACTTGAACATGGCTCAAATTGCGAGATATGTTGCCAATAGTTTAGATCAGTGCGCCGCAACCTTTTTATCGCTGCGGACCGGTCAACGTTTGAAAATTTTTACCGCGGCCCGCTGGAGGTGGGGACACGTTGATTGTTTATATTTTAAATTGTTTTAACAATTTTAATTTAGTTACATTTAAATATGCCTTCAGAAAAAAAATATAGTTACACCAAAATGAATAAAAGTGATTTAACGTAAAAATATGAAGTGATTTCCGTGGAAAGTTGCGCAAATCCGAGAGAAATGTACCACTTTAAATAAAATGGCAATAGTTTAATGTTCTTTAGGCGGCTCGGCACCATTTGATCCACGGACCGGGGGTTGCGGATCACTGGTTTAGATTGCTCTCGAGTGAGCTAGTGAGTGTTTATTAACGTCTTAATACAAATCAACACGAGAGCTACTGGTGAAGGACCATGTAATTATAAACCTTAGTCAAGTGACGAGGATGCAACCTGATCTGGCATCACTTCCCAAACCATCACACCATATCAAAGGAAGAACTTTGTGTGCTTTGACAGATTTGACGTGCATTAGTCCCTCTATACGGTGAATCTTCATTGCAACTAGGGCTCAAACTCATGATACGACGGTCACAAGTCCATGACCACAACCCAATGGGATTCTGAAAGAGATGTTGATGAGATTGAGTGAGAGAATATATTAACGATGCACTACTCAATTACTTGAGAGCTTTTGGCGACAGGACCTCGTAATTTTGAGCCATGGTCAAGTGACGAGGAGGCAACTTGATCTGGCATCACTTCCCAAACCATCACACCGTATCAGAGGAAGAACTTTGTGCTTTGACAGATTTGACGTGCATTAGCCCCTCTATACGGTGAATCTTCATTGACATTGGGCCTCAAACTCATGGTACGACGGTCAAGAGTCCCTGACCACAACCACTAGAATTCTGAGAGAGATGTTGATGAGAGTGAGTGAATATTAACGACGCACTATTCAGTTACTTGAGAGCTTTTGGCGATAGGACCTCGTAATTTTGAGCCATGGTCAAGTGACGAGGATGACACCTTTTTCAACAGCCACACCACACCAACAAGTGGACGTTTGAGCTCCCGACAGGTTTAACGTGCATCGCTCCCTTTCCCGGTGGTTTTTCAGCGGTACGGGACTCGAACTCCACCACTCATGCCACGAGTCCGTTACCTTGACCACTAGACTACCGTGGCCATCGAGATATGTTGATAATCAACCATGGAAATTTTCAAGAATATATATATATATATATATATATATATATATATATATATATATATATATAATATATATATATATATATATATATATTTTATATATATATATAATATATATATATTTATATATATATATATATATATATATAATATATATATATATATATATATATATATAAAAAAACTTTTTCTGCTCTAAA
>BMAV01004099.1:0-14368 GCA_019973955.1 Trichonephila inaurata madagascariensis
AAAAATGTAAAATGATTTTTTTTTAATGAATGCTCATATTATAAATAGATTTAAATGAACTGTGTGTGTGTGTGTAATTGTAATCCTCACAAATTAGCATTTATTATTAATGTTAAATAATGAAAAAGAATGTAAAAAATACCGATAAAGAATAATTGTGTTATTTTTAATATTTAAAACGAGAAGACTTCAAAATGTTTTAACCCGGGGGCAGACGCGCATTCGATACTAATGGTAATAGTCGAAGATTTTTTAACAATTATTTTTATTGTACAAAATAAAAATCACAATTCCAGTGAATAATTTAACGAAGAGAAAGGATACTTACCTACTTTCTTCATTGATAATTTGAGAAAAATTCCAATCGAACCGAATTAAAACGTTTCTAAGGTACGCGACCTTAATAAAGGACACAAATCACAGAAACTCTTCACTAACGTTACAGGAATAATATCTGCAAGCAAAACTGTCATATTTTGTTCAAATTTTTGTAGTTTGTTCCCCGCGCGAACGCTCCCGGGTTAAATGTTTAATCAATGTAAAGCTACGAATGTTAAGATCTAAAAATGAATTATTTAAAACGTTTTTCATCATGCTTTATATGTTTCAAAATACTATAAAAATAAATATTGGCCTAATAATATTTCAAAATGTTTTCTCTGCTATTCGAAATGTTATATAACTCTTTCGTATAGGCGCATTATTTACAACTTCCCTAAATGAAAAATAAAGGCATAAAAAAAGGATCAAACTAACCATAGCAGTAAGTTCGAACGTCAAACACATGAATTTTTTTATCTTCCTAGAATATTTCTCTGGGTCTGGGTTTTGTCTTTTCTCTGAAATAGTATTTTAGATTTAAAAAGAGAAAACTCAGTAAAAAATCTCTCATCGTGGGATTACAGCAAATCAAACAAAATGTGATGTTTTTTATTTATTTATAGGATCAGACAGCTAATGAATGTATCGAAATGAAAGCTTTTATGTTTGATGAAGTAATACTAATAAATTCTATCAGTGTAAATGTGTATTTATTATTATGTCAGAAAACATTTTCTTACTTCATTACAGTAAATTAATTTTTTTTAATCCTTTATTTTCGATATGCTCGCGCCCCCCTTGTAAGGTTATCGCGCCCCCCTAGGGGGGCGCGCCCCACACTTTGAGAAACACTGATCTACACCATGGTAAGGGAGGACTTACAGCCGTTGGAGATTTATATATATATAACATGCATTAACCCTTCTCTATTGTGGGTTGTCATTACCACTGGGAGTGAAACTCGCCACTCGATAATGATGTCCCCAATTCGTGATCATGATCACTAGGCTACCCTTGTTACCAGCGAAGTCTAAATACTTCTTGAGGCTTTGGGGCCCTTACGTAAATGTATGTTATAGGCCCTTACATAAATGTAGGCCCCACCTATGACCTTTAAAAGTAAAAGGTACATAGCATACCTTCTCAAATACTAGTACAAACAATAACCCGAAACAAATAAATGGGCATGATTTACAATGATACAAATCGGCTCGACCGACTGCCACCTTTTGACTGATTAAGTAATGATGGTGTATGGTGCGGTAGCGCCTAGGACTATACATGGGTGAATATCACCACATGAGCTAGTTGATATACTATCAAATATTCTCAGTTTTTCGGAGAAAATAACCGGAAAAAAACATTTGACCGTTGAGATTATCCTAATCAAGATATTTTTAAGGAGTAGATTTCCAGATTCCCATTGTGGTCGAGGTCCTGTGCTTAGATCTATTTGGCCCATGTCTTAAAACGCCCTTTACTGTTATACAAACTTCCGAAAAGAAGTTTTCTGTTACACATTGATAACTGGAAGTATTTTCTTTGGGTGCTGAAGTATTAGTGAAAAGAGTAAAAACTATAATACAGACCATGTGTTATCCTGAATGACATTTTCGGCCACGGTAGCGTAATGGTCAGGCCCACCAGACTCTTAACTGGCCTTATCCAGTCACGGGTTCGAGTCCAAGTACCACTGATGAACCGTCATCCTTCAGAGGGACTGATGCATTATTGATCGGTCTATGGACTCAAAGTCCGTCCATTGGCGTTCTATAAAGTTATCGTGAGAGGGTTGTCAACTCAAGTGTCGACTACATTACTTGACCATGGCACCAAATTGTGAGGTCCGTTGCCAATAGAACTCTTGTTTCTTAAACAGTGATATTAAATCACACTTACTTATTCCCCAGTAGGACATTTGAAAGAAAAATAACAGTTTTTTTTTAAAAAAATATAATTAATTTTCTTTTCTTAAGAAAATGTTTCGGTAAAGATGGTAAAACCTCTAAAGTGAAAATGATATTACAAAATAGGTGCAAAATATATCATTGTTTATTACTAACCAGTAAATATGAAGTCTTAAAAAAATCCGAATAAATGTGTTTACGTACTCTACTTTCTGCATCTAAAAATTTAATGCACTAAATCTCATCAACAGAAAGTTTGATATGCTATATTTTTGTGGACGCATTAGCCTAGTAGTTAAGGTAACAGACTCGTGTCCTGCGTAGCATAAGTTCAAGTCCAGTACCTCTGAAATCCAGCAGTATATTAGAGTGATGCACGTTAAATCTGTCGAGAGCTTAAACGTCCTGTCGTTGATGTGGTGTAGAATTTAAGAGAGGTGCCATCTACGTTGTCGTTCTAATCACTTGACCACATGTTTGAGAATTACAAAGTTCGTCTCCAAAAACCCTAGAGTAGATGAATAGTGTGGCGTTACTATTCACTTACAAAATGGGAAATATCCACTTTTAGATTTTAATAAATAAAACTCTTAGAATATAATTACATATTTTTAAAAAAAAAAAAACTAGAAAAAAAAATATATGTTACCCGTTGAACGGGTTTAAAAAATTAATACAGAATATTCTTATAAAATGCATTGGTTTAAATCCCGTTTAAAAGAGAAATCGTGTAAGAAGAAAAATAGTGTGTAAATCAGAGGAGGTGATGTGAAGGACAAAATTTGCTCCTCCTTTATGATTGACATTAAAAGAGTACTGAAGAATTGAATTAGTCAAATAATTCAGCAAGAAAGCAATACTCTTTAAAAAGTGGATAAAAATGGATTGTGCGGTGTTTAGATGTACTTCAAACCACAAAGGCCGTACAAATTGAAATATAACTAGTAGCACATTTAAATTATGTGTATATACATGAATGATGTGTGTATCTTTTTTTAAACTTATAAACTAAAATTTTGTTGAGGTGAATTCTGCTTTTGATTTTTTTTAAAATACAACGCTATATATCGGTGAAATTCTAAACTAGATATATTATTTTAGAAAAGAAAGCTTTTAATCGACGGAAGCATTTCTTACAAGCCACATTCTTAGAAGAAAATCATTTGACTTCAAATTAAATTTTCCAGTGTGTCAAGGAATGTTTTTGTACAACCAGTATATTTCTGAATATTTAAATAGACAAGATAATTTTTTTCACTTCATAAATTACCTGGAAAAAGCTTTTTAGGAAATCGTTTATTCAATCATCCACATAATTTTTTTTGTGTAGCACTATCGCATCAAAATTATAACTTAAAACTCGTCATTGCATTTCGCAGGAAATTTTTTGCTCATCTTAAATAATATTCCAAACCCAAAACTTTAAAAGTCTTCGTCAATTTTTCGACATGGGGATAAGGACCTCAAAAAGTATTTTTGATCAAACTGTGTGTGAAAATATACATATATCACATAAATGTATATACAATTTGTAAACGATACCCAGAAAAAATACTCCAAAGTTTTGTCCTTCCCATTGAGATATGGACCTAAATTATTGCACTTCATACAATCGTTGTATGTTGAATATTTAAAGGGCCGATTACCAGTATGCAGTAGAAGGAATGTTTATTAACGTCACACTATAAATTAACAAGAAAGTTAATGATGGTGGACGATGCAATTTTGATTCTTAGTTAAGTGACGAGGAAGTACCTGAACTCTGTGTCACATTCACTCCAAGCTACTACAGTATGCCAACGGAAGAACTTTGAGTTCGTCAGATTTAACATGCATTATCCCCTATATCTAGACAGCAGCTCTTTAGTGACTCAAGGGTTCGAACTCATAACACGGGAACACGAGATCCTGACTATATCCACTTGGCTACCAAAGCCGTAATTTATAGTCGATGGCTTCTTCAAGGAAGTTTCCTCTTCGTGATCCAAGAAGAAAACTGAGTAATGTGTATAATGTTAAAGAAATTCCCCCTGTGATTGGAAGCTTATATACGCTAATATTTCTAGGGACTGGGATAACTCTTATCCCTCTGCCCTTTATCTAGAAATGAAGTTGGCCTGGTGTTCAAGACTTGAGCTGAGGTTGATAGGCGTGTCTTCGGAAGTAAGGACCAATGAGGTGGCAGAAGTTCACCTGATGGAGTGAGGCTTTTAACTGGATGTTGGTGGTAAGCTTATAAATATTGGATAGAAAAAGAAGTCTATGGAAATAAACTTAAGAAGAGTGGGAATGAAGAGATATAAATAATTGAAGCTGAGAATTAAAATTTAAAATGAATATTAGAGAAGAATTAAAAAATTATTTCTGATCTAAAATGACTTAGATATGTCAATAGGTCTTAGTTTTTGCATTGTCAGCCTTTTTTAATTTCGGTATGGATTGTAGCACTTTGGGGATCTATTTAATATCTTCCATGGGTTTATTTGTTTTTTTCTATTTCTTTTGAATTTTTATGAAAAATTTTGGTGGGGGTGTGGAGGTATCTCTGCTAACAACGTTATCGAAGGAATTTCCTTCTTTACGAACATTCCTGGATAAATTAATATTAACAGGAATTAAGGGCGAAACTTTTTAGGTCGGGGAAATTTGTATAACAGGTCGCGTGGCCGTATTCCTCACAATTTATACAGAATGGGTTATTCTGTCTCTCCCTGATAGTGCATTGTTTGGTTGTATCATCTTTAACGTATTTTAGGCATCTGGCTTTTAGGTGACATTTTTCGAATGTATGGAAGAAAATTTTGCAATTAGAGCATTAGGTAACTTCTCTAACGAGAAAAAACCCTCTACTCTTTATGTATTCGAGAATCTTGAGCTCAAATATTTTTAAGATAGTTGCTTTTCTGAGTAGGGTAACCAGAAAAAATGGGAGGGGGACTTTTGTCTTTTTAGAAATTAATTGTGCAATTTTTTCCATAGTGAATGATTCTTTCTTGAAATCCGCTTGTATCTCATCGGTTTCAGTGAAAATAATCAGTTCTTTTACCATGATTTTTAATGGTTTGCTGACATAATATTCTAATTCGGCGTTCACCTCTAAATCGTGGGTAAGATTGTGATACTCGTCACGGCCATCGGCGTATAATTTTAAAAATTCTCCAGTTGTCTTATATTTGATATTGGAATACTTTTGGAAAGTTATCTTGTCTTGAAAATTTTTTTCACATACTTGACACTGAAAACGCTTTTTCCCATTTTTGATATGAATATACTTAACAAGATATGCCATACGGAAAAAATTTTTTTGTCACACCCATTACACTCAAACGTTTCTGTCCAGTGTGTTTGACAATATGCGTCTTAAGAAAATCTTGTGTTGAAAAGTTTTTTCTTCACATACACTAAAAACTCTTTTTCCCAGTATGGATAAGCATACGCCGAGCAAAGTTTTCAGTACGTGTAAACTTTTTGCCACATACATTACACTGGAGAAGTTTATATCCACTATGTGTCAAACTATGGCTAATAAGAATTAATGATTTTGTGAAACGTTTGTCACAACATCATACTGAAAATGTTTCTCTCAAGTGTATTTACCCATATACCGAACAAGACTTTGTGTAGTTGAAAGCCTTTTCTTGCTTATACCTTTCTAGGTAAGTTTATAGTTCGGGATTTTTTCGCTTATGTTCCAAATGTTCTCCCGTTTATTAAACCTCTCATTGGCGTATGCCGAACGGGAAACTTTTGTCACCGCTATTTGTACACTTGTTATTCAAAAGAGATATTTTCTATTAAAGTTTAGGAAACATTTTTCGCAATAAGATTTCTCAAAACTAAGTTTCTCTGTCCGAGAAAGAAAATCCGTTTCTTCATCAAATGTAGCATAGTTTATGAAAAGTAGTAGGAAATGCAAACCCGAATTAATAGAATAAACTTGAAAAAGTGCATTTTTTAACTCAACGCTTTTAAAAATTGACTTCCACTATCCAAAATTACCTTTTCAATCGCAGTATTGAAATTTTGGTCATGTAATGAAAACGAATTTTGAGCTGGCAGACTAATCTCCAAACTTCCAAACTATCCCAAATGGAGATCCTTGAGAATCGAAAAATTTCATGTGATTCAACTTTATATTCACTGTGCCGTAAAGAGAGAGAGAGATTCCAACCTAAAACAACAATTCTAAATTGCCTTCATACACAGTTGGTTATCACTGTCCCAGAAACTGCCTAAAAGAGCTTGCAATTATGCCTTCTTAATCTCATATATTTTCAAGTGGTGTACATTAATAATATAACAGAAATAGAACATCTGTATCGCCATGTGTTATGCCGGAAGGCATTTTAAACGCTGTAGTTTACTGGTTACGGTCACCGAACTTGTAACTGGCTTTATGAAATCACGGGTTCGAGTCTTAGTGGCATTGACGATCAGTCCTGTTGAAAAACTGATGCCCGTTAAACTTTTCGAGGGTCAAAATCCTCTTCGTGGTCTAGTAGAGAAATTTGCACAGTGAGTTAACTTCTGTTTTTCTCGTCTTTTAAGATGACACAATACGATTTACGAAAACAGTTTTGATTTACAAATTTTAAAAATTTTTAGTTGCATTCAATTTGTGTATATATACTACGCAAAACGGAATTTGTGCTCAAAATTTCATAAAAAATCTAGCCATTTAATTTTTAATGAATAAAACTTAAAGTTTGTGAAGTAATTTTAAATTGCTACTTCTCCTACAAAATTTTACTTACACGCATAAAATTTGATTTACATGTACATCAAACTATGTACAACACAATTTGATATGGGTTTTGATATAACATAATTGGTATTCGTACAATACGTCTTTTTACGAATTCTTATTGAAAATTCCTTGAAAAATCCATAAATTACGAAATATATTATTTTTAAAAAAATAAGTCTTGCTTTGATTCAAAAATGCACACCAGCTTTTGTTACATGTACTATTAGTGAAAGGTAAGAAATATTTAAAGTATTAGGCACAATTGAAAAAAATCCTTAGCATTTTAAATGAAAACACAAGCTAGTTATTTTATCTTTGTACAAGAAGTCAGTTTAAAGGTTTGATTTGCCATAGAGATTTGAATGAAAACGAACGTAAAAGCTATTATAATTCTGTGTTTTTTTTAAGTTTATTGCTTTCAAAATTTGTCAGGTTTTAGAAAAGTTTATAAAGAATAATTTAAGCTAAGAAATTAGATCCGATTTTTTAACCAAATTTTGTCAATTGAATCCTACTGTTCTCCTTTATTTTTGTTCAAAATTACCAAATCCATCTCCATCAGTACTTATGAAGCTCAGAATCCGAGGTAAATAATAATTAAATCAAATATTAATAATTTTCGCGCACGCACGATGCCAAGAAGTAGCGACACAACACATGGAAAATAAAATCTCAATGAAATATCCTAAGAAGAATATATGTATTGCTACTATTATGATTTATAGCTAGTGGATAGAAATAAATCATATCATCTCGACTCATGATTGAAAATTGCAGTTTGAAAAAATTTACGCCTTTTTATATGAAATGCAGCTTTTGCTGCCATAGACGAACGATACGTGATTGAGTTTCTTTATTCAACTCCTACTATTAACTCACAATCTCTATTTATATATTTATTGATTTATTTATCTTGGTGGAATTTTCAATTCTTAATAAAATGCATTTTATTCATGCTCTCCAGTTCAAATTCATTTTTTTAAATTTCAGTTATATGACACTTGCTTATAATACAATTTTTTTAAATATTAATTTTTAATTTTATTTATTTAATTAATAAATAGTAACAAACAAAAAAAAAGTCCAACACTATATATAAAATGGAAAATAGCTTTTTGTGTTCCTGTAGCGTAATGGATAGCGCGTTGGAGTTCTAATCCAAATGTCGTGAGTTAGTTTCCTAATAGAGGTGCCCAAATTTCTAAAAATGTGAGTTATGAATAAATAAATAGTATCTAACAAAAATTATACTCACACCGAATAGAAAATCGCTTTCTATTTTGCCACTTAATATAGTTATTCTGCCATATGTATGTACATATTTATATGAATTGTAATTATTTAATAAAAAGAACCACAAATTTTAAAAATTTATTAAATAATAAAATTTTTCTTTGTTGACCTTAGTAGGAACTGACATAATTTTTTTGTATATTACTTGTTAAATTTCGAACACGACAAAAATATAATTTGTAAGCATATTGCATTGAAGATAAATTTTAGATATTGAATTTTTATAATAGCATATTGTTGTATATATTCCAGACGCAAAAAAAAAAAAAAAAATGAAGAGAGATATTAAAAATATTTCATTTCCAAGTTAATACAATATTGACTTTCAAAAATTATTATGATTAAAATGGAAATATTTAAACTTTTAGGTTACAAAATGAAAATGAGAACCTAGTTAATACTTTCTTTCTTTAATTAAAATCTTTTAATAAATTTAATAAATCTAATGTTTATATTTTATGCATATTTATGAGAAATAAACTTTATTATTCCTTATAATATAAATAAGGAATTATTGCCTAAGTGCATCTATGTTTGAAGCAACATATGACCCAAATTCAATAAAATTAGTATCTTCCTTATGTGCTAAAAATCTTTATAATATTGGCATTAAATTTTAAAGGTTTCCTTTGCGATATAAATGAAGTTGCTTCTAAAAAATTACTCCTCTGAAGGAGTAAAAAGTGATGAAAACTGTCTTTTTACACGGTTTATAGAAACTTAGATAAAAAGAAACTTTGGACGTCTATTATGAGACGGTAAATTAAGTTCGAAAATAAGTTTCAATTATTGAAAAGAGAAGTAAATGAATTTTCTTACGGGCAAAATAATTGGCAGTTATTACGCAAGGACATGAAATATTAAAACTAATTTAACAAAAACGTGATTATTCATTTAAACTGAAATAATACCTTTATATTCATATCGTATTTTACTATGCGCTTACATTTAAGAATGTAATAACTTAGAATTATTACTTCAAGCACACACACACATATAAACGCGTAAAGTTTAAAGGAAAATTCTCGATGTATAAATTCGTACACAAGTTATATAATTTTAATGAATTCTAAATTTATTTTAATTGTTGTATTTATAAATTTCCACACAAAATTATTTGCAGACGAATATTAAAAATATTGTAAAGCCTTCAAGAATGAAGCAGTTCTGGATTTCAAAAATCTGAATATAATAACAAATAAAAATAATAGTCTTTACTTTAAAAAAAAATATTTACTCAAATTTTTTAATTGCAGTTGTGAAGAAAACCTTATCGTTCAAAATACCACATATATTTGTAATAATATTTTAAATTATAAACTTTTACCCTATTTAAGATTTTCTTCATTTTTAAAATTATTCACGGACACCCTGCAATACATAAAAGTAGTAACACAAAATAAAATCGATAAGTTTATTAAAAATATCTTCGAGTAATACAAAACAATTTTGACTACAATATTTATAAAAACTGTACATATTTAATATTAGGGAAAAATTCCTTATCATAGATATCATATAATAAAAAATTAATATATTTATCTTAAAAAAAAACCGGCATATCAGTCTGATTTTCAATAAAAAAACAGCAATAAAAAATAAACGGTCCATATTTAAATGAAATTTTCTGCGCATAAAGCATTTCTTTTTATTTAACTTTAACCTTACTTTTTAAAAAAATGACTTATCAAACTAAATATGTTGTCGTCAACATATAGAAAATGAATTGCAGAATATCTACCATTATATACAGTCCTATGTTTAAAAGTCAATAACAACAATATGACTCTTAAAACTATAACAAAAAATATTTTGATACTATATTTGTTCAAATCACTTTTAAAAACAATGCATGATAATAAGTAAATTTCTAGGTATCCAAATTCACTACTTAGAAATATTTCTAAAAAGGGATATTTTTCATATAAGTGTTTTTCTTCACATACACACAAGAAAAACTTGCTTTTACTCACGTATTCCTTTGTATCTGTTATGTGGCTCTCAAAAAGCAGCAATTATTGTTTCCTACGAAATATCAGCGAAATTGGAGCAACTTCATTGTATTTTAATTTAAAAAACTTCCATTTCCTTCTGCCATATAAGGATACTTTGACTATGTATATCCTAATGTATATATATATATATATATATATATATATAAGCACTTTTCACCCGAAAAAATTTCACAAATCACATTTAGAACGAATTCTGCCTAGTATGTGTCAGCATATGCTTTTTAAGATTACATCTTTGCGAAAATTTCAACTTGCAGGAAGGACACTGGAAAGGTTTCTCTCCAGTATGTGTCCGCATATGAACATTAAGTTCTGTTGACGTTGCAAAACGTTTTTTACATATATTACACTGGAAATGTTTCTCTCCAGTATGTCTCTGCATATGATCGTTAAGACTTGATGAACGTGAAAACCTTTTTTCACACACATTACACTCGAAATCTTTCTCTCCAGTGTGAGTGCGCATATGAACGTTAAGATTTCCTAAATGTGAAAACCTTTTCTCACAAACATTACACTGGAAAGGTTTCTCTCCAGTATGCACCCGTTTATGATGAGTAAGCTCAGCTGACGTTGAAAAACGTTTTTCACATAAATCACACTGGAAATGTTTCTCTCCAGTATGTCTCCGCATATGATCGTTAAGAATTGATGAACGTGAGAACCTTTTCTCACACACATTACACTGGAAAGGTTTCTCTCCAGTGTGAGTGCGCATATGAACGTTAAGATTTGATGAATTTGAAAACCTTTTCTCACACACATTACACTGGAAAGGTTTCTCTCCAGTGTGTGTGCGCATATGCCGAAGAAGCTTTTTTGCACATGAAAACGTTTTTTTACAAACGTCACACTGGACAGACGCATCTTCAGTTTTCTTACGATTATGCTTCGTCTGTTGCTCCTCTTGATAAACATTGTTTTTACTTTTTCCATTCATGAAATTATCTCCGGTGCTTCCGCATTTGTGTTTCAAAAAAACAAACTTTTTGTTAAATGTTTTTAGGCATTTTTTGCAGTAAATTTTCTCAGAAATAGGTTTGCTTGTGAGAGTGAGAAAATTATTAATTTCAGTTAGTTGGTTAGAGTTCATAGAAGTTTCAGGAAAATTAAAACCCGAGTTAATGGTATCAAAATTAAAAACGTCCTTTTTCGAATCAGTGCTTAACGATTTACTTTCACTACTTATGCTAACATTTACATCAAATTTTTCATTTTGGAGAACTGATGGATCGCCTTTAGGATTAAATGAATTTAACTCAGATAGAATTGAACCCTCAGATTGAGAAGCAATGTTTTCTGAATTGTCATCATTATGCTGGGAATTTATTCCAAGTAGACAGTCGCATGCACTTCGTATACAGTGTCCAACCACGGAGATATTAACTGAATCTTCTTTTTCACTTTCTTGCACTTCCCTATTTACTCTACTAAATTCATTGTATTCAAGACCTGAATTTGTTATAACATCTTGAAAATTATTCTGCCAATTAAAAGAAGATTGCGTAAAGAGTCTGATTGCATTGGATAACTGAACTTCAGTCCATTTGTCTTGCATAAGTAGACTGCAATTATTCGCAGCGCTCTGTGAGGGGTAATTCAAAATTTCTTCGTAGGCTTGTGGCCGGAATTCATTTCGAACATTTTCAAATGCATTTGTACGTCTTGTCGAAACTGGTTCCAAAGTAATAAAAGTCTTTTCTAAATCATTTTCAGTGTCTCGTCCGTATTCACTTAAAACGATTTTATCATCCATACTGCGTTAAAATTTGCTTTCTTCAGAGGTATAGATGTCAAGTTCTGCTTAATATTTAATAACTCTTATAGTAAATATAAAGTCGATATTTTTTCTAATAGTTTGTGTGTGTTCCTCTTCTAGAGCAATTGAACTGGAAACTTATTAAAAGTAACTTCTGACATAAAGATAAGATGTTTTATTTTATCGATAGTAATATACTTTAAGTAAGAATTCGATTTCTTAGATCTTTATTCCTGATTTGGCAATGCTGAAATACTACTTTTATATAGAATTCCACAAACTTTAACAATTTCTTAAAATATCTTACAATGTTTGAGAAGAAAATATTTCTGAATCATAACTGCGTTGTGTCGTCATTTTTAAAAGAAATTTGAATCTTAACGAAGCTTGGAAAGTTGTGTTGTCTGTGACTGCTGCATTAAATTCAGATCCTTATAAGATTTGAATAGGATTAAATATTCATCTGTAACTCAATTTACTCCTGATCATGTTATATTTTACTTTGAATAACTTACGAGTATCACTCGAAGGTTACTGGAAACGGAAGGTGTAATTTTCAACCATATTCAAGTGGCAAGGATGACACCGCTTCTGCTACACTGTTTCCCACACACCTACACAATGCCTACAGCCGTGACAGATTTAACGTGCAATAGCTCCTATCTATTGTAAGTGTTCATTGCCACTAGGACTCGAATTCGCGATTCGACAACGATGTTCATAATTCGCAATCATGATCAGTATGCTACCACTGTTGCCAGGGACACCTTAAATTATCTTGATGCCGTGGGGCCCCTACGCAAGAGTAGGATTGGGGCCTTTACACAATAGTAGGATCCATCTATGATCCTTTAAAGTAAACTGTACATAGCATACGTTACATAATACACGTACAAACAATAATTCAAAACAAAGAAAAGTGCATGACATATAATCGAACAAACAATCTCAACCGATTGTTGCCTTTTGACTTAGATTGTCAGGATGGTGTATTGTGGTAGACCTAGGCTTAAACATGGTCGAAGGCCATCACATGTAGCAATTTGACAAATTATACAATATTCCTAATTTCTTGGAGATGATGATGATGATGAGTTTGGTGTTTTATGGCGCAAGAGCCAGTTTTGGCTATACTGTTCCAAACATTAATAGAGCTGTGGTCTGGACGGGAAAAGAAGAAAAAGAGAAATTGGATGACAAGATGGAGAGTCGAAAATAGAGAAGGGATCACTGGGGTACCCTGCGGTCGTGACACCCGTGTTTAGCAAAGATAGTAAACCCCTTGGGAAAAGGAAAACATCACTAGATTACCTCGAGATTGTGACACCCGTACCCACCTAAAGAAGGTGATCCCCTTGAGGGGGCAGTTTTTTGGAGAATATAAACGTAAAAAAATTGACCTTTGGAATTAATTAAATCATGATCATTTTAAGGCTTAGTCGAAAATAAGTCGATTCCACCATTGTTGTCGATGTCCTGGGCCCGAGCCCAATTAACCAGTGCCTTAAAACACCCCTGAATTTTACAAAAATCTCCGAAAAGAAGCTTTTTGCTACTCATTGATAACTTACATTATTTGCTTAGGGGTGTAAAATTATTCGTGAAAAGAAAACAAATCATAGTACTTTCCATGTGTTAGCCCGGATGACACTTTTGGCTGCATTAGCCTAATTGTCAGATCCACCAAACTCTTAACTGGCGTTGTCGAGTCGCGGATTCGAGTCGTATTACTAATGATGTTCCGTCATCCCGCAGAAGGGCTGATGTACGTTAAATCGATCTTGAGACTCAAAGTCAATACATTGGCATTTTTTGAAATTATTGAGTGTGGGTTGTCAACTCAAGTTTCAACTACATCACTTCAATCCGTCACCAAATTACGAGATCCTTAACGAGTAGCCTTTTTGTGTCTTTAAGTGCTTTGTTAATAAACACTCACCAACTCATCCAGAGGATATTTAAAAAAAAATAAACCAAATGTAGAATTTTGTTAAGGTGAATTTAGTTTTTACTTTTTTTTTAATAATACGCCGCCATCTTTCAGCGAAATTCAAAGCTATTTGCATCATATAATGGGGTTCCCCAATGTGATGGGCTCAAAAAATCAACAAAAAAATAATATTTCATAAATTGCTTTCTTCACACGTCTAGAATACGGTGGTAAATTGATTTTAAAATTCAAAGTCGTTATAAAGAAGCAGGTGTTCGAAAAAAATCTGTTTGTTGCGCGGAATCGGATTTAACGCGTTGATCTCAAAAGTATATTTTTCAAAATTTCGTCCATCATATCTAAAGAACGTTTTGACAGAATAACTTCAGAATTATA
>BMAV01004099.1:14768-29960 GCA_019973955.1 Trichonephila inaurata madagascariensis
ATTAATAACGAATGAATTAAGATTTATACATAATGTATTGTAACGGGTGAGTGAGTGAATATTAAAGTCGCACTGTTGAGCTACACGAGTGCTTTTGGGGATGGACCACGTATTTTTGAACCATGGTCAAGTGACGTGGACGACACCTGAGCTGGCACCCACTCTCCTAATTACCACACCAATGGGAGGACGTTTCTGCTTTCGACAGAGTTAACGAGCATCGCTGCCCTACAGGACGGGTCTTTAGTGGTACTGGGCTCGAACTCGAGACAAGGCAAAACACCGAAGATACCCCGGAACAACAGCACCAAAGTTTTATCCTTTCCATTCGGATCAACGCTCCTTGTAAGGGAGCGATGGTCGTTAAATCTGCTGAAACTCAAACGTCCTCCCGTTGGTATGGTGTGAAAGTTAAGAGAGAGGCTACCGGCTGAGGTGTCATTCTCGTCACTTGAGCATAGCTCAAAATTAAGAGGTCCGTCGCCAAGAGCCATAGAGTAGCTGAATAGTGTGATGTTGATATTCACACTCATTCATTCCTACTCGGATTTAACATAATTTTGCGGAAGTGTTGGCACCAACTGAAAATATGTGTGATTCAAATAAACATTTTATATTATTTATTATTTTTATTTTTTATTACTTTTTTTATTATTATTTTTGCTTCCTGTCTTCCTTTTTCTCTTTTTTTTCCTTTTGGTGTGTTTGGTGCATTTGTAGGGAATAATTTTATTATTATTTTTTTTTTAATTTGAAATAGAATTGGAATATGTATATTCTTTCTTCCATCTCTTATAATCCTTATGTTATTATTTTTATTATATTTGCTTTGTATATTTGTTTTACGTTCATTCACATCTATGTATATAGTGCAGTTACCTTTAAATTTGTATTTTGTCATTTAACTGTGTATTCTAATTATTATAAAATGTATAAACTTTGATTTTTTTTCTAGAAAGATTGAACTTGGGAGTCATTGTTTCCCGAAGGATCGGTTTGTAGCTCTAAATCCTTTTCGGAGAACTCGGTTTCTTTGGGCATTCCTCCTCCTCCCCAAATAATCCTTCTTTGCAGATTATTCAAACGGCCGACTATCAATTTGTAGTAGAATGAACGATTTTAACGTCACACTATAAAGTAACAAGAAAGCTATTGATTATAGACCCGTAATTTTGATTCTTATTTAAGTGACGAGGACTACAGCTCTCCAAATTACGACACCACGCTAACGGAAGAACTTTGAGTTCGATAGATTTTACGTGCAATAGCCCTTCTAGACAGCTGATACTAGGCCTAAAACTCCTGACACGCAAGCATGAGTGCGTTATCATAACCACTAAGCTACCACGGCAGAAATATGTTGTAGAAGGCTTCTTCAAAAAAGGATTCTTCTTTCGTGATCCAAGAAAAAAATCGAGTAAGGTGAACACTTCAAAGTGTGCATCCAACGGTAATGTTAAAGAATTTTCTACTCTGATTTGAAGCTCAACTTTTCAGAATTATATGTTCGTAAATAACCGAACACCAGCATCAGCTATTTGGAACGCTTCCTCTCACGTTCTGAACTTTGACAAATTTTATGCAAATTTTTTCATCTCGTGGATCGTCGGTCTTTTATTGAAAATGGATTGTCTATTCGTCTCCCCGCCCTCTCCCTTTTTCCCTGCTAATGCTATTTTTTTGTAGCTTTTAAAAGAATTTTAAGTTTAATTTTCTTTCCAGCAAAATAAATTTATTAATTAAATGCAGTAAATTATTTTTTCATTTCAAACATATTAATTTACGCTGTGATACAAGAAATTAAGTACAGTCATACATAATACCTAATAGGATACTAGAGCCCGACAGGGTTAGGTGCTTCATGCAACACGTAAGAAATAAAAGATAAAGCAATTTCGAAGTAAAAATATTCTAAAATTTATGGGTCTGTTAAAAATCATGTAAAATAATGAATACAAATATTATAGGTTGTTACAATATATTATAAATAAAAGATAAAAAAAAATTGACTGCAAAATATAAAAAAAAATGAATTTAAATTTATACTGATTGCAGTAAAGAAATTTTTTCAGTAAAAAATACAAGGTAAAAATTTACTTTATGAGTTAAAAAGAGCTGCTGAAGAGTATACAGAAAGAAATTTCGAGAAGTCGAAAATTATTTCCTTTTCTATCCAGAAATGCATCTGAAAATCTTCAAATGTATCTGTAGCCAGTTGAAAAAATCATGTAATGTTGGGATATACTTTAAAAAACACAGCACCTTGATACAGTTCGAAGATGGAAGACAGTTTCATGGAAACACAATAAGAAATTGTTAAAGGTGTGTTTGTGTGTATTTGATTCCTTTCTACAAAAACAAGATGAATTTCACAAGGAACAATCTAATTGAAGATGAAATGTTTTAGTTGAAAAAGTTGAGACAAAAGAAAATTGCATTAATTTTTTATTCTTAGATAAGTCTACATGAAATGGAAGTTTAAACAAGTAGTAATATGTAAATCATAATAAATATTAAAATGGAGAATCATTAGGGGGGGAGAAACAGTATTTTATTTTCAAAACTGATTTATAGCAAAAATATTTAGCCAAAAGTGTCTAAAACATCCATGGGGAATATGCACCTCTGTCACTTTTTTATGCTTAGAAAATTTCTTCTTTTATTTTTTTAGAAAATTTCTTCTTTTATTCTTAGAACATTTCAAGATTTGAATTGATAATGATTTACATCACTCTCGGAACCAACGCAAGGGCTATAAAGACAAGTCTCGTAATTTAGAAGCACGGTCATGTGAGGAAAACGACATCTCAGACAAACATGGTAGTGTAATCTCCAAACTTCCTACCCATGACAACTGGAGGACTTTTAACTTTGACGGATTTATAACGAGAATTAACTTTTCTACTCACCGCTTTTTTTGTGCCGAAAGGACTTGAACCTGCGAACAACGGTTACAAGTTTGCTATCATGCCTACATTGTTACCACTCTCACATAAATTCCCCCTAAAATGCTTGCTTTGTTATACTTTCATAAGCTAAAGTATTTGCAAGTGGGGCTGATTTATTAGGCAAAATAAATGAATTAAGATCTATACATAATGTATTGTACCGGGTGAGTGAGTGAATATTAAAGTCGCACTGTTCAGCTACACGAGGGCTTTTGGGGATGAACCTCGTAATTTTGAACCATGGTCAAGTGACAAGGATGTGACATCGGAGCCGGTACACCTCTGTCCTGAATACCACACCACTCGAGAGATTCAACGTGCTTCTCTCCCTTACAAGGCGGCCTTTAGTGGTACTGGGCTTGAACTCGTGACAAGCCAGCCACGATCCGATACATTGACCGCTATGCTACTGCGGCCTCGTTATTATACCAGAGGACATTTTAAATGCAGTAGACCAATGATCACGGTCACTGATCTTGTAAATAGCGTTGTAGATTCTAATTTCCATGAATGACCAACCATGTATACATGCTGATGCACGTTAAGCCTATCGAGGCTCGCAATCATTCCGTTGGTTTGGTATCTAAGTTTGCAGTGAGTTAGTCACGTGTCATTTTTCGTCACTTAATAGTGGTTCAAGTGTTAAGTCTATCTCCAACAGCACTCATGTTGCTTCAGTATTGACGTAAATAAGAATCAAGTCAAATATTCATAGTTTTTGATCGATCCAGACCACTACACTTTAAGGTCCAAATACATTTCGATATGGGATGGAGGAACGCTTTACGCTCCATTTCCCAAAAATGTCAATTTTCTTTTTAATAGATTCGGAAGCCAAGACGAAAGACCGGAGTACATGGAAAATGAAATATTCTAACAATAATATAAGTACCGGTACTATTATGTCTTATAACCAGGGGATAGAAATAATCCCCATTTTTCGACTGAAGATTGTAAATTAAATTTTGAGTTAATTTATGTTAAATCTAGCTTATGCGATATTGGATTGGGTTGTTTTTTTTAAATTTTTTATTATTTAATAAATTAACCTGCAAAAAGGGTTTGTTTTTATCAAATACGTGGACAAATTTTAAAAGAATAAATTAATTCATTACAAGACTGTTTTTTTTTTAAAAAAAGACATTTTCGGAAGTTTTAAATTTAAGCTGTCATAATTTTTTGACAATTTACTTTACATACACCTAGTTCCCATATGAATTTAGAAAACCCGATATTGTATAGAAAGACGCGTCGAACCTGATTTTCCCGTTAAGCTTTAAATTCGTAATTTTACTTTTGAAAAATAGGAGCCCAAATATCCAAACCATGGCACCAGCCTATTTCCTTTTTTTTCGCGAAGACGAAAAATTTATTTTCAAAGCATTTATTTATGAAAATATATTTCAGATAATGATTATTCCAAATTTAATATAGTCCAAAAAAAAAATAATAACAATATAGTGGATACAAATACTTCATTACCTAGGTAATACAATATGTTTTATAAAATAGAAATTTTTAAATGAAAACCTTTAGACTGCAAACTTAATATGTAGTCCGCATAAATATTTTAATTCTTTAAATAAAAATGATCTAATAAATCTAATGAATTTATTGTTTCTATGTTATGCATTTCTTTATGAAATAAAGTATATGCTCTCTTAAAGAAAATATGTTAATTATAGGTTTATTTAAAATAAGATGATCCAACTTTTAAATAAATAACCTTCTTTCCCACGTGCTGAAATCCAGAACAATATTTTGCATTACATTTTATCATTTATAGGTATCTTTGTTGAGAATATTAATGAAGTTGCTCCTGCTAAATTAGCCATATGCAAGAGTAAAATTGAAAACATTTGTTTATTACCATGGTCTATAGACATTTTATAAAATATAACGTTATCTGTTGATATCGCGTGCATAGTATACTTTCAAAAATAAGATTGTTATTAAAAAAAGATGTATAACATTCTTCTTTAGGGAAGTATTATTGGCAACCAAAGTACAAGGACATGAACTATTCAAATTCTAAAAGAAAATTTTCTTATTCATTTAAAATGTCTCAAGTAATAAATACTTTATATTCATATCCTTAATAAGAATTTGTTCAGATAAATTTAAGAACGTAATAACTTAGAATTTTTAATTTAAATATAAATGCGTTAAGTTTAAAGCAAAAATATCAATTCATTAATTTTTACGCAAGTGATAAAATTTTAATAAACTATCAATTTACTTTAATTGCTATTTTTTTGGATTTTCATAATTAGTTTCAGAAGAATGTTAAAAATTTTGCTATGTTTTCAAAGATGAAAGAGTTCTGGATATAAGAAATAGGTAAATAATAACTAAAAAATAACCGTCTCTATATTTTATCAAAACATTTTTACACATTTATCTACATTTTAAATGCGGATGATAAGAATAATATTTTCGATCCATCTTCCATATTTGTAATAGTATTTTGAACTATATATTTTACCTTATTTGAGGTTTCCTTAATTTTTAGAAATAATTCATGAACACTCTGGACAACCCATAAAAGTACTAACACAAAATAAAATCAATAAATTTATTAAAAATATCCTCCTGTAAAAGAAAACAATTTCAAGTACACTATTTAAAATTTATATATATATATATCTAATATTAGAAAAAAATGATAACATCACATTCCAGAAAATTAATATAATTATCTTAATAAAAAACCTGCACATGAATAGGATTCTAAGTAAAAAATTGCAATCAAATATAAAAAGTGACTCAAATTTAAACAAATTTTTGTCGTATGAAAATGTTTTCTTTCTATTTATATTTACTAAATATGTCATCTTCTACACACACAAAAAGAAATTGCATAATATGTTCCATTATAAAGAGTCCTATTATTGAAAGTCACTCATATCAAAATGACTACTAAAACATAATATCAAATAATATTTTAGATATTATCTTTGATCAAATCACTTTTGAAAGTTATACATGATAATAAGTAATTTTTGTCAATTTCAATAAATTTCTTAGAACTGCTTTAAAAAAAAAGATACTTTCCATGTAAATGTCTTTCTTCAATCACTCCCACACAAATAAAAAATGCGGAAAACTTTATGTCACCTACGTGGTTTTTAAAAAACAAGAATGATTGTTTCTTACGAAATATTAGTGCAATGGTATCCCCTTAATTGTATTTTAATAAAAAAAAAACTTCCATGTACTTCTGTCATACAAGGATACTTTGAGTACGTATATTCTAATGTTTTTGTAGACTTGTCTTCCGGAAAGATTTCACAGACAAAAATCATATTTAGAACGAATTCTGCCCAAGATGTGTCCGCCTATGATTTTTAAGACTACGTCTTTGTGAAAATTTCTTCTCGCATGAAAAACATTGAAAGGGCTTCTCTCCAGTATGTGTCCGCATATGACGAGTAAAATTCGAGGAATTTGAAAAACCTTTCTCACACACACAATACACTGGAAAGATTTCTCTCCAGTATGCGTCCTCACATGTTTAGTAAAAGTTGTCGAATGAGTAAAACTTTTACTACACACATTACACTGAAAATTCTTCTCTCCAGTGTGTAAACGCATGTGAACATGAAGATTTGCTAATCGTGTGAAACGTTTCTCACACACATTGCACTGTAAAGCATTCTGGTTCGTGTGTTTGCACACATGAAGAACCGAAACTTGTGGACTCGAAAATTTGTTTTCATGAATATCACATTGGTTTTTCTTCTGTTTAGAATTCAAAAGCTTATTCTCCGACACATGTCCGGTTTGATTAGCCTTTTGTTGCGATATGCCATACTGGAAACTTTTTTCAGATCTATTTACACATTTGTGATTCAAAAAATCATATTTTCTTGTAAAGGTTTTGAAACATTTTTCACAGTAAGTTTCCTCAAAACTAGGTTTCTCTGTTTCAGAAAGAATCATACGTTTCTCAGTAGCTTTGGCTGAGTGTATGTAAAATTGTAAAAATTTGAATCCCGGAGTTGATGGAGTCATATTTAATAATCTCATTTTTTAACTCTACGCGTTCACATTTATTTTCAATCTTCATGCCACTATTCTTAAAGAAGTATTCATTTGTAACATTCGATGACACAGCTTTAGGATTGAATTAATGAATTTCAGAAGGAATTGAATGATCATGTCGAGAATCAAAGTTTTCTGAAATGAGATCGTTATTCTCTGGGGAATTCATTCCTAGTAGAATATCGCATGCAGTTCGTATACACTCTACAACAGTCGAAATATCAACTGAATCACCCTGTTTACTTCCTTGAACTTCCATATTTACTCCACTAAATTCATTGCACTCAAAAACTGTGTTAGGTTGAACTTGAAAGTTATTCTGCCATTGTAAAAAGGAAACGAGATCCTTTGTATCGGATACTTCGGAATTCCTCCAGTTATCTTGAACGGGCAGAGAAAAATTAACAGAGTTCTGTGAGGAATAATTCAAAATTTCTTCATAGGCTATTGGCTGGCATTCATTTCGAATTATTTCAATCACATCTGCACGACTTGAAGAAATTGGTTCCAAAGTCACCAAGGTCCTTCCAAAATCGTTATTATTCGTTCCTACGTATTCATTTAAAAAATATTTCTTCCATACTGTGTTAAAGTATTTTTACTTCTCCTGGTCAAAAAAAAAATTTTGTTTTTTTTTTTTTTTAAGATTCGTGCAGTACACAAAGAGTCAAATTTTGTATTTTTCAGTTATTCTTCTAGAACAATTGGCCCAAGAACTTATTTCAAACGTGTTCAGTTTATCGATAAAAAATACTTCAGGGAAGATTTCGATTCCTTCGTTCTTTATTCCAATATTCTCGTAATGTAGAAATCTTACTTTCAAATAGTACTCAACATACTTAAATGATTTCTTAAAATATCTTTCTGTATCATAACTGCGTTCTACGGTTTTCATTGACATAAAATTGAGTTTTAACGAAGCTTGGAAAATTGTGTTGTTTGTGACTGCTGTATTAGATTCTGATCCTTATAAGATTTGATTTCGATTTTTTTTATAGAATAAAATTGCCTGAATATATCAATATTAATATTTCACTTGATTTACTCTTGTTCACGTTAGAAAAAATTAGATTTTATTTGTTAATTTTTTTCATTTACGTCACGTACCTTTCGGTAATATCATTCCAGTGCTATTGGCAGCAAAGCACGTAATTTTCAACCATATTCAAATAGCTCTAGCATAGCACCTATCTGCTACACTCTTTTCTAAACAACTACACAATGGCAAGTGAGGACTTACAGCCGTGTGTGAGCCGTGCATTAACCCTTCTCTATTGTGGGTTGTCATTACCACTGGGATTCGAACCCGCTACTCGACAATGATGCCCCCAATTCGTGATTATGATCACTAGGCTACCCCTGTTACCAGCGACGTCTTAAGACTTCTTGAGGCTTTGGGGCCCTTACGTAAATGTATGTCCTTGGCACTTACATAAATGTAGGCCCCACCAATGTCCTTTAAAAGCAAACGGTACATAGCGTACCTTGTCAAATACTAGTAAGAATAATAATCCAAAGTAAATAAATGGGCATGATTTACAAAGGTACAAACCGGCACGACCAACTGCCATTTTTTGACTGAATAAGTAATGATGGTGTGTGACAAGAACGATACCTGAATTATCACATTCTCTCCAAGCTACTACAGTAAGCCAACGGAAGAACATAGAATTCTCGTCAGATTTAACATGCATTAGCCCCTCTATCTAGACAGCAGCTTTTTAGTGATTCAAGGCCTCGAACTCATAACACGGGAACACGAGATCCTGACTATATCGACTTGGCTACCACAGACGTAATCTTTAGCCGATGGCTTCTTCAAGGAAGTTTCCTCTTCGTCTTTCAAGAAGAAAACTGAGTAATGTGTATAATGTTAAAGAAATTCCCCCTGTGATTGGAAGCTTATATACGCTAATATTTCACAGGGACTGGGTTAACTCTTAACCCTCTGCCCTTTACCTAGAAATGAAGTTGGCCTGCTGTTGAAGACTTGTGCTGGGGTTGAAAGGCGTGGCTTCGGAAGTAAGGACCAATGGTATGGCAGAAATTCAGCTGGTGTAGTGAGGCTTTTGGCTGGATTCTGGTGTGTGGTAAGCTTATAAAGATTGGATAGGAAATGGTCTATTGAAATAAGAGGAGTGGGAATGAAAAGATATAAATAAATAAAGCTGAGAATTAAAATTTTAAATGAATATTAGAGAAGAATTAAAAAATTATTTCTAAACTAAAATGGCTTCGATTTGTCAATAGGTCTTAGTTTTTGCATTGTCAGCATTTTTTAATTTCGGTATGGGTTGTAGCACTTTGGGTATCTATTTAATATCATCCATGGGTTTCTTTGTTTTTTTCTATTTCATTGGAATTGTTATGAAGAATTTTGGTGGGGGTGCGGAGCTATCTCCGCTAACAACGTTATCGAAGGAATTTCCTTCTTTACGAACATTCCTGGATAAATTAATATTAACAGGAATTAAGGGCGAACCTTTTTAGGTCGGGGAAATTTGTATAACAGGTCGCGTGGCCGTATTCCTCACAATTTATACAGAACGGGCTATTCTGTCTCTCCCTGATAGTGCATTGTTTGGTTGTATGATCTTTACCGTGTTTAAGGGATCTGGCTTTTAGGTGACATTTTTCGACTGTATGGAAGAAATTGTTGAAATTAGAGCATTGGGTAACTTCTCTAACGAGAAATCCCTCTACTCTGCAAGTATCCGAGAGTCTTGAGGTCAGATATTTTTAAAATAGCTGCGTTTCTGGGTAGAGCATCCGGAAATAATGGGAGGGGGACTTTTGTGTTTTTAGAAATTAATTGTACAATTTTTTCCATAGTGAATCATTCTTTCTCGAAATCCGCTTGTATCTCATCGGTTTCAGTGAAAATAATCAGTCCTTTTACCACGATATTTATTGGTTTGCTGACATAATATTCTAATTCGGTGTTCACCTCTAAATCATGGGTGAGATTGTGATACTCGTCACGGCCATTGGCATATAATTTTAAAAATTCTCCAGTTGTCTTATATTTGATATTGGAATAATTTGGAAAGTTATTTTAAGTTGATCTCTAAAGCTCTTTTTAATTTTTAAAATAATTTAGAGGAGGGGCCTTGGGTTTGGGTCTTCTGTTGATTTTTGTACTGCTTACGGTTGTTCGTCTTCAGACTCAAGATCTAAGGAAATATTGATACAGCGATTGCCTCGTTAATAAGAGGAGATACAGGCCTAGCGGTTCTTTTGGGGAAGACAATTTCCTCCGTAGATTCCTTTTTAGTTTTTTGTTTCTTATCCTTTCTATTTCTTTCAGTTTTGGGTACAGTACAAGAGTTGAGGATTTCAATAAGATTATATTCAACTTGGCTATAGTAGGTTCGTCAATTTTGATGTCCAGTACCACCGGAGTGGAGCGGGTTTTATTACTAAAAAGATTGAAATTAAAAGTATTGCATGGGGGAGGAGGTATTCAAGCTTTCTCACCAAACATCCATACTTTGCGTTGTTTTGGTTATGGCCTTTCTCACCACTTCCTTCATTTCCTAGTTTTTTCCTCGTCCGGAACGTTGGTTAATTACAAGTAAGACGAGAAAAGGGAGAGAGAGAGAGAGAATATCATATTAGCTTCGATCCTTCTTGCAATTTTTCGTTGCTTATTGCATAGGGAATTGTCATGCATCGGTGAATATGTATCCAATCACGACATCCTGAATAGAAAATCAAGCGTAAGTCTTAGAATTCAGATAGACACGTCTACACTAGTCCTCCTCCTCCACCTGAAAATCTCCTTTGAATGATTTGAACATTACAAAATTTGCCGTTATCACTTCTATCGTGTGGTCCTAAGCACACACACTTTTTTCACATAAACTTAAAACTCTTTTACACAGTATGCATAACCATATGCGGAGCAAGGTTTTATGTACGTATAAACTTTTTGTCACATACATTATATACACCGGAGAAATTTATCTCCGGTATGTGTCAACATATGACTAATAAGATTTAATTATTTTGAAAAAAATTTACCATATGCATCACACTGAAAATGTTTCACTCCAGTGTGTCTACAAATATACCGAACAAGACTTTATGAAATTGAACGATTTTCATGCTTACACCACTCTGAGTAGGATTCTGAAGAGTGAATTTTTTGCTTATGCTCCAAACGTTCTCCCGTTTATTAAACCTCTTGTTGCCATATGCCAAGCCGTAAACTTTGTCACCGGTATTTGTACATTTGTGGTTCAAAAGAGAATATTTTCTACTAAAATTTATGAAACATTTTTCCAAATAAGATTTCTCAAAACTAAATTTCTCTGCTCGAGAAAGAAAATCCCTTTCTTCATCAAATGTAGCATAGTTTATGCCACGTAGTAGGAAATCCAAACCCGAATTAGTAGAATCAACTTTAAAAAGTACATTTTTTAATTCAACGCTTTTAAATTTACTTCCACTATGCAAATTACCATTCGCATTGCAGTATTGAAATTTTGAAGTAATGTCATGCAATGAAAAAGAATTCAGAACTGGCAGACTAATCTCCAAATTTCCAAACCATCCCGAATGGAGGCTTTCAGAATCGAAAGATTTCATGTGCATCAATCTCTCTATTCACTGTGTCTTCTGTGGCGTAAAGACTCAAAGCTTCAATTCTACAAAAACTGTTGCGAATTTACCCTCATGCACAATCCGTTACCACTGTCCCTGAAACTCCCTAAAAGAGCTATTATAACTTCTTAATCTATTGGATTTGCAAGAAATAAAACATTTCTATCGTCATGTGTTATCCGGAAGGCATTTTAAACCCTGTAGTCTAATGGTCATGGTCACCGAACTTGTAACTGGCTTTGTGAAATCACGAATTCGAGTCTTAGAGCCACTGACGACCATTCTGTTGAAAAACTGATGCACGTTAAACTTTTCGAGGTTCAAAATCCTCTCCCTGGTCTAGTAGGGAAGTTTGCAGTGAGTTAGGTAAGTTGTATCTTTCTCGTCTTTTAAGAGGACATGGTACGATTTACGAGAACAGTTTTAATTTACAGATTTTCAGAATTTTTTAGTTGCATTCTTTTGCGTAATTTATGTAAAACAGAATTTTTGCTCAAAATTTCATAAAAAATCTAGCCATTTATTTTTTTATGAAAAAATTTGTGAAGTGATTTTATTAAAATGCTTCTTTTCCTAGGAAAACATACTTTCACGCATGAAATTTGATTGACAAGTACATCAAACTATGTATAACCAATTTGATATGGTTTTTGCGATAACATGATTGGTATTCGTACAATACTTCTATTTACGAGTGCTTATTGAAAATTTCTTAAAAAATGTATAAATTCTGAAATCAATTATTTCTAAAAAAATAAATCTTGCTTTGATTTAAAAATGCACACCAACTTTTGTTACATGTAATACTAGCACAATGGGTAAAAAAAATTCAAAGCAACAATAGAAAAAATGCCTTAGCATTTTAAAAAGCCAAACTAGTTACTTTGTCTATCTGAGATAAGTCAGATTTAAGTTTTGATTTGCCATAGGGATGTGAATGAAAACGAACGTGTAAGCTATTATAGATCTGCGTTTTGTAAGTTTAGAGTTTTCAAAATGTGTGATGCTATTGAAAAGTATATAAAGAATAATTTAGGCTAAAAAATTAGATCTGATTTTTTTACCGATTTTTGTCAATTGAATCGTACTTTTTTTCCCTCATTTTTGTTCAAAATTATCAAATCTGTCTCCAACAGTACTTATGATGCCTCAGAATCCGAAGTAAATAAAATTCAAATCAAATATTATTAGTTTTCGCGCGCACGCGCGAAATCAAAACATAAAAACACAGCACATGGAAAATGAAATCTCAATGAAACATCATACAAAGAATATATGTATTGGTACTATAATGATTTATAGCTAGTGGATAGAAATAAATCATATCATCTCGACTCCCGAATGTAAATTGCAGTTTGAAATAATTTACGCCTTTTTATATGAAATGCAGCTTTTGCTGTCATAGACGAACGATACGTGAATGAGTTTCTTTATTCAACTCCTTACTATATTAACTCACACTCTCTATTTGTATATTTATTTATTTATTTATTTATCTTGGTGCAATTTTCACTTGTTAAAAAAAATACTTTTTATTCATCCACTCAAAATCAAATAATTTTTTTTAATTTGAATTGGATGACACTTGCGGATAATACAGTTATTTTAAATATTAATTCATTAACTTCATTTAATTAATGAATAAATACTAACAAACAAAAATAATAGTCCAACACCATACATAAAATGGAAAATAGCTTTTTGTGTTCCTGTAGCGTAATGGATAGCGCATTGGAGTTCTAATTCAAAGGTCGTAAGTTAGATTCCTACCGGAGGTGCCCAAATTTCTAAAAATGTGAGTTATGAATAAATAATCAGTATCTAACAAAAATAATACTCACACCGAATAGAAAATCGCTTTCTATTTTGCCACTTAATATAGTTAATCTGCCATATGTATGTACATATTTATATTAATTGTAATTATTTAATAAAAAGAATAAAATTTAAAAAATTTATTAAATAATAAAATTTTTCTTTGTTGACCTTAGTAGGAACTGACATAATTTTTTTTATATTACTTGTTAAGTTTCGAACACCGACAAAAATATAATTTGAAAGCATATTGTATTGAAGATAAATTTTAGATATTGACTTTTTATAATAGCATATTATGGTATATCTTCCAGACGCAAAAAAATAAGAGAGCTATTAAAAATATTTCATTTCCAAGTTAATACAATATTGACTTTCAAAAATTATTATGATTAAAATGGAACTATTTAAACTTTTAGGTTACAAAATGAAAATGAGAACCCAGTTAATACTTTCTTTCTTTAATTAAAATCTTTTAATAAATTTAATAAATCTAATGTTTATATTTTATGCATATTTTTGAGAAATAAACTTTATGCTTCCTTATAATATAAATAAGGAATTATTACCTAAATGCATGTATATTTGATGCAACATATGACCCAAATTCAATTAAAATTAGTATCTTCCTTGCGTGCTGAAAATCTTTATAATATTGGCATTAAATTTATAGGTTTCCTTTGTGATATAAATGAAGTTGCTTCTAAAAAATTACTTATCTGAAGAAGTAAAAAATGAAGAAAACTGTCTTCTTCCACGGTTTATAGAAACTTATATAAAAAGAAACTTTGGACGTGTCTATTATGCGCGCGCGCGCGTTGGTAAATTAAGTTCGAAAATAAACTTCAATTATTGAAAAGAGTAGTATATGAATTTTCTTACGGGCAATATAATTGGCAGTTATTACGCAAGGACATGAAATATTAAAACTAATTTAACCAAAACGTGCTTATTCATTAAAACATAAATAATAGCTTTATATTCATATCGTTTTTTACTATGCGCTTACATTTAAGAATATAATAACTTTGAATTATTACTTCAAGCATAAACGCGTAAAGTTTAAAGCAAAATTCTCGATTTATAAATTCGTACACAAGTTATATAATTTTAATGAATTCTAAATTTACTTTAATTGTTGTATTTATAAATTTCCAAAATTATTTGCAGACGAATATTAAAAATATTGTTAAGCTTTCAAGAATGAAGCAGTTCTGGATTTCAAAAATCTAAATATAATAACAAATAAAATAATAGTCTTTACTTTAAAAAAAAATATTTACTCAAATTTTTTAAATGCAGTTGTGAAGAAACCCTTATCGTTCAAAATACCCTATATTTGTAATAATATTTTGAATTATATACTTTTACCTTATTTGAGGTTTTCTTACTTTTTAGGGATTATTCATGGACAGCCTGGAATACATAAAAGTAGTAGCAAAATAAAATTGATAAGTTTATTAAAAATATCATCGAGTAATACAAAACAATTTTGACTACAATATTTCAAAAGTGTACATGTTTAATATTAGAGAAAAATTCATCAACACAGATATCATATAATAAAAAATTAATATAATCTTCACAAAAAACCGGGATATCAGTCTGATTTAAAAAAAAACTGCCATAAAAAAATTATGGTCCAAATTTAAATGAAATTTTCGGTGCACATAAAGTGTTTTATTTTTGTTTAACTTTAAGCATACTTTTTAAAATAAAGGATTCATTAAACTAAATATGTTGTCATCTACACACAGAAAATGAATTGCAGAATATCTAC
>BMAV01004101.1:0-111160 GCA_019973955.1 Trichonephila inaurata madagascariensis
ATTTTTTTTGAAAAGTTAAAGAAATTTATAGCAATGTCATGTAATGCTGATAAACACTCAATTTGTTAAAAATGTATTTTAGCAACTGTTATATCTATCTAACATAATTTAGAAATTTTATAAAAATGTACTTTTTTTATTATTAAGAAGTTAAAACATATTTTAGTAATCAAATGGATATGATCTAATTTCAGTTATAGAAAATTAATCTTAAAGAAACTAGGTATTGCGATTTAAAGAGCAACAAACGTTTCTTCCTTCGATAATTTTTATAAATGTGTTATTAAAATATTTACCTTTGATTGAATCCTTACTAATATTATAAACTCGAAAGTTTGTATGTATGAATGTTTGTTAGTCTTTCACGCAAAAACAACTGAATTTATTTTAATCAAACTTTACAATAATACAGCTTATACATCAGAATAACTCTCATAGACTATAATTTATAAAGATATTGTGTGAAGTGTCCAAAATATTACGATAATTGTTAAGTAAGTAGGAAAAAAATTCTGCCATCTGCAAAAAAGCCCGCGACAGCATATGATTATCTTTTATGTGTGAAGCAAAACTTTCCCTTTTTGTTTCGTCTACGCCAGGTGCTAGTGTGTGCTCGGTTCTAATTTATTAATTAGATCAGTGTAATCACTATTTTTTTTAATTTTAGAATAAAACTAAATTTCGAAGGGATAGTTTGTTTTAAGTCTCTCTTTATTTCAATATCTACTATTGATTTTTTTCATGAGTAAGCCATTATCTCCAAAATAGTGAACCATAAATACAATAAAAATTGATAATTTATTTTATGGACTTTTTTTTATGATTTTATTATGAAATTTGGTACTAAAAAATTGACCCTTTTTTTTGGACATGGCCATCGTTCGATACCATGTCGGGGTTTCCACGTAAGTTAGAGGTGTGGGATTCTCGAATGATATGAGACACCCCTATAATTTTAATTGACTTTTATTAAGAATTTAACTTAAATTACTTAGATATTGAACAAAACTTATATTAAGTGGAATAAACCACTACACGTAGTCAACAACTCGGAAAGCAATTAATCACTTTATCAATATAAAATATATTATATCTGTGCCAAACACAATCTCAATAATATACAGGGTTTAGAAAAATCCTCCTACCTTGGTTGAATCTCAACGGTTCAATTACTTTCAGATATTCAGTTAGGTTCGGGCAAAAGTACATTTGTGTGGGGCGATATCCGTGATGCGGTAGGGTGTCAAAAACACTTCTACCTTTTCCGAACTTTTCCCTAAATTTCCATCCATGCTCACTAAACTTTCTATCCTTTAAAATTATCTTATTTTTCATCTATGCTTGTTTCACTTCTTATTTTAAATTGAAAAGTTTTCCCCCTTTAAACGGGGCCCTCAAAAAAAGAGTAGGGTTATGTTAGAAGAAGAACGCTAGAATGTCACACCTTATATCAAAATAAATACTGTTATTGTTTCGGGTATTTAAAGTAGATAAACTTTGTCTTTCACACTACATCATTTGGACAAATTTAGATTTGTCTGTGGTAGTAGTTAATTATAAAGCTGTGTGTAATTTTAATTGAATATTCAGGTATTGCAATTTTTAAGTCTAAAAATAGTAATAACAACCGTACTGTATTTTTTGGAAGTGTAGAAAAAGTACCTACTAAGAATTATGCCGCGAAAGATCTTAATTTTTTCCCCAAAGCTCTAAAAACCCTCGAGCTGGGAAAATAAATTTAACGAAACTTTTTTGCGAAGGCTTGAACAGGGGGGAGCGGAGCCAGTTTAAAAATTTTTTAACATAAACTAAATACAACAAAAAAGTAATATTAACTTATTAAAAATTTAAATATGAATTATTTAATTTTTTAAGTATTCATTACGAAAAATTTGTAAAAGGGTTATTTTTGCTAAGCAGAGATCAGCTTAGGAAGGTGTTTTAAAAAATTACCCAAAGAGTTACGGGGAATTATAAATAAAAAAAAATCCTTTTATCAGCTATTGATCTACAGACTTAAAATTTAACAAACATGTTTTTTTGTTCAGCTGAGATATGCAAAAAGCCTTCTTTGTTTAATTTGCAATTTACTTGAAATTAATTCATTAAAAACTTATTTATTCTTTAATCTGTATTGTTTACTTTTTCAATTCACTCGTGTGAAGAACGGATATATCAGCTAGTCTAAGCTAATTTCTTAATTGTATATTTAAAACTTGTTTTCGTATGTATGCATTAATATTTAATTTCTATAGTTTACATTTTAGATTTACACTTTAATCCATTCCGTTTTTATTTTTGCTTTAACTTTTTAATTAAATTATATTTATATTTATTATTTATACTTAATGTTTCCAAAATTATGAATTGCATGCTGTAAAATAATATTCTGAAATATTAATAAAACAGAAGTTTAATTTAATTTGGCTTCAGCATTCCTAAAACCCATTTGCAAATAGGTGTCACGGAGAAGCCAACATGGCGGCCATTTATGATGACGCGTCATTTCGATCGCTTGAGTATTGCTTCGAAAAGTTGGAAAACGTGTTGAATTGTGCCGGAAATCCAAGCAAAAAGTTACGTGAAGATGCGAGAACTGCTTTGGGTAAGTTGAAATCGTTTATTTCAAACGCTTACGATGGATCTGCTGATTTAAAAAATAGTGATGTTGTCTCGGCGTCGTTTGTAAAACCATCATATGCTAGTATCGTGGCGCCATCTATCTTTGAGAATGCAAATCACTCTTTGAATAACGTTATTGTTCAGCCAATGAAAATAATTTACATCTGAGGAGGTAAGTATAAATAATCAGAACGGAGTTAAACTGAGAAAAAAAAATACAAGTAGGGGTAAAAAGATGAGAACTATTAATAAAACTATGTGCTAGTACAATGTGTCACCAAGGAGGATAAAGACAGATTTAACAGCGATAAAGGAAAAGACAAATACTCTCTCAAGTGTCTTCTCTCCGAGGAAGAGAAACCCAAATGTGCTTTTGAAAAAATCTCAAAATGAAATTAGTGACTATGTAGGTTCTCCAGCTTTTGAAAGATCAAACTGGAATTGGAAGAGAAAGTTCAGTTATGGGAGGAAACAAAAATTCGTTTCACCCTTAAAAAATTCGAAAACTCCCGGCATTTGGTTTTAGAAATGAATCCAACCTGTCGAAATTTGTGCCTTAATATGAAGTTCCTGAGAGCAAACTGGAACGTTTGCAAAGTCCAAGACTTCATAGCCATTAACCGCTGTTTTAAGTGCCTTGGTTATCACCATAAGGCTGCTGATTGTCAAAATGGCTTGTGCTGTTTCAAATGTGCTGGAGAACACAAGAGTAGTGAATGCAATCTCTCTACTCAGGTTTGCGTAAACTGTATAAGATTTAATAAGAAAACAAGAGATCCTAATAAAAAGGTTAATGTAAATCACAAACCTTATTCTAGCTGCTGCAAATGCCATCAATTTATGGAGAAACTTGTTACATCTCAGACAAATTATGAATAGTTTTTTCTCTCAACCGCCATTTACGTATTTTACAGCTTAATTTGCATAAATCGAAAGTGCTACAGCAGCTTATTTTGAATATGGAAGCTAGAAATATTGATATCGCTTAGTGCAAGAACCTCTATTCATACAATGGATCTCTTCCTGGATTTCCATCTTGGCTGGCAGATCTTTCTTCTTCAGTCATTCTTGGATATAATTAAAGCAGCCATTATTGTCAGAAATAGAAATATTTCAACTTTTTGGATCTAAATTACCTTGATTACAATATGGTGACAGTGCGTTTGAACATTAATAGAATATCCTATTTGTTTGTATCTTATTACTTCGAACCCTCCAAGAATATTGATTTTGATTTACAAAAATTAACCAGATTTTTCCAACGTGCCCATAAACAGACTGGTCTGGTCTATGGATGCTAATAGTAAATCTGAAACGTGGTTCAGTCCCTTTCCGACTTAGAGGCAAATTCAAGCTCGCTGAATTTATTAGGGTGCCCATAACCTCTTTGTCGTAAAATGAAGATTGCGGTCCTACATTTTGTGGCTCTCGAGGATCTAGCTACATTGGATGTAACTGCAGTTGGAACGGATTTACTGGAAGATGCTTCTGTTGGCATTTGCCTGCTTATGATTCTCTCTCTCCGACCACAAAGCAATTGAATTTGATATTGCCTTAAATTCCACCTCTCCATCAAATGATGGTGACAGTTGTATCTTTAATCTGAAAAAGCGAACTGGAAACTCTTTATGATCTCATCTAAATACTTGCTGTCATATTAGTGATCTCATTGTCTCCTGCCAAAATCCAGAATCTCTACATGATCTTGTTAAGGAACTAATTTCTGTTGTTCAAAATTTTGCAAAAATGTCCATCCCAATTAAAAGCAAGGAATGCACACAGTGTTCCTTGGTGGACAACAGAAATTGGTTGTACGAGAAAACACGTTAATGCTGCTGCAAGACGGAGATTCCAGAGATGTAAAAAATGTCACTGTAAAAGAAATTTTACAAGAGGAAGATTGAGTTAAGAACCAATTATAATTCAAACTTTGATGTAAAAATGCTTCTGCAGCTAAAATTTTTGGATGAAATTAATGTAAACAATGTGTGGAAAAAATTTATACTTTTGGAGTCAAACAGCAGTTTCAGAAAAGAGTTGAACTCAGTGGAATTGCTCTTCCAAGTGGAGCTGTGACTAATTCTTTTGAAGAGACAATTAATGAGGTTCTTCATCTCTTCCTGATGATTGTGAGAATGATGATGATGATTGTCATAAGGAAATACGGAATGACGCTCTTATCAATAGCAATGTAACGGATGACCCGCCTTTACCATCCACATGAAATTGATGCTGTTATAAATAAATTGAAGTTAAAAAGCACCTGGCCCTGACTCTATTCCTAACGAAATTGTCAAGAAATTCGTATGAAATGTACCCCGGATCTTTTCCTACAGTTTTAACTCATGTCTTCGATCAAGACTTTTCCTCGCTGTTGGAAAAAGCTAGGATTATCCTAATTCCCAAAGTCAATGATGTCCGTGTTCCTAATTTAGACAACCTAAGGTGTATCAGTTTGCTGTCAACTTTGGGTAAATGTTTTGAAAGACTCATTATCAACAGAGTAGCCTGGCGTTTATACAAAGATAATTATTTCCTGGGCTTCAAAACCAATTTGGTTTTTATGCCTCAAAGTCGTACTGAGTGACGCTTTTGGTGAAACTTAACGAAATTGTTTTAAAAGGAAAAAGAGAAAACCCTTCATACAATCCTAGTTTCTTGGATATTAAGGCGCTTTTGATAAATGCTGTGCCTGGTATTCTGAGTCTTTTAAAAAGATCAAACATCCCTGGCAACTTGTTTGCCGTCATTTCCAGCTTCTTGAAAGATAGATCTGTGACTTTATCTTTAGGTCATTCCTCAAAAGAGAAACTTTTGAACAAGGGATGTCCTCAGGGATCTGTTTCGACCTTTTTCTCTGAACGTCATTATAAATGATTTTTGAAAAACTTGGCTTTCTTCCTGTAAAACGATTGCTTTTGCCGATGACTTACTTTGTTTCCAGGAAAGTCTTTCCTGATATAAGCAGACAAAGCGCAGTTTACTCTTGACTTTGCATCAACCTGGACAAAGAATATAAATTAGAGTTTAGATGCTGTCGTCAAAAGTTATGATCTTGAGAGGAGAGAAAACAAACGTTCTTCACGGGCAACCTCACCCTAATGGGTTTTCTTGATTGTGTGAAAGAACTAAAATATCTTGGTATTGTCCTTGACAGTAAATTCTGGTTGGAAACAACATGTTTTGTATCTTCGAATAAATGTGAAAAAATTCTTCTAGGGCTTAATAGAGTTGCCAGAAATAGCTTTTGGGATCAAGTCCAATGTATCATCCTCATTTATAAACAAGGCATTGTTCCATTTATTTGTTACGGCTCACGAATATGGGGTTCGCCTTGAAGAAGAAAATAAATTGTCGGCTTTAGAAAAAAATCTGCTAACGAAGAATTCTTCTCCGAGTTATTTCTGGGTATCGAACGATATCCTATGAAGCTGTGTTTGCTATTTCGGGCTTTCCGCCTATTGACATCTTTATTATCAGGAATAATGAATGCAAGATTGCAACGAAGAACTGTACCAATAAGAGTCTAGATGGTTCCCTGAGAGTTTCTGAGCCCTTCATCCTTCTGGAACGATTTCCTTTAACTTGATTGATTAATAAAATATTGAAAACAACTTTCCAGTTGTCTGCTTTACAGATGGCAGCAAAATCAACAATAAGGTTGGACTTGCATTTGTTATCTTCCAAGATTTTATTGAAATTGAAACTTGCCAATTTAGAATAAGAGATGAGGTAGTGTGTTTCAGGCTGAATTACTTTGCATAGCTCACAGTCTCTGGATCTGCAGTAACGAACTCTTCATCGAATTTCTTAATTTGCAGCGATTCTCTGTCATCTTTGCCAGTGTGCCTTAAATAACATTAATTCCCAAAATAAACTAATTGTTAAAACGCATACACCCCAATTTCTTCGAAGCAGAGGAGTACAAGTTTCTTTCTTTGTTCGAGGACATACGGGAATCTATGGCAATGAACGTGCTGACTGGCTTCTGGTAAAAAGAAGTTTAATAAAATTAAACTATCTGATTCCTATGAGCATTCCAAAAAATCACCTGTTAATCATAAGAAAAGTTTTTAAAGAAAAAAATTATTTCCGGGAGTGGAATAACTTGTACCAACTTTCAAATAATGCGCATCTCATACCAAGGAATTTATTCCTTCTATTCAGAACCGTTTAAAGGCTAAGCACTTTCAACCTAATTTTAAACTTACTCAGTTTCTTAACTGGGCATGGAAACTTTAAAGCCTATTTAAAGCGCTTCAATTTGTCGCCTACTGACTGTGCGCGTTCTTGCTCCAGTGACGCAGTCCAGAATGCCAAGCATCTGATTCTTGCTTGTACTAAATTCGCTTCTGAAAGACGTACACTACATGAATTGCCTACAAAAGAACAATATAGTGTGGCCTCCTCCTTTCTCTGCCTTTTGTTCAAAGCAAATCATCTTTCTCATTATCGTTTTGTGCATACATTAATTGCATTTATTACTGTATTATTTAGATTGTAAATTTTGCGTGTTTGTAAACATTTTCTGTACATGAATATTTATGTGTGTGTATATGTATATATGTGTGTGTTTATATATATATATGCCTATGTGTATGTATGTATGCTTTATGTATTTGTATTTTGAAAATTTTTGTGATCATATTTTCTTTTTATCTTCCTCATTGTATAGTTTTAATTTTTGATTATCTCTGTTCACATGTGAGCAATCTTGTATTTTTTTTTTTCTATATTTGTTGTATCTGTATTCACTTTTTTCCCTCTTTTGGTTCCCATTTGTGAATATTTTTCTACATGTAATTTCCTATCACTATTGTTTGAGTATTGACTTAAGTTTGTAAGCCTTTGTGTTATACTCTTGTCGGCACAATGAGTCTACCTAGAGTCTCAAAAAAAAAAAAAAAAAAAAAATAGGTGTCACTTTATTGTTGCTATAATTAGTAGTATTGTTGAATTAGTTAATATTTCCTGTTATGAATCTTCAAAGTAAATTCAATTAATAGGCCTTTAGGTATTTATTTACTGTTTATTTCGTATAATGGGAAAAAGAGAGCTTTGAAAATCTACCAATTATCTATTTTTATGAATGTTTTATTTTGACTTAGTCAATAAAATTTTGTTTTAAATTAAAGAGATATTAATTAAATGAGGTTGAGTTAACTAAAAGCCTTTTTTCAGTATAAAACATACATTCTCTAAAACGTGAAGCGTTCATTTACATTTATTTTGGAGAAAATATCTAATGTAAACTTTTCAACATCTGTAATGGAAAGTACTATCTCACTTCGCAGGCGAAATTCTGCCAATCACACTTTATGGTACTACTTATAGGAAATGTTTAAAAATCATAAACTTATAAATAAAGTCCCAGGATCTATCAAAATTCTTGCTTATGATTTTATTTTTGGAGTTCATATCTTAAATTTCAGAGTGTATCAGTTATACAAATGCCAAATATTTAGAGTGTAAATATTTTATATCATAATAAATGTTTTAATAGGAAAAACTTAATTTCTCTTAATTTAACGTAGTTTATTGCTTTATAACTTAACACACATTTATATTACTATTTAAAGTTTGCTATAAATGGTAGTATTTTATTTACAGTTTTATCATTTAAAAATATATTTGTTTCTAATTTAAATAGTTAAAATATTTAAGCAAGGGAATTATATTTGCTATGTGTTTTTTTTTAGATATCTCGACTACAAATATCTAAAAAAAAAATCCTTTTATAGAATTTTTAAAAATATTCCAAGGGAGGGTTTTATATGCAATTTCAAAGCATTTATTAATGTATAACTACTTTCTGTACTATTTAACTATCGATGCTATAAGTGTTTTTTAATATGTAAATTACATATACCATTTACAGATAGATATATTTTATTTAAACTATCTGATGAATATGGTAAGAAAAGTATATCACATCGTCAAAGGATAAAAACGTGATTTCTTTTTTTGTTGTTGTTTTTGTTTTATTAAATTAAAGTACCATAAAATCCGTCGTATAATGCACGCTTTTATCACAAAAAATTATATCGAAATTTACCGGTGCACGTTTAAGCCGGAAATAAAAAAAGATAGCTTTAAAAGAAATAAACATAGAAAAATATTAGACTTCTACATAAATCGAAATATTTTTTATTTAAAAAAAATGACACACACACACACAGTCCTTATGAACTTAAAGTGTTGCTGTTCCATAAGTATACTATTTTTTTAGAAAGCCTCAACTATAAATGACTTAAATACATAAGTTCATTTTACACTTACATTTCCGATTCCTTCGTAAAAAAGAGTATGAATATATCTAAAAGTTAAAAATTGCAGCTTCAAAGTATAGGTGAGCGTTATACGCCGGATTTTACGGCAGTTTAAATTAAATTACACACAAAGATTTTATAATATAATAGAATGTTTTTTCAATGAGATCAAATGAAGTATCCTTCAGAAAATGAAGTACAGCAAGACCTCGCTTAACGCTGTTTCGGTTTAACGCTCTTTTATTTGAACTGTGGGATTCCCCGAAATTTTACACACAGCGGTAGGCTTCCCAATATCCGAAGCAGTTTATCTGTGTTTCTTCTTTCCAGTGGTGTTATACGAAAGTATTTTATCTTTTCAAACATTTGTTAACGTGATTGTAAGTATAACTTATATAATATAACGATTTCTGTAGTGACAAATATTATGATTTTTAGTTTTTATCATGGGTGATAGTAAAAAACACGAAAATAAAGCAGCAAGAAAAAGCAGGAGCAAGTTTTGACAGGAGTTCAAAGGCAAGACGGTGCGTTATGGATGCCTTATCCACTTACCAACAACTTCTTAGAGAGCGCAAAAGGAAAAGGCAAATTACATTAGATGCCTTCTTGATAAAAAGGCAGAAAATTGGAAATACAGAAGATTATGATCTGAATATATGATCTAAAATAAAACTAATTGACTTGAATTTTTTAATGTATATTCATTTATTGGTTCTATATTTGTAAGAAATACATCTTATTTTATAAAAATAGATGTTACAATTATGATAAATACTGACCAATTTTCTACCCATCTTCTCAACCTCTTCTGTTTCTCAAACTTTTGGCGCACCTGGGGGCGATAACCACCATAAGGGCGCGCACATCGAAATAAAGGTTACAAATTAATTCTTCTGGTAACACGTTATTTAAAAACAAATAACTAAAGATAAATACAATAATACGTATAAGATTTGATATATTTATTTAGTTAAAAAGGGTCATAAAAAAAAGAATTCGAAGCATAAGCTAGCATTTTGATCCTTAAACAAAAAAAAATATTTTTTTCTTTCAATCCTACGCGAGTGAAGAATTACTTACATTTCTTTTAAACTTAAGGCAATACTTTTCGGCTTTCGACTACGGTAGGGTCTCACTTTTAGGGGTATATTAAATTATATATTTTTTGGTTTTTTTTCACAATGTAGAAATTTTTGATACATTGATAAGCATATTGAGCACTTAAGGATAAATGCCAAATTTATTTTTATCAGTGTATTGAAAATAACCAAATCGTTAATTCTGGAAAACTGTTTTTTCGTTACCATTGCCCGGACAGAGAATCCTCTAATAATAGTCTTAAGGAGCTAAAATGAAATTGATAACAATCTCCTTTTTGGGGTTAAAATTTTAAATCGTAAAAAAAATTTTTTGTTACCGAGTTCCCGGCACGACCACATTTTTCAAAAATATTTTTTGAACATGATGTTTTATCATGAATAACTTAGTGGTTTTAATTGTGAATTTGTCACTATTATGGTTTATAAATGTAAAATAGAGCTTGAATCTAAAAAATTGGACATCTGTGATCTCTCTGAAAGAGAAATTCGAAGCGATCTCGGAACACTGCTGAAATAATGCATTTTAAAATGTTAGCGAAAGTAAATTTGAGAAAGCAATAAACATGAAACGAAAGGAAATTTTGTCAAAGTAATAATAGAAAATAGGTGATTCATAATTTATACATTTTTAAACGAAATTAGTACTAAGCATTCTTAAAAAGATCTTTGTTTTTTGCATTTCTGTCATTTTATCAATAAACTCATACCATTTTTTTTTTTTACATAGTTGACGTATTTGTAAATCAAATTTTATTCTTGCATATCAATTATTCTAAAAGTAGTAGCACTTTAAAACCACTTTATGAATTTTTAATACTTTTTAAAGATAAATGTCTGGCTATTTGTTGTATTTTGAGCAAACACCCTTTATATATTTCTTATGCATAGGTTATAGGCAAACAGTTCGTAAAAACCATTTAATCAAAGATTTTTATTTAATTCATGCCTCGACCTTTTAAAATTTATTTATATAGTTCAAACAATTGATGCATTATACAATTATATACTTCTCCACATATTATACAATTATATACAGGGTGTCCTAAAATGATTGTACTTTTTAAAAAATTTCTCAAGTTTCTCTGAGGTACTATTGGAATGTATTATTATACCAGAAGTTAGGTAATATATCAGATCTTTTTTTATGTACCAAAGTTGTACCTTACAAATATTCAAATGGGCGTCCTCGCGATACGGCAGATATCTAGCCGATACTCCCTTTCCATCCATACTCGCACCAACATGTCTCTTGTAATGGCAGAAAAAGAATGTACCCTTTTTTTAAATTTTTTTTTCTAGGTACCTAGTGTATAGAGCCCGGGTGGGCATTAAGTCAAACGCGATCGACTGGTGGACCGCCAAGACATTTTGGGGTGACCGCCTTCATATAAGACCTAAGATTTGCATACTAAAATAAATATATTTGTTGAATACCAACGCCAGAGAGAGTTAGACTGGAGTATCGGCTCTTCACAATTAATGCAACTATGTGTAGGCGACACTTGTACCATTATTGGAAGTACACGATGACACTTAACACATTCTCTGCGACTATAGAGGAAAATTGCGATCCCCGCTATGCCAGCCGTAGAAATGCTTTTTCCCCACACGCCGAATAAAGGGCAAAATAAACTTCGACCAGCTCTTCTCGCGATAACACGGGATTGCCTACTGAAACATCACCCCACAACTCACGCTCCCACAGGATTGGATTTTTGTGTTGATATTACGTCCCACGATCGAAGACACCCGGCAGCGAACGTGATAAGACCATCCATCGGTTAATGGACGAAGTCAAGTATCCTAATTTGAAGAAGCTGCATTTAATTTAACTTCATTCTCTTGCATTACCTACCTGTACAAATCTTCATTTTCAATGATGAAAATTAAGACAGCATATAATTCCCGTTCCAGAGACGACCACTTGGAATCCAGTGCAGGATTAGCTTTTATTAATTATATACTGAGATATCAAGATTGGGCGGGCATTATGCAAGTCTTTTACTGAAACTATAAAATTCTACGAACATTAACTTTAAATGCAAATGAATTATTTTTTTAATGCATTTTGAGTTGTTTGATAATAAATGCATCTCTTTTGATATTATTAAATTTGTAGGTATAATTATTATGTTTGTGTACTTAGCATTTTTCTTAAAACGTGAGTTTTAAGCAAAAGTTTTTTTTATTGCAATTATGTAGGTAAGTGTATATTCGTATTAATTGTAAGAATATAAATATTGTTGAGTTTTTGTAACTTACTACATCTACGCCACTGGGTGGACCGCAGGCACTTAAAAACATGGAAGTAGACCGTACCATGTAAAAGTTTGCCCACTCCTGGTATAGAGGGTGTGAATATTGGCCTAAAGCTACTAGATCCGGGAAGGGACGCGTCGATCGCGATCGACTGGTGGACCGCCAAGGCATTTTGGGGTGACCGCCTGAAGATTAGCCGTCAGTAATTGTATACCTAAATATTCAAGATTGGCTGACAGTTTGCAGACTAAGACTTCTACTGACTATAGCAACAAAAACCAACTTAAGATAAAAATGTTTTATTTCTTTATGTACTTTGTATTGTTTGATGCTAAATGCATTATTTGATGTTATTTTGTGGGTATTATTATTATGTTTGTATCTTGCGTTTTGCTTTAAACAAGGTTTTAAAGCGATAGTTGTTTTATTTAGTTCTGTAGGTAAGTACACATATTCGTATTTATTATTTAGTTATAATAAATATTGTAGACCTTTTCCCTTCACCCCAACCTTTGACACTGGGAAGTGCACATACGAATTTTTAAAGAGGGGAGATCTACCCACCCCAATCCGCAGAGAAATATATATATATATATATATATATTATTTTGAAGATTATCAAAGGAAAAAACAGTATAAAATAAATTACTAAATAAACGTCTAGCATTAATTAATAAAAATTATTATAACAAATACTTTTAATTAAGTTTTACTTACTATATACATGGGATTATAATAAATCTGGGAAAAATCAAGGGCTATGGGGGAGGGAGTGGATCTATGGACCCTCCCCCTTGTTTTCGCCTCTGATACTAAATGGACCGCAACACCTTGAAAAATTAGAAGTAGCGCGCGCGCGTACCCTGGAAAAGTCAGCCCACCCCTGTACTAGACACTCCAAGGAAGGATTGCCAAACTCTATTAACTGTTTCCTCCCAACGTGGTCGCCCGGTGATTTTGCCTTTGCAAAGGCAACCTGTCTCCAGTAGTTGTATATGCCAACGTTTAATTGAGTTCTTGTCCGGTGGATAGACCCCAAATTGTCGCAAAAAGTTATGTTTAAGTGTGATAACAGATATTGTTTTTGCGTATTCCACAGCACAAAATGCCTTCTGTGGTTTGATGGGCGCCATGTTGACAATTTTGTACACACAGGAAAGGCGGATATTTCAAAACTTGGAGTATCTAGTAGCTTTTACCACTCTTTACATACTGGGTACCAAGAAATAAATAAAGAAAAAGGGTACAATCTTTTTCTGCCGTTACAAGAGACATGTTGGTGTGAGTATGGACGGAAATGGAGTATCGCTTATATATCTGCCGTATCACGAAGAGCGCCCATATTGAATCTTTGTAAGGTACAACTTTGGTACAAAAAATTTAGATATATTACCTAACTTCTGGTGTAATAAAATATTCAAATAACACCTCAGAGAATCTAGAGAAAAATTTTAAAAAAGGTACAATCATATTCGGACACCCTGTATTCCTTACCCATAATATGGTAACCTTTATATACGCCAAATTAGATACTTAGATAGGGAGCCTAGGAAATCAAATGATAATAACATCCCATCTGTATTTTTTCTCACAACTTTGATTATCCATAACAAAAAAAGTGGTTAATATCTTAATAATTAAAGAAATTTTATATATTTCAATGGAATGAAAACATTCAATAAATGTGAGCGTTCATGTATTCTTTAGTGTTATTTTTTTATTCTTTTTTAATTTTATTCGATATAAAAACAGGAAGAATATCGTAATTTTTTTTTATTTCTAATTAGATGGATAGATCCGGACCTTAAAAAAATGGAAACAAAAATCGTTACCGAAGCCTAATTTTTTAGTTTTAAAAATAAAACATCCAAGGTAAGAATTTCAGCACTTTTCTTTTCACTTAAGCTATCTACATTTAAATATGTAGATTTGATTTAATTGATACACGATAACTTTTGACGACGGTCAAAGTAATCCTCTAAGACACGGAGGGGTATCAACGAACATTCTTCCTGACCGGCCATTATATCGGCACACAATAATCTATATAAATAAAAATGTAAAGTGTGTTTGTTCAAAGCTGCTAATCTCCGAAACTACTGGACCCTATCCTCTGAAATTTTGGCATAACGTTGCATTTGAATCCGGACGGGTTCTTATGTACTTATTATTTCGTAATTCTCTCTAAATTTTTTAAAATTTAATTTTTAAGTGATTTTTTGGCGTTATGACGTCATATGATCTCGCGTTTCTCATTAAATGGAAAATTTATACTTTACACGCAGTTTTTCAAGATTATTACATATTTTTACTTTAGCTATGTTTATCGGTTGGAATATTTATCCAATTTTTCTCTTCTTTGATACTTAATCAGAATTATTTTTCGAATAAATCATTTTTTTAATGATTATTCTTTTAACAAATAAAATTTTGTTTTATAGTTTTGCCAACATTCATATAGTATTATCGCGGGATGTTTATGTGTGTGATTTTGCTTACAAATTACAGCTTACTTTTTCAGTAATTTTTTGCAGAATTTATTAATTCTTGAAAAAGCGAACATTATAATTTTTACAAACCAAAACTTCTTATTGATAAGGGTATTTCAGTTTTTGGAACAAATTTGATAACGGGGGTAATAGCGCCAAGCAGCGCTTCTTGTTGCTGGAATGAAATCCAATATGGCGGCCTAGTGGTAGTTTAATGATACACAATAATTTAAAAGAATTGTTTTGAAATACTTTGAAATGTATTTCAAGTGAAAAATATAGGAAGAGATTGAGAATAACCTAGATCAATCAATAAATAATGAATAATAATATTACGTAATAAAAAGTAACATGAACTAATAATAGTATTATATATGCAGCATATAATAATCTTATAATTTTATTTTATCGTAATTATATATAATATTCATATAGTACGATTTTATAACGGTTATTAGAAATAATAATCATATAATATAATTAAATAGTAATTATTAAAAAGAATAATCGTCGAATTGTAAAAAATAAAAATAATGCATAAGAGAACTCGTAATACATAACTATAAATAAACATAAGAATAGCTGTAAATAAACAAAAGAAATAGTTATAAATAAATAAGATAATAATTATAATTAAATAATTATTATAAATAAATAAGATAATAATTATAATTAAATAATTATTATAAATAAATAAGATAATAATTATAATTAAATAATTATTATAAATAAATAAGATAATAATTATAATTAAATAATAATTATTATAAATAAATAACAATATTAATTATAAATAAATAACAAATATGTAATAATAGTCATAAATAAATGCTAAAAGAAACAATTATAAATAACGAATATTATATGATGATTACACATAGTAATAATCGCATTTTTTTCATTATGAATAAAATAATTACATAATGTATGTTAAAATTAATTTAGATTATCAATTACAAAGTAGTGAAAGCTTGCAATATGAAACTTGCACTGCAAGTTACTTCAACGAGTATCATCGAACAAAGAACATAAAAAAAACATTTTTAAAACGAAAATAAACTATTTATAGCGATATAATTAAAAGCACAACACTTATTCTTTTAAGAAAAAAATATTCAAGTACTCACTCATTTTAGAAATATCCATATTCGAAAGTAGCTCTCAGAATTAAACAGAAGACGCAAATAGAAAAATTAAACTGAAAATGGTTAAATTTTTAAAGATATCGTCTGAAATTAAAGGGTTATAGCGGAAAAACGAATAAGTTATTTCTAATATACGTTATCCCCATGGCAACCACATCGACAGACGATAAAAATATTAAGCTAACCATATTATAATATTATCGCCCATCTTGGCGAATATAAACGACAGCTTGGCGCTACTCTCGATATCAAATTAGCACCCAGTTTTTTTATCACTGCAATTAACGTTAGTATTGTATTTCCGTTTTCGTTACCTGCTTTAGATAGTATGAAATTAATATCATGAATATTAGTATTTATCTTTCTCTCCCGTAATCCTTTTTTTAATTCAATGTATAATTTTTTTCTTTTTTTTTAATATTTTTGTACATATGTTTTTTTCTTTTTGCTTCCAATTTGCGATGTTTTAATTTGGCCAAATTATCGACGGCATTGTCCTTAAATACGTTTTTTAAGTCTGTATTTGATATTTTTTTTTAAATCTTGATGTTCCTCTGAAATATGAAATAAAGATTTACTAATATATATTTTGTGTTTGTACAAAACTGTTTACTTTGATTTTTATCAAAATATTGAGTCTTATTTTATGTTTGATACTTCTTGAGATTTCATTTTATTTTATGACTAGCTGTACCACATGTTGCTGTGGCTCAGTCAGGTTAAAAAAAGACTGGACACCACAAGGAAAAGAATAGTAAAAAATTGAAAAAAAAAAAAGGAAAGGGTTCACATATTATTGAAAATCCCAAACCTATTATAACTCGCCAGTTGGCACCCTTGATTTTTGTGTCTACATGCTAAATCGGCAACTATTTTCTATTTTATATAAAAAATAGGTTGCGTTGCGCACCCCAAAAAAAATTTAAAATACTTAGTTCAAAAAATATTTAAAAACTTTTTTAAAGGGTGTTTTATACAAAAAAAATTACTACTTAATTTGAATAAAAAAGTTCTTAAGAAAATAAAATAACCCAAATTTTGATGAAATGGCTCTTTTGAAGTCTATGGGGGGAAAAGGGTTTTAAATTTTTTACATTTATTATTTTTTTCTGATGTATTGCATTGCTATTGGCTTGTCTTTTACGATATTGTAAATTTTTTGTGAGTATAGTTTTTTTTTTTCATTGTTTTTTTTCTTTTTTTAGTTTTTTTTTTTTTTCTTATTTCTTAGTGCAATTGGTAGAAATTTGTTCGTAAATTAATTTCTTTTTAAAATCTGGGTGAAATTGACCTCTTTGGGTGATTTTTCAAGTGGAATGAAATATTATCTTCCTGTTATCAAATTGAGCTATGTTGATTATTTGCATTTAAAGTTAAATATTTTTTAAATATTTTTATTTTTTTTTTTGAATGTTTTGCAATTTTTATTTTTTAAATTTAATTTTTCATTTTTTTAAAAGTCAATCGGTTCCGGGTTCCATTTTGAATGTGGGCAGTCACCTTAAATTAGATAAACTTTGCATTTGTGAGCTGTTTCTTTAACAATGGTGTTGTTTTTGTAAGTTTTTCATAAAAATAAAATTCCCCAAAATTTTTCGGGTTCATGCAAAATTTTTTTTTCCCCCATCAATTTGTGATTTCTGTTCTGAACACCAAACTTTTTGTAATTGCATCCCATAAAAAAATTGGTCCCCAAAATCCATCTTGATATCAAAACAACAAAGAATCAAATTTATATAAAAAAACCAGTCAGTCAGTTTTGGGTTGGAAAAATAGTGTGATTCGCTTTGGGGGCAATTTCGAAGATGCTAAATGAAAGGCCCCGCAAAAATAATAATCGTCCATGTAAAAACAGTCTGTGTCTAGATAAAAGCATCTGTTATAAAGATAGCCCCTTAAAATTTTATAAAATTGCTAATGTATGTTGTGAATCCAAAAATTATAACGCTTCATCATACTTTTTTTGCTTGAAATCCATGTTTATATTTAAATTTTTCTTTTGCTTATTCTCGAAAATATCTTCAGTCCCCCCACATGTATGGTTATGTTTCTCCCCTAACTTTGTTGGAATGAAAGAATATATGATTAAAAATCCCACACACACACAAAATTTGATTTTTTTTACATGTTCCCATGTCTTGATGTTATTTCCCCAAATGACTTTTTTAACATAGCAGTCCCCTTAATTTTTTTTTTCTACATTGCTTTGGGTTTAAGCTGTCTTTAAAAAGTTGATTTTTATATAGTAAAAATTAATTTTTTCCCATGTTTTCATTTAGTTTTTCTCTTTTTTCTCAACGTTGGCAAAAAGGGGTCTGCCATTAATTTCCATTTAATTCAAATTATTTAGAAAAATGTTCGTTTTGGAGGGGAATGAAATATTCTGTTTCTCATTGCATTGCATTTGTTGTTGATTCATGTACATTTAAAAGTTAAATATTTCATTAGAAGGTTTTTTTTATTTTCCCCTTTTTTTTTTTCTTTTTTCCTTTCTTTCAGCTTTTTAAAATTTAATTTTTTTTGTTTAAAATTTTTTTTTTTTTTTTGGGCGTCAATTGGCTTCAGAAATAAAAATAATGTTTTGAGGAAATAAAATTTAGGTCACCCCATTGCTAGACAAAAGTAGTGCAACGGTAATTGCATAGCAAATGAAAAACAGATGAAGACACGCCGAAGATGCAGCAGGCAATATGCAGCCAGACTTGAGTAAACATGTTTTTCGGCCAGCTTTCTTTTTCAACATCAGGTCTCCTGTTCTCGACAAAGGAATAAAGTAGGTTATAACTAAAAATTTTGAGAAACAGCACATATCAAACATGACTTGGTGGTGGTAATCCGATAACAGTCACATTGCATTCCAGTGTAACCCCGGAGAATATTATTGGTTGAGCCATATGTTCATCAGCACAATTACGAATGTGTCTTTTTAAGACTCTGAAATTTAAGGGGGAAACAAAAAAAAAACCACCCAAAAAAAAAAACAACCCCCCAACAAACCACCAGAAATTTGTTCCCCGAAAAATTTAGAATGAAAAAAATTTCCTATGTAACTTAAAATCAAATTTATTTTCAAAAGGGCATTTTTGGAAAATGTGCATTTTAAAACACCTTTATTTAACAAAAATACCCATAAACATTGTAACTAACCCTTGCTCTTGGGGATCAGGGTAGAGCCATTTAAAAATTATCCTCGAGCCGGGTCTCCCCTATGAAACAATTAAATAATTTTGTTTCATAACGTAAGGATGAAAATAACCATAAAACTTCAAGTATTTAGTTAACAAGTTTCATAGGAAATCGTTTAGGAAAGTTTTGTGTATATATATTTTTTTACCCATTTATATAGTAGTTAGTGATGCTCAAATTTGTGTTGTAGGACCTGGGTTCAAACCTGGAAAAATGTTTTTTTTAAAGTAAGTATCTTTGCGGCAAGTCCAAATCCATCGAGCTGAATTCCCCTCGGGGGTTTGGTGGAAGGGAAAGGGTGGGGGCCCCGACCATCCCCGGGTGTTCTCCCTCAAAAATTAACCAACCAAATTATATTTTTACCTGCTTGATGCTCAAAACTAAGCTGACAGGAATATCTTGCCCAAACCACAATGAATTTCTTTGGGCCCCGATCCCACACGTCAGACAAATGGCATTTAAAAATTAAAATTTTTAATTTTTTTTTATAAAAAAACTCCCCAAATGCAAATGTTTTAAAAAGTACTAAAATATTGCTTTTCTTTTTTTTCTTTTTAACCAAAATTTAGCCAAAAAACCTGGGGGTAACTAGTATATAATAAAATAGCAAAATTTCTGCCTATTTAGTAAACATAGTAACAGAGAAGAGATGTCAAGTGTCAGGACGAAAACATTAAATTTGTCTTGTTATTTTATATGTGTTTATTGTAATATATTATTTGAAATATATATATATATATAAGCTACGTTTCTATGAGTACTTTTTTTTTTGTGACCCACCTTAAATTAAAACTTGTTTGTTTTGCCCAAGTTAGCCTTTGAGTTTGACACCCTTGCTCTAAGATTTTGATCTCCAATGGAATGTACAGGTGATAGTTAATGTTAACAAGGAAATTATTTTAATAATTATTGGTAGGAGTACTCTCTAAAAAAAGAGCTCATTATAATTCGTAAATTATTTATTATGAGATGTGTAATTCAAATATATTCGTAATATTAAAATCGAACATACTATATATTGTATCAACATCAAAAATATATTTAAAAACTAATATCCCAATTATATAATGAAAATGAATGTAACTCAAAACAGTTATTATGTATCTAATGATATCCAATTTTCAGACAATACTTTTAAGTGTTGATTTTTGAAATATAAATGTGATGAATCGAAATAATTAGATTTTTCACTGATAATGTAATTTTTGCAAGAAACTCGTTGCTTTTAAAAGCCACCCGCTAGAATTTAGTTTATAAATTTTGTAGATATGATAGATATCTAGGAAGGACTAACTACTTGAATTAATTAAATGGCTGCATATGAATAAATTAAAAAGCAAAAAAAACTTTTTTAAAAACAAGCTTTTATTTATATGCTCAAATAAATAAATAAAAATAAAATAAACTTTTTTTTAAAAAATTTTTTGCAATCAACTTATAACGTCATTACACAATTTATGATATAAAAGCTTGTCGCGAGATTTATAAGTACTAGTATTTACTTAGTTTTAAAATTTTAAAAATTAAAATCAATCAGATTAAGTTATTTAATTTGCTTTTCTTTCTACACAGATAAATCTCGTGTGACAAGCTTTTATATCATAAATTGTGTAAGGACATTTAAGTTGATAGCAAAAAATTTTTTAAAAGAAAAGTTTATTTTATTATTTTAGAACATTTAAATAAAAGCTTGTTTTTAAAAAAGTTTTTTAACTTTTAATTTATTTTTAAATTTTTAGTTACCGCTGGACAGGTTTTTCAGTCTGTTCATTTCATTCACCTCATCATTGTTGCAAGGTCGTTTGCCGGTTAATTTTGAACAGGCTAACACAGGGGTACTCAATCTTTTTTCCCGCCGGGCCATGTACATATGATACAAATTTCACTCTAACCACAACAAGAGGATAAAGGGGGACGGGGTTAAACACTATAAGACCAAAACAATTTTAGACAAAGCAAAATTAATCAAAATATTAAAACTCATTTTTTTTACTATAATACTATATTAAAAAAGAAAAACACAATTTTTTTTTAAATCCGTAACTTAAAGCCAATTTTTTAAATTATTGTCAGATTTGATAATTTTTTCAAAAATGAAAAAAAGTTCAAAATTTTTTTAAAAAATGACGAAGTTTTAAATGTTTTTTTAAAAAAATTTAAGTTTTTTTAAAAAATCGTAAAAAAGTTTTCATTTTTTTTTTAAATGATTATTTTTATATATATAAATCAGAAAAGCCTGAACTTTTGTGCAGAATACATTCATTAAAAAAAAAAAAATTCAGCTTTTTAAAATTTTTTCAAAAATGCGTTTTTACCATTTTAAAAAAAATCGAAAAAAAAGAAAGAAAATATTTTTTTAAAAAATTACCCGTATCTGGCGAAATAAATGATTTTCCCCGTTACGAATTATTTTTTGTCTCAGTTTGAAGAAAGTTGAGATGGGTTTTAAAAAAGGCCCAAAAAAATCGGAACTTTTAAACCAACCCGATAAGATGCTAGGCAGAATAAACAGCTAACAGGGGAAAAAGGTTTTTTTAATTAATATCTTTTAATGTTTGGATATCCAATTTGAATGGTAAAAAATGTATTGTCATCCAAACTAAACGTGTAAAAAAATTTCGCAATCGGTTAAAGGGAATCGCTTAAAATTAGTTGAAAAGATTCCCCCCGAACATTTTACTTGTTAAATAAAAAGTTTGTAAAAGGAGACACCATTGCGGTTATTGGTTGGGGTCCCCGTTTTTTAAACAGAGATCCGTCTCAAATCCCCCTAGGGGACCGAGGTTCTTATTTTTTGACATTAATGTTCCAAATTTTACATTCAATTAAATATTATACAATATTTTCCATATTCCTAAAAAATATTATGTGATAACTATCTTTTAGTGAATAAATTTCTGTTGATTTTAAGTATGTTTAAAATATTTACTTTATGATGGATTTAAATAGAATTCAACAAATTTTTAAAAATATAAATAATAGATTAGACAGCAAGAATAATTCCTATGATCCAATGATATTTGTAAAATATCTTAAATTTTTGCTGAAATAAAAATCTCAAAGGAAATCTAGAGAATTTTACAAATAATTATAATTATTCCTTTACATTTTTACAATGGATAATGTAGTATTACGTTGAGCTTGATTGAAATAGTTAGTAGACATTAATTAGTAATTTAGTAGTAATTAATTAGTAAAGATAGAGCATAATAAAGTCACGATTTCCTTTATTGGCAAAAAAGAATAATACATTAAAATGAATAATTAATGACTCTTAAACAATTTATTTATTTATATATATGTTTACTGAGTTTTTTTAAGGTGTTAATATCAAGAGGAAACAACTAGGCAACTAGAAAACATTAATTAAAAACACACATTTGAAATTATATATAAGCACAAGACACACCCATAAAAAAAGTGGCTACTGCATAAATCTGCATCCCAAAAAAATAAAAAATATTAAAAAAATGAGTTCGTGATTCATATATATATCTATCGTAGGAAAATGGTGAAATTAGGGATTTGATCAAATTTCTAAGGGATATAACAATTCAAATTTTTTAAGTTTTAGGTCATTTCCCTAAGAAAATGTGATTTGATCAAACCGAAATGTTTTAGTACAGGGTGAAATGAAAAAATCGAAAACCTTTTTTCCCAAAAGGCATTCAGAAATAAAAAGGCTTTTTATAAATTTTTTCCCCGGGATGTAATAATAAAAAGGGAAAAACTTAAACTTTTTCAGTCAATGAAACATCGATGTGAAGCTGTAATAAAAAAAAAAAAGGGACCCCAAACTGAAACTCAATACTATCATCGTATCCCAAAAATCTATATTATTTCACAAACTTTTTTTAATTTTTTGAATTTTGTTTCTTTATTAATTTGTATTAAAATTTTTTTTTAAAATGATAAAAAGACTTTTTATTTTTTGCAACATAAAATTTTTATAAGCATACAAACTTAAAAAAGTAACAATTTTTTAAAAGTGCCTTCCATAATTTTTTAAAATTTTTATATATATATATTATTTTATACATGATTCTATTTTTACACGATATATATCTTCTTGAGAGTGTGAGTGAGTGAATGTTAACGTCGTACTGAACAGCTACACGGATATCTTCTTGAAGAATACATGTAAAAAAAATTGTATGAAAATTACCGCATCTATAGAAAGATAGATGATTAGTTCCAATCTAAAAAACAATCAAATATAAAAAGAACCTATTCATTTAGAATCAAACATTTTTTTTTGAAATTTTTATTTACTACAAAGTAAATTATGATTTGAAAATGTAGATACATGTCACTAATTCAAAATTAGAAAAACTATGTTCCACGTAAAAAGAATTTATTCGTTGCAACTTTCTAACAATAAACTCAATTTGAATGCAGATTCCCCCTATCATTGTCTTTTACCCTATCAATATGTCTTGGTTATCGACTTCGTGCTCGTGGTGAAAATTTTTTGTAATAAATTCATAGTCTCTCACAGATATTAGGAATAGCCTCCTGCTGTGCTAATGAGTCAGTGGTGGATCCACACCACTTGTTTGCTAATTCGCTGAAGGTTAGAGCACCAGTTTAATATTTCACCGTTGTGAATCGTCTTTAGTTTTCTTATTTTTTCATGAACCTCAATCATCGTGTTTGGTATCTTATAATCTAGATATCTTGATATTTATAAAGCTGACAAAATTACATATCGAAAGTATAGAATTCGTTTAATTTTGGCAAAACTAATTCCCATTAAATTTTAAATCACAGGAGAATTTTTTAAAATTTTTAATTCGTGTTAAATCAAAACTGAATTGGGTGCATTAACAACCACGAACGCATGCTCGCACACACACATTTGGCTTTCTTTTGAATCGATGCAAATTCGGCACACAAAAAATGATGTCTTCCTTACTAATGTTCCCCTAAATCAGTGCTCCACAACCTTTTTTTTGTTTGCCAGAGACCGGTAAAAGGTTAAAAATTTTACCGCGGCCCACTGAGCAAGGGAGGGGGGACGTTGATTATTTATATTTCAAATTGTTTTAACCTAATAATTTCAATTTAATTTATTTTAAATATGCCTTCAGTTACACCAAGAAAAATGTATACAAAGTGATTTAACACAGAATATAAAGTGATTTCTATAGAAAGTCTCCTGAGAGAAATACCTGAACGAAATACACCATAGTAAATGAAATAGAAATAATTTATGTTAATTGGGTGGCCCAGTGCCTTTTTTCCACGGAGCGGTACCGGTCCGTGGGTTGGGAACCATTGCCCTAAGTCACTCTTGTTGCAGGAGCAATCGCGCCATCTATTGCACACACACACATGCATACAAAACTCAAACTTAGTGCCTAAAAAGTGACTAAAAATAAAATAAATAACTTTTATACGAAATATATGGAAAAAAAAGATGTATCACGTTTCTCACTCATTAAATATTCAGTGTAACCAACGGATATTGACACAGTTGCGCAGACGCTATTTCAGCATGCGCATAGTGAAACAATTGAATTTCGGTAAGGATGATTTCAGATACGGAATAAGAATTACAGTAAATGTGTCTACACTTCTCTGTATTGACAAAACAATTTTATCCTTTTAGGATTTGCTGGAAATGATTTACATTTTTTATAAATGACTGGAATTAAGGTAAGAATTGAATCTTATTTTTTGCATAAGTAAGCGAGTATTAATATAGTTCTAATTAAAATATTCCTATGTTCATTTAGTTCATTAGAAAACTTACTGTTTTTTTATGGTTGAAAATAAACACTGTACAAAATCTATTTTGTAGATTTCTAAGAAATCCTTGCAGTAACTGAAAAAAGTTTACTTAGTCTTCAGATATTAGATATTTCATAACTTATCTAGTTTTAAGAGACAGAGAGAATTTTGTGTGTGTGTGTTGTGGAGAGAGAATTTATCAAGTTTTTGTTTTAAAGTTACTTAAAGACAAGATTTATGACTTAATTTAGTTTATTCATAAAAATTATTTGCATATCTCAGCGTCTTCTTCCTTTCAAGTGAACTTGATGTTTGCATCCACTTCAAGAAGTGTAATATTAAAGCGCGAAAGAGTGGGGTTTTTTTAGGTAAGAAAAGACTTTTTTTATATTGTGGCATTTAAATGTTGTAGAACATATGAAACAGAAACACCGTGGGAAATCAAAATTCATTTCCCTGTTATGACATAACATTTATTTTTTTAAGGTTTAAAGTATCCGACTACGTTCGGAAACATTATTTTGTAAAAGTATATAAATGGATAATATTTATGATATTTAGTGTCACTTAGATTAGAAAAAGTATATAAAATTGTTTTAAGAATAGTATTACAATAAAAAATTATTTAAGTACAATATTTTGACAAAAAATGAGCATAGAATGACTAATTTTCAAAACTTTCTCCTTTTATGAAAAATGCTTTTATAATAATAATATTTTGCCTGTATATAGCTCAGATTTCTGTACAGAGGCTGAACTAGAATTTTTGAAATATATAACATACAAGTGGATTTATTCATATTTTACTACAACAAGGGAGAAATTGTAAGAAAAAAGCACAGATAATTATTTCAATGGGTGATAAATCTGAAAATAATGCGAATTTTTCAAAACTCCTAGTTCAGACTCTCTGGAGAAGTCTTTATTTTATATAAGCTAAGTATTATTTTTATAGAAGCATTTTTTATAAAAGCAGAACGTTTTGAAAAAAGGTTATTCTAAGTTATTTTTGGCCAAATTATTGTATTTAAATAATATTTTTTTGTCATAATGTTCTTAAAACAATTTTATACATGTATTCTACTCTAAGTGACACTAAATATCACGAAAATTATCCATTTATGCGCTTTTTTTAAAATCATGGTTCCGGAATGTAGTCGGATACCTTAAAGTATTTGTTGGTAGCTTATAATTATATTGAGTATTTATTCTATGTTTTAGAATAAATGTGCATAAAAGAAGAGGGATGAACGATAAAAAGTTTATTGAAAAATTTACAAAATGTCAAAAGAAGCTTCTCATAGCCATGAACTGTTCGAACGAAAAAAATATCCTGAAAATGAAATCAATAATGATACCAAACAGTTAGATATTCCTGGACCCTCAAGCAAAGTTATTCAGCAACATGGTAAGTTTTATTCTTCCTATTTTACCTTGTGTATTTCCCCAATAAGTTAAGCTTCTCCATAATAAGCAATATTCATTATTCATTAATAATGAATATTGCTTTTAGAATAACGAGTTAACATTAAGCAGTATTATATTATCTCTTAACATAGTTACATAACAGTCTTCCGTCTTTACTTTAACCAGCAATAGAAGTTAGAGTATTTGAGTATAACAATACTTCCATGTTTATACCATTTAAATGAATCTTATTATCTTCAACACCTTTAACTTTTATTTACTCATTTAAAATAAATATTTCTTTCATAAGACCATTATTTTCTCAATTAATGCGAATAAATCAATATTTGTTTTTTCAGATTAAAAAAATCAAGGGAAAAAAACCCCCTAATTCATAATTAAAATTTCACTTGTATCTTATTTATTTTTATAATGAATAATAGTTTTTGAAGGGAAAAAACATTTCTTTTTCACCCTTTAATATTTTTTAATCTTTCTGTAAATACCTTTTTGGCGTGATATATTCCTTATTTAAAAAAGGAATAATTCCTTTTTTTAAAAAAAATTATTTGAATGGTTTTTAAGAAATAATCATCTTTTTTGTACAACATATTGATTGAATTTCCAACTATACATTGATTAAACTGTAAGAAACACCAATATATATAGCAAATACGCATTAAAAGAATTAAATTCTTTTAAAAGAAAAAGACATTTAATGCATGTTTATTTTTACGACACAAAAATTCTTTACAAGAAAACATTTTGTTTGGATGCGGTAAGCAATGAAACATTTTACACAAATTCCAATACCACACTTTTGTCCTATTACTATTGGTTTTTCATTGATTACCCTACACCTCTTTGATTTTGGTACAGTTTGAATTTAGTGTTCAAAATTATAGTCCTTGAAAGATTGTGTGTTTTATTTTACGGTGCAAGATATTGACTATGCGGCATCAATTAATATTGAGATATCTTATATTTTTAATCATATTATCTTAACCCTCAGAGCGAAAATTGAAAGTAGGAAGATGTAGTAGTTATTGAAATAGAACAATTAAAATATTATTCAAGAAAATCTTTATTAAATATCATTTATATTTATTCATGCATAAAACGGATAAAATCTACCCACATCAAACATTAGAAAAAAGCCCCTCCCCCCATACCATCTTCTTCAATTTTAAATGAAAGGAATTAAAGAGGAAATTTAATGATATGAATAGCTTAGGGAGAATCTGATAAAATTTAACATAACTGCTCTCTTTTTCTCGATCTAATAGTTGCATTTTGCAGGGCAGGACGTGGAAACTTCCTGTTTTGAAAATGCAATGAAGCCCACTACATGTTTCATTTGACTTTATTATTATTTTCCATCTACCAGACAGCATTGGAACTTTGAATTTACTCAGTTCACAATGTCTGTTAAACGTTACCCTTCATTATCGATACACTGATGCAGTCGATTTAGAAAACTGTGAATCACCTTTTCAAACATATCGACCGGAATATTGTCAATTTCGGCTCGGATGTTGTTCCGTAAGTCTTCCAGAGTCTTAGAGCGATCTTTGTAAGCCAAGGAATTGAGATGTCCCTTAGGAAGTAATCTAGAGGGGATAAATCAGGTGAGTGCGAAAGCCAGTTTACTTTCCATCGCTGGAAGATCAGTCATTTATGGAAGGCTTCTCTTAAAACACCCATAGAAATCCTGGAGTTGGGAGTTGTGGCCCCATCTTGTTGTTATCACACGTTGTTAAGATCTCTTTTATGGAGAGCGGGCAAGAAGAATTGTTGGATCTTTGTCACATACCGGTCTGAATTAACACACGGACTCGTTCCACATTTTTAGGTGTTCTAACTGTCTTTGGAGATCCTTCCTTTCTCTGGAGACATTCCCCGTGGCTCGGAAGGCATCCAATCACATTGAAATACATTTCCGATCAGGAACACGACCTCGCGGAGAAATATCGAAATGACTACGATGCACAAGTTACACTGCAGCTCCCGACCGACCGTTAGAAACCACGGCTGAGACAACTTCAAAAGCACGCTACTGCCTCGACCACAACATATTTGGGACTGAGACGGGTGGGAACATAAATATCTCACTCCACCACTTCCACTGAACCCCTTCCCACTCCCCTCTTCTTCTTACGAGCATCACTGCAGCATGTTCAAAACAGGAAGTTCCTGCGCTTTACCCTGTACAAAAAATGAAATAACTTGAAGAATAAACACACACACAATATATGAAGTCATTTTAAATATTACACACACTATATATTAATATTACCGTACGTTAGTCATCAGATTAAAAACTTGTAATATTTTAAAATGCATAAAAACATATAATCTTTATGCAATGTACCATTATTCAATCGAAGCCTTTAAATAGCATCTTGATCAATTGATTGAATGATTAATTGTTAATTGACTTTGTGCCTAAATGAGAATGTCTTCTGTACAAATGACTATATATGCAATTAAGCTGAAGGAAATGTTACTGTTTCCAAGATATGATGAAAGCATTTCCTTGAAAAATAATATACATTTTTAATATATAATTTAACTCTTTAAGGCGAAAAAACTTTTATTACTGTGTCATAATGTTGAGCATTTAATTTTTTGTTATTACTGTTGCCAAAAAGTACTATATCCTTAATGTTTTTCAATTAACGTCACAGTTGGATCAATTTAGTATCAAAATTAATATCTAAAAAGCAAAATAAATTATGAAGTTAATGTTTCAATGAATGCGATTCGAAAGCAGCAACTTTTCCTGTGAACTCAAATTCTACTCCTGCCTCCTCTAACATTCTTGATTATAAAAAACTGCTGTAGAGTCTCTCTGAGTACTCTAAGCAAATCCGTCTTGCAGTGGATCCCTGGACACTGCGGTGTAACTTCTGATGAATTAACGGACCACTTAGCAAAGAAGGGAGCTTCCATTCATCAGACAACAAGGAAAGCTGTCCCTTTTACCAGCGCAAAGCATATTATTAAGAAAAAATGAGTGATCTCTCTTCAATTCAATACGTTGAGATAAATTCTAATAAGATCTGGTGGAATAATCTTAATTATCTTCCCATGTAGCAAAGTCGTAAAGCAGTTGCCGAGTTTCGTCTGACCACTGGACACGACTGTCTCCTCAAACATCTTCGTTGAATCCCTGTAGTACAGGCCCCTTTCTGCACGCTCTGCGATATTTGGGAGGACATGGACGCTGACCACATTTCGCCACTGCCCAGCACTAAAGGGCTCCTCTTAGTGCGATCTTTATTGACACTTATGACAGGGACTTGTTGGGTTCATAGACTTTTCTCGCCATGTTTTTTCCTACTTTGTTTATTATGTCTGGTTTTGTTTTTTTTCTACCCCCTTGTGGTGTAGTGGTCATTTGGAACCCTAGCCATTGGAAATAAAAAAAAAATGTTTCAATGAATTAATTTCTAATATGGAATTTTCTTACAACCTATATCGATTTCTTTCGTGAGTCTATTTTCTCACATTTCTGTCTAAAATCTATTAGTCACGTACCTATTTAATCACGTATCTATTCGTGTATTCATTTAAAATTATCTCCATTTAAAGTTTCGTGAAATTTTGTTGACAAATTTCTGAGCAATGATAATTAAAAACCCAAGAGGTCTCTAGTATCATTTGACGATGAAAAAATGTTTACCGACAGTTTTATGCATGCGAAAATAGATTTAAGCACACTTTATATAACACTATTAATGAAGTTTTGTTGAAAATAAAAATCTGAATTGAATTCTATTAATCAGAAGGGAGCACTGCTGTATCTAGAAGATACCGTATTTTTCTTTTATGTGTTTAAGTGCATTGATTTTGGTAGTTAACTTTGTATTTTTTTCTTTCAGAAACTTCAAGATCCTTTTTTCCGTATCGCTATATAGCAGCATTGTTACAATTTTTTGGTTACTGTGAAATAAACATTTTCCGGTCATCCACTAGCATTAGCGTCGTTGCTATGGTGAATAACAGTGCAGTATACTCTCTCAAGACATCAAATGCCACTGTTGCATCTTGTCCTTTTAACGTTTCGAATTCAGAGGAAAATTATTTCCCGGAAGTAAGTGTGAATTTTTATTTAATTATTATAATTTGGTATTCTTTTAAGTATTCCATTATCCATATTCTTAATTCAAAAATTAGAAAGGAAAATACAATAAGTTAAAATTGTTCTGTTTCCATAGTTATTTATTTAGTAATTTACAATTGAAGCACACACACAGAACGTAATCTCTAAACTTATATACACAGAATGTTTTGCTTTTATTAAGTTAAATTTTTGTAATATGCTTTGTAATGGTCTTACACCTGAAGTCACTTCCTCATCATCTTGTCTACATAAAGCTGTGGGAGGTAACGATGCATGACCAAGACTCTCCACGATAAACCTAATTTATTATTATCAATTATAATATTCCAGAACAAAGTATTCTATAAAAGGAAGCCCTAGGAGTGATATAAAGAAAGCAACTACTTTAAGTGAATAAGCGCACGAAATCAGATTAGTTTAGCTTTAATCAATCCTATCTTATTAATTCTTGATTTACTAATTTAGTATAGTAGCCACAATCCGTCTTTTAGTCAAGATGCGTAATTTCTAATTCTTACCATAGTAACGCTGCATTCAGATGCTCCACTCCTTCTGACTTACGATTATTAAACTCTAACTTTATATACTCTAATTATAGCATCTCAGGGTTTCTTCTTGAGAGGGATGACTGTGAAATAAATGTGAATGCTAGCCCAAAGATTCCCCAAGAGGATTAGTTAGTGAAGATCGCGGAAAGACCCGTCTCAGCTTCTTTGTATTAGTATGTAGAAAATTAAAGCAATATACTCTATGCTTCGAAAAATAAGTAACAAAGAGAAAAAAGTAGCACAACTCGAGAAGATGGGTTATAGCCACAACATTTGGATATGTCCATTGCAGTGAAATGAGAAAGCAGATACGTAGTAAAATATTTACTAACTAAACATTGGGCTAATGCAATAGAAGTACAAACAGGTTCATTTCAGAAGTTGCTATTTTTTTCGTTGCGTTGGATGTTACGTTTGTTTACAGCTCCTTTATTCATTTCCTTGTTCCAAAATTTTGTTTGAAACTTAATCCGACTGTATTTGAGTGCAGACGCATTGGTATACAAACCAATATGAGACGGATCCAATCCGATGAATGACCGTCGGAGCATGCCCGATACTTAAATGTCAATCGTTCGATCATCAGTCGCTGGTTATCCATTTGAACATTTAGGGTCACGAATTTAGTGTTAACCGATTTCTTCTTTCAAACATTTTAATTTCATAATGTCATCTTCATTTAACGTTAATGAAATATATATTCAGGTAATAACTAATTGAATAGATATTTCATTTTTATATAAATGTTAAATTTGTAAATTCAATTATTTTGTAAGATATAAGTTTGGTAATGATTTTATGTTGCAGAATATAGGTGAATTTGATTGGAGTCCTGCTATACAAGGTTACGTATTGGGTGCCGGTTTCCTGGGTTATATTATAACACATATACCTGGCGGATTATTGGCTGAATGTTACGGAGCCAAATTTACCTTTGTGTGTGGACTTTTTCTATCATCTCTGGGTCACTTCCTTTCACCCCCAGCGGCACGATCGAGTGCCTATTTGTTAATAGCAATGCAATTAATCAGAGGCTTTGGACAGGTAAGTATATTTCGTAATACATAGATAAACATTTCAAATAAGTTACATAACTTGTAACATGCTATATTATTTCATTGATTTTCTTTGTTGTATTCAAACACTTTTTTATAGAAAAATTTAAAAAATAAATGTGTGAAAAAAAGATAGAAATTTGTAAGAAATTTTTGAAAATAAATTACTCAGTTATTTTTTAGATTTCGGGTAACATAAAAGCTATCTCTTACATCGATAAAAGGAAAAATATAATAAACATTTTTGAGTTAAATTTACTTAAATTTAATAATACTTTCATGAACGAAGTTTTTAATGATAACAAATCGTTGAAAATTAGATTTATAACTTTTATGACAGATAATTGTGTGAAATAAAATTTTAAATTTCCTTAAATAAACTATATCAATGGTTACTTTAAGCGCATTTCTTCCAAGATACGAATCTCGCACAAATTTATATACATAGGTTTTTATCAATATAAAATGGATTAAAGTTTTTACAATGTATGTGATTTATACTTTTGAATAGCTTAGAACACAGACTTCCAAAAGTTGAAGTACTGATTGTATTTCAGATCGCACGTCTGTATACGCCCTTTATTAATTTACCAAAATAGTTTTCTATGAAAAATAAACTTAATTCATGGAAAATTTAAAAATTACATTTACTACTCTTTTCCTCAAGAAAAGAAATGTCTTTATAAGAAAAGCTTTTATATTCCCTTAAAAAATGGTTTTTAAGAAATTTAAGATGGAGAGCCATCGGCTGGATGGAACTGGCTTTATTACAAGCTGATACTGCTGGACTGTTCAATGTCTCTCTCTCGCTGTAAGGCACAAATTACTTAAGAATCCATTCGAATATCAAGAAGGTATGTTCCAAGTCTCTCGTGTCTCACTTGATTAGATGATTGCTTTCTAGCTCTGTCTGCGCAATGGAAAAACAGATCGGAGATCTTAGAAATATCAAAATTTTAAAATTGATAATCTGAAGATTTTTGCCCTACTGACTGCCCTTAAGAGGAACATAATATAGTCATATATGAATAATTCTTAACATTATAGGGTCTGATACCACCGGCTCAGTGCGTTCTTGCTGCCAACTGGTTCCCAATCAATGAAAGAAGTCTACTAAATCCTTTAGTTTTGACCGGCTTTGCAGTTGGAACTATAATAGGTGGACTTTCATCAGGTGCAATGTGCTCAACAAATGTTTTGGGTGGATGGCCTTCTGTTTATTATGTATATGGTGGGTCCTTTTTAATAAATTATATCACATTTAAGATTTTTAGAATGAAATAACAATTCAGGATTTCTAAGATAAAAATTGTCTTTTCGACCTCATGCTGTATTTCGATTTGTGTTCTGGAAACTCCTACCCCATTTTCAATGTAGACCATCGTCTCAGTTACACCGTGTGTATAAATATATTTTCAATCATTTTTAAGATTTGGGTAATTGTCCAGTTATTATCCTAACTATTTTAATGATACCCTTCTCTTCTCTCTATTAAAGAAAAGTAGCAATTATCATTTTGTTTATCAAATATACGCTGATAATTTTTATATCTAAAATTGAAAATGAAGTAGAATCTCTCACTTTTTTTTTATCACAAAATCGATATTGTTACGTAACAAAACTCGCATTAATAGTTTTAGCTATCTGAGAAGTATGCTGTGATCAAGAAATTAACATACGCCTGCTGTATTCGATGCCTGAGCGCCTGGAAATCGGTGATTTTGTGAGCAGAGTACCATGATATTTAGTGTCATTTTAGATTGTGAATACATGTATAGAATTAGCTTAAGCGACATTTTGTGTGCCATCAAATTATTTAAATAGCACATTCGGTAAAAATTCAACTTATAAACTTTTTTCTTTTCAGTGTTCTTTTGTACGCTTATTATAATAATATTTTGCTCAAGTATAGTCATTGTGACCCTTCCGTACAGAGGCTCAACTATGATTTTTGAAAAATTCACATTACTTTCAGAAAGCAACCATTTGAAATAATTATTTATGTTTTTTCTTAAAATTTCTCCCCTCTGTTGTCGTAAAACATGGATAAACCCACTTCTAAGTTATATGTATTTCAAAAATTCCTAGTTGAGCCCTCTGTACAGAGGTCTGAGCTAAGTATAAAGACAAAATATTATTATAATGGAAGCATTTTCGCAAAAAGGCAAACATTTGGAAAAAGGTTATTCCTAAGCTAATTTTTTGCCGAAATATTGAATTTAAAGCAATTTTTTTGTCAAAATGTCCTTAAATCATTTTTATACATGTATTCTAATCTAAGTGGCACTAAATATCCTGAAAATTATCCATTTATGCGCCTTTTTAAAATCACGGTTCCGAACGTAATCGGATATCTTAACACGATACAAAAGTCAGTTTGTCACAATTTATGTTAATTATATTTTATAGTACGTATGAAAACGAAACTTGCAGATAAAAAATAAAACTATAGTTTTTTTTAAATTTTAGTTTATTTTTCATTTTTTAGTTCGATCTACAATAAAAGCCTGTTTTTTTTTTAGTTTTTAAAACCAACATTTAATCTTTGTTGAATTTATCCTTGAGTTTGATATTTCAAGCGGGAAGTATGTGGATGCTGGAATCAGTCCTGCTCTTCAATGGATATTAATTATTGGGTCCGAAAGGTATTTATTCTCTCCATTTACGGGACCTCGGATGAGTCCCTTACCGTTATATTTCAAAGATTCCGTCTCTATAGATGCAGGTTTAACTAATTAAAGTGTGTCAAAAAGAAATGTTAAATGTCAATCGTATTATCACCTTTTAAGCCTATTTCTATAATGTTAATTCGTATCATTACTTCTAAACGTATTGCTTTATAAAAATAAAAAATATTTAGCAGTTAGAACATAAATTATTATTATTCACATGCACGAGTCCTTTTTTTATTTCCACTTCCAGAAAAACTGCGTATCCACCCTACCCTTTTTCACATATAAAACACTTTTTTTTTGTTTTATTTGTATTGACGTCAAGCCTATTCGCGGTTTTAGGGTTGCACTTTAATCTGTTATTCGCTAAATTTGAAATCAGTCGCCAAATCTAGAAATGGCATATGGAATTAGTCGCCAAATCTTAAAATGGTTTATGCAATTTGTCGCCAAATCTCGAAATTCTTAAAATCCTTATTTTTGAGGATTTTGATCAGGACAATGAAACAAAATTATGAAATTATTGTGTATTGTCATCGGTCCTTGTTGACAAGTGTGCAAAATTTCGAATAAATCTGACTTTCTAAAGTGGGTAAAAATCGAGTTCAAAGATTCCATTGCATACAAGTGAAACTTATAAAAGCGTGTTAAAAAATGCATCAGTGGCGTGTACTTTCCACATGTTGTAGGTCAGGGGTGAGCAACTAGCGAAGCGCTTCGAGTCTTTGTGCAGCCCTCCAAGACAGTCAGAAAATCCGCATTTGAATCAAGGTTCTTTCCAGGCGTGATCGAAGATTTGTCTTTTATTTTTCACTCTTAGAGAAAAAATGTAAATTAAAATGTTTTCACTAAGAGATCATTTGTAGAGTCCGGAGGACGACGTCACAAGATTTCAAGATTAAAAAAAATGCAGCCTAAGTTCAAATTTGCTCTGTTATTCCATTTTTGCTGATGTTGATACAGCACCCTGTGAGCTAGAGGTTGAACTTTTTGACTTGGTCGGATCACAGTGTGAAGAAAATGTTTAATGCTATGACATTGAATTTACGAATCTTTGTCAGCAGAAAAATTTTCATGCATGAAGATATTTTCTGGAAAATATTTCTTTATATTTTAGTCGACATATATTTGCAAACAAAGTTTTTCTTGTATGAAAATCAACAAGAGTAAACGTAGATGCAAGCTGGTGGACATAAACTTATAGGCTTTAAAGAGAATTTCAACAAGCAATCTCACTCTTGATTTTAAAAAAAAAAACCTAGAAGAGTATGATGAAGTACATTTGTCACACTAAACTGTATTTAAAATTAAATGTGTGCTTGCAGTTATAGATAATATGAAATTATCACAATAAATTGAAAAAAATTGCCACTATTTTATTTAACATACCGTAGAATTCGGCGCATTATGTTCACTTATAGCTTAAAAAATAAAGAGCGATGCTTACCGGTGCGCCTTAAACTCCTGATATAAAAATGATAGCTTGAAACACAACAAAAAAAAGAGAGGAGCATAAAAAGACTATACTTCTACATAAATCGAATTACTCTTTTTTTCTTTTTGGACCTTATGAACTTCAAGAGTTGTAATTCTTAAGGTATCCGACTACGTTCGGAACCGTGATTTTGCATAAGCATATAAATGGACAATAATATTTGATATTTATGTCACCTAGATTAGAAAAACGTATATAAACTGTTTTAAGAATAGTATTACAATAAAAAATTATTTGGTACAAAATATTTTTGACAAAAAATGAACATAGAATGACCCATTTTCAAAATATTCTCCTTTTGTGAAAAAATGTTTTATTATAATAATAGTTTGCCTGTATATAGCTCAGACCTCTGTACAGAAACTCAACTAGAATTTTGGAAATATATAACTTAAAGAGGGTTTATCTATGTTTCTACGGACAACAGAGCGGAGAGAAATTTAAGAAAAAAAAAAACGATAATTATTTCAATTGGTTGTAACTTGAAAATAATGCGTTTTTCAGAAACTGTATCAATCTCTGAGAAGTCTTTTACTTTTATGTAAGCACGCACACACACACACACACACACACACACACACACACACACACACACACACACACACACACACACACACACACATATATATATATATATACACACACAAAATATTATTATTTTAGAAGCATTTTTTATAAAAGGAGAACATTTTGAAAAAAGGCTATTGTAAGTTAATTTTTCGCCAAAATATTGTATTTAAATAGATTTTTTTTGTCAAAATGTCCTTAAAACAGTTTTATACATGTATTCTAATCTAAGTGACACTAAATATCGTGAAAAGTATCTATTTATGCACTTTTTTAAAACCACGGTTCCCAACGAAGTCGGATACCTTAAATTATACTATTTTTTCAAAAGCTTAGGATAATACCTGGAATAAATGGCTTCAAAATACAAGAAAACTGCATACGCACATTTCCCATTTCCTTACAAAAAAGGGAGTGCGCGTTATACGAAGAATTTAATTAGAGATAAGAAAAAAAAACGCATTCTGAAAGTATAGGTGCGCGTTATGCGTCGGATTTTACGATGCATTTATTATTTTATAACGAATGCAATCATTTAATCGTTAACATTAGCTTCCAAAATGTGGCCCGTGAATCAACTGTACACTCATGTTCCAGGTGTATCAAATAAATAGCAGAACCAGAAAACGAATGTAAACTATTTATATAACTTTTAGATATAAATTTAGAAAGGTAATAGAATAAAAGTGGAAATATATAACCTGTTTTGAGGGGCGAAGACTTTGAACAAAGAATATAACACCAAAAGAAACGACTCCCAACTGTGTAGCACAGCGTTTCTCAAACTGTTGGGCTCGCCCACTAGGGGGCTTGATAATTCTACGAGAGGGGCGCGAGCATATTGAAAAGTCTAAAACCAAAGATTATTTTAAAAAATTATTCATTTACTGAAAGGAAGCAAAACGAAATATATTCTGACATAATAAAAAGTAAAATTAGCATTTACATTCATATAATACTCTTATAAATATTTCAGTACAGGACCATGTATTTTAAAATTAACTTAAGAATACTAAGTTAAGAACAAGCTTAATAATTACCAGTGACACTATGGGCTTTTTATATGTAAAATTATATACAAAAATTGATAATTATCTTAATAATTTGTACGGTTTATATATAATTCCTTAACTGTTGATTAAAAGTCACGTGATTCTCTCCTCTATACCTCCGTTTTCCATGTATGAGCGTGCTTGTGAAGTATTGGGTGGGGGAGAGAAAAGAAACAAAGAAGGAAATAATTTGATATAAGTAAATCCTTCTTAAACACTGTTAAGGTTCTTTACTGTATTCCAAAAGCCTTCGTGGAATCATTCTATGGATAACAGTTCTGTGAAAAGATCGTACTTTGGAAAGACGTATATACGTCCAGGGTTGGAAAGGAGGCGTATATATAAGTCGGTGGCACTTAAGAGGTTAACGCATGAGGGGTGATGAAAAATTATGACTGAATATTGAGTCGCAAATATTGAAAGTTTGAGGAACACTGGTGTAACATCATCATCAGCATTGGCATGGCAGTCCTTTGTGCTTTTCCAAGCCTCTTAGAAGTTTTAATTTCCGCCCTCTTCCCGCAGTTGGATTCCGCTCTTTCTCACTTTTAAAATGACAAAGTCCCCATACACACAGTCTTTCCATCTGCTTTTGGGCCTTCCCTTTGGTCTTTTATTAGAAGGAGTTGCATTAAAAACTTCCAATGCTGTTCGTTCATGGCTCATTCTTACTATCTGCCCTGCCCATCTCATTTTACTTAGTTTTATGGACTTAATAATAGTATCACTATTAAAAATCTTGTATATTTCAAAATTATATATTTTTCTCCAACTATTTTTATCAAGAACAGCACAAAATATGGTTCGCAGGACCTTCCTTTCAAAAGTCGCCAAGATCTTCTCTTCTTTTTTTGTCAAGGTTCATGTTTCAGAGGCATAAATCAAAACTGATTTAATCAGTACCTTATACAACAGGATTTTTGTCTTTCTTTTTATTATAAGTGAGACTTCAATAATGATTTTAAACCAAAGGAACACCGATAACTAAGTAGTATACAGTTTGAGATTTTCTGAGCTGAAACATTTCATTGAGGTTTAATTTTATTAGAGCAAAACTTCATATACCCAAGCGTGATGTTAGATCATTATAAGTAGCTCCCTTGCAAAAACACTTAAGTATAATGTTCAAATTCCTCTATTGAATATTAATCAAACACACATTGTCCCCAATTCATGTTCAAATTTTATAATTCTGTAGTATTTAATTTTCTTTCTAGGGCCTTAGGATTGCTTCTACTTTTGTTCAAATGTTTATGTATGAATCACCAAAGTGCCATCCAAGAATCAAAGAATCGGAATTAAATTATATTTTACAAAATCAAGAAACAGATTTATCTAAAAAGGTAAATATTTTTAAGCAGTCCACGCTGTTAGAAATAATACTAGTAAAATCATCCACATTAAAATTCGTGGAATATCCTGATTGTTCTGAACATTTTTCATCACATTTAAGGAAGACTTCAAATTATCGCAACATTTACCACAAAAATAAAAGCAAAGTTAAAGCCTATTTTAAGAGTTTTAATCAATTTTATATTCAAATCTAATGTATAAATAAATTTATTTCATTATTGTGACGTAGCATCTTCGTCAACAAGCTGTCTGTTTCTTCCTCTTTCTACTTCGAACCCGGACCAAAAAAGCCGCTACCTATGGCATCTCTTCCTTCAAAGCGAGCTATAAAGGTAGGACTCACTCTCTGTGTCAGCTACGAAATCCTTTTATTTTGTTTCATTTAACCTAGGTCTTGCTACACATTCAGGAAAATGTAAATCGTGCCACAGCAGGAGGAAATTCCAGGAATTCTGTACTGTGAGTCAAAAGTGACATGTCGATTTAAGGTCCCTCTGTTTGAGTTTTGACTTGTGGAGCTAAATAGAGCTTTGTCTAGACTGGGCCCTTTATGGAAACAACGAATGGTATTTGGGCTAGTATTTGAGGGTGTCTTGTATAAGCCCATGTTCTTTCTAATCAGGAATTGAAGAGAATTGAAGGAGCGTGAGATAATCCTGTTCGGAAGGTTTAAAAAGAAGGATTAGAAAGTGAAGACCAGCAAGGAAGGATCGTAAAAGAGTGAGAGAACTTTTGTTTGTCTATTTTGGCAGATCTTGGATGTTACAAGATAAGGCGAAAAAAGTATACACAACAACAAAATAACAATGTGTGATCCATCTCACTGCCTAGAAATTTTATTAATCCAAAGACCATTTCGTTATAGTTACAGTTACGTTACAGATACTCGTTATAGTTTCTATTATTTTAAAGTCTTTAACCCGCGATCACTCGCGCGGGGTGTTCTGTACACCCCAGCAAAAAGAAAATCCTCCCAGGATTCTAAAAAGAATGCGCAGAACCACAATTTTTTCTGTAGCTGCACATATTAGGTCATTGAACCTTCAGGCCTGATGCAATCCTTCTTTCTCGAATGATTGGAATGTAATGACCTTCAAAAGTTTATCTGGGTGGGGCTGAGAACTCCCGCGAGAAGTTGAGCATATGTATACAGTCTGCTCAGAATGTTTGCAAAATGATTAAAATATTATTTTTCTACTCTCTACAATCATTTTCTCATTAATTATAGAGTATATTTATTACTGGTATATTCGTTTTACTGGTTTATGAAAAAATATAAAATTACGTGCTTTAAAGTGAAAATTTTGTATGCTTAGTTTAAATCAATGTTAGTCTTATTTGTATGCAATAAATTTAATAATTTTATTTGTATAATACAAAAAACATCTTGTACTTTATAAATATGTATCATAATGACTTAATTTTATTTTCATGATTAAATACACGTGTTAAAAAAGTTTGGGGTATTCTCTACACCCCGCGAGTAACGACGGTAGCAAAAACAGGCGCGAATGACCGCGGGTTAATGGTAAATGCCTCAACGAATACAGCAATTATGCTTAAAATGAGACGAAATGCAATTTTATGTGCAACAGACTTTCTTCAACTTATTTTTAGTTTTTTTTTAACATATAAAATATTTGACCCTTACGTTTTTATATTTTAACACACATGTATTTGGCATGTTCATCGTGTGAGTTAAGCGTCATTGAACAAAATCTGAAAATTAACCTTTTGAAATTAATTTTTTTTTCGCTATCCCATTATGGGGAAAGATGCTAGGTTACCTTCAACATCTGAAAAAATTGGATTTCCACTACAAATGCAAAAGGTTTTGCGTAAGTCTTTAACAAAAATTCATGACGTATCATTTATTGACTGAATTTTATAACTTAAATCTTAAAATAAATGAAATATAACAATTTGAAATATCAAGAAGTTTTACTAAATTAGGAATGGTTCGTTTGCCCTTCTGTTTGAACCGCAGAACAACTCAAACAAATCATACAGTCGCCATGATACTTAAGCATTTCCAACATCACAATGCAAAAACATCAACTTAAAACCATTTCGTGTAAGATATGTATACGTATATATATATAAAGATGCTTATATTATTTTAGTGCCCATATTTGCTAAGTTTACCCAAAAATTTGACCAATTCTGTTTTATTTTAAAATACAGTTAATAATGTGGGTGAGAAAATTTGGAGAGCAGATACATATAAACATGTGAAAGTAAATTTTCTATTTTAGAGGCCTCCAGCTCCATGGAGAAAAATATTTTCATCTGTACCATTTTATGCTGTGTCCTATGCCTTATTTTCTACCTTGTGGACAGCAGTCCATTACCTCTCCATTCAGCCACTATTCCTTGGGACAATGTTGCGTTACACAATTAGAGAAGTAAGTATTTTTTCCTAATAAAGATGATGTAAAAGAAATTTAATTTTCAAACTTCCTGAAATGGCATTAAATTAATGATAATAATGCATGTCTTGAAAGTTTACAAGACAGACGTTAAAAAGAATAGATCGCAGTTAAATACTTTCAAAATTTTACTCTCTCTTACACCTATATAAAATGACATCAGTAATTATTTTTCTATTAACAATAAATGTGTTGATATCAATAGATTAGATAATATCATTTAGAAAATTCTTGAAAAAGAATTTCTTTCAAAAGAAGCATATTTGTAAAATTGAAGGGAGCATAGCTTTAAAATTCTTTGGTCCTAATTTCATTCGAATCTGATTATTAGTTCCGGAGGTATTGGAGAATAATTGTTTTGAAGACTGCAACTCCCCTTAGCAAAGGATTTCTAGTGTTTGTTCCACTTTTTAAAAACGCGTAATAATTAGATCAATTATTACGATTTGTAGCTAGTTTTGATCCTTAAGCTAATCAAGCTCCTTTCGTAAGGTATGTACTTAACATTTCTAATGATTCAAGAAATGCAACCTATTATTCAATCATAATTTTCATCACCCTCCCTCCATACAAATAACAATATGTTGAAATCAATAACACTATATTTTGTGACACAAAAAGCTATTATACGATTTTTTAAATTTTAGCCCCCGACGTATATAAAACTTTCCCCACTCAAGGTTGCTTTTAAATGCCTCGTCGTATATAAAAACGTCTTCTTCCGAAGTACGTTTCTTTTCGGGCACTGCTATCCAAAAATTATTCCGAAGGCTTTGAATGAAAATAGGGCCCTTTTGGAACAGTGTTTGTGAAGGATTTATTGATATGGGAGGTTTTCCCCCTTTAAATTCCCCTCCCCCCTTCCGAAAACATTCTATATGCGTGCCTACGGGGAAAACGGAGGCAGGGGGCAAATCACGTAATTTTTTTAACTGGCAGTGAAGGGTTTTTTTTTAAAAAATCAAACAAAAAAGTATCTCACTGGTGGGGAAAATTTAACAACGGGGGGTTTATTGCCATAACTTCAAAAAAAACATCTGAGAGACATGAAATTTGAAATGAGGGAGAGTTTTATGTACGTAAAGGATGAGAAAGCATCGGGCTAAAAAAGGAATAAAACGCATACGGTATGGAATCAAACAAAAACAAGTTTTTTATTGAACGCATAGATGGGACCCCTTGGATTGTCTATCCCAAAGGGAAGAACAAAACCCAGATGTTCCTTAATATAGTATCCCCTCCCCTTTCTAATGGTTGCTTTGCCCCGTCTCCGCATACCAGAACCAGCTGGTGCAAAATTTTGAGGTAGGAGTGCCCCATTCCTCAATAAAAACATCTGTTTGAGTTGTTGGTTGACTGGATGATGAAGGTGTGGCAATACATCTCCCCAAAGCATCCCACACATGTTCGATGGGATTTAAATCTGGGGAGCATGCTGGCCAATCCATTCGAGTGATATCTTCACTTTCCAGCAGCCCCCTCAACAGCAAGATTTGCGATGGGCAGTGCATTGTCATCCATAAAAGATGAAGTCTGGGCCAATGGCCCCTCGGAAAGATGCAGATGGGGAAGAAGTACCTCCTCACAATAGCGATCCCCGGTTACAGACCCTCTGTCGAAATGGGAACCCCCGTTCCGCCATTCACATAATGCCAACCCAGACAAGAACTCCAGGACCACCGTAACGATGTTTTTCCCTTTTGATGTTACGGGGATAAAAGGGGCCCCGATCTCCCCAAAATAAAAAACGCGTTGAGAATCGCTTCTGGTACTAAACCCGACTCTCACCCGTAAAGAGAACACGACTCCATTGATCAGCTTTGTCCATTTTTTGTGCTCTCTGTCCCACTGAAAACGGGGGCTTCGGGGCCCATCTTTCAACGGGGAGGCAGCGTTCAGGAGGGGGGGTGAACGGCCCCCCGGAAGGCGTTGGTCAGTAAAACCGCTACACTTGCCGACCTGGGGTTCAGAGTTTCTGAGCAATAGGTTTGGGCTGACTGCTTTTTGGAATTTTTTCGCCTGCAGGATGATATATCGGTCATCCCCTGCAGTTGCGTCCCCCGGGTTAACACCAACCTTTTCTAACAGCTGTACCCGTGGTTTGGAACGGTTTCCCAAACGCGCGAAACGACACTTTTGTTGATTCCCCAACTCTGCAGCTACACTGGGACAGTACGCCCCCCCCTCCAGCTTTTCCCATCATTCTTTCCCCGGGGAAGTTTATCCAGATGATTTTTTTTAGCCATATTTCACGAACTGACTCACTGGCACTTGCAGAGAATATGTTGAATTGCGTCTCCGTCCTTCATTTCCCCTTCTACCGTTGGAAAACAGCGCGCGCCGACATCACGCGTTTTCGTACGTCACCGCCGGGCGTTTTGTTCCTTTATATTTGCATACGCATGACGTTTTCCCCTGACTTACGGGGGTTCCCTCTACTGATTCCGGGCCTCCTTTTCTGCAAATTTTTGCAATTTCAAAGGCTATTCAAATTTTACATTGTTGCTTAAGTTTTTCACAAAGTGTAGATGAGTGTAAATTTTTTTATATAACTTTTGCCCATGGAGTGACTTGGCAATTATTTAATTTGTTCTTAACTTAGTATTGCTAAATTATTTATGAGATAAAAAGTAAAATGCTGATACATTTATAAGTGTATTATCTGGCATACCCCCTTTGACGGGTGAACCGGAAAAAATTTAAACAACACTAGATTGAAAGGATAAAGAAGTTCTTAATGGTTTAATTTTTCGCGGGGTTGCAAATTAAACAAAAAAAAACTTTTTGCATATTTTAGATGAAAAAAAAAAAAGGGAAAAAAAACACCTTTTTTAAATTTTGGATGTAGATTTAATAACTGATAAAAAGGATTTTTATTTATAACTCCCCCGTAACACTCTTGGGGGGTCGATTTTTGAAAAAATTTTCCTTTAAACTGATCTCTGCTCAGCAAAAATAACACATTGTTAAAAGTTTTGCGTAATGAACGCTTAAAAAATTTGTAAATAATTTATATCTGAAAGTGTAATTTATTTATATTTTTTTTGTTGCATTTTATTTTATTGTAAAATTGTAATATCCCAAAAACAAGCCTTTTTTAAATTATAATAACGATTCAATAAAAAAAGGAAAAGTTAAATAGAGTCAAATTGGAAAAAGTCCGCTACTTTCATATTTTTATAGCCGAGCTTTATTAGAGCTTTGTAAGACCCGCCGGGAGGGAGCGATGCATCCCTTAATACTTTTTTATACCGCATAATGATTTACTGCAGTTTTTTTATACAATAACTTTTTTGGGTCACTACATGTAATATTTAAGAGATATACATAAAAAATACCCAACTTTTTGGGGAAAATTTAAAACCGTTAGAGCTAATAAATTAAATTAAAGATATTCCACTGTAAAATTAATTATAACACCGTTCACTTAAAAATAAATAGTCAAATCGTTTTCTGGGCTTTTAAATCCCAAAAAAATAAGACACCCCTTTAAAATTTTTACATAAACTATTTATTCGGGACAAAAAAAATAATCTTTTTCAATGCGCTGGAAAAAAGCAATATCTGCTACAAAAAATATTTTTCCTTCCCCCAAAAAAACTCATCATAGAACCCGTGCTGCCATAAATCTTGGGAAAAGTGGATTTCAAAGAATATTCCTGCTTATTGGTAAGATTTCCTTTTAAGTTGGGTGTGTGGTGTGGTAGTTAGGAGAAGGGGGTTTAAGTCAGGTGTCGTCCACGTCAATTTTTCCCGGTTTAAAATTACGGGGTCCGTTGCCAAAAGCCCTGGGTAGCTGGGAAAAGTGTGAGTTAATATTCACTACCTCCTACCCAAAAAAAATTTTTGTAAATAGTTATAAAATTTTTTTTATACTTAAAAAAGCAATATCTGCCTTTTTCAATTAAAATTATAGCGTTATAACTAATTTCTAACAAATGTCCAAATTTTAAAAAATTTTTCTAAATGATGTAGTGTGAAAAGAAAAATTTTTTTACTTTGAGTACCAGAACCGATAAAAGCATTTATTTTGAAAAAAGATCAATTTCTTACTACCAAATGTGCATAATAAAATCATTAAAAACACATTCAAATAAAGAGAGATTTATAACAACCCCTCCCTTTAAAACTTAGTTTTATTCTGAAATAAAGAAAAATTAGGGATTATGCTGATCTCAGGAATTAATTAGAAGCGAGCGCCTTGCGTAGCCAAAACAAAAAGTGTTTCTTCACAAATAAAATATAGATATATGCTGTCGTGGGCTTTTTTGTAGCGCATGCCAGAATTGCTTGCAGATGGCAGAATTTTTTCCTACTTACTTGACAAATATCGTTATATTTTGGACACTTCACACAATATCTATAAATTATAGCCTATGCTATAAATTATAGCCTATGTGTAATTCTGATGTATAAGCTATATTACTGTAAAGTTTCATTAAAATCCATTTAGTTGTTTTTGCGTGAAAGAAGGACAAACATTCTCACAAACTTTCGCATTTATAATATATATCTAGATTATATCAGTGTAATTGTTAATTATTTTTTTATTATGTCACAATGTATTTTGCTTACTCTCAGTAAATTAATAGTTTTTTAAAAATAATCTTTTGTTTTCGACTTTTCAATGTGCTGGCACCCTCCTCGTAGAGTTATCACGTCCTCTTAGGGGGCGCGCTCCCCAGTTTGAGAAACGCTGATATATATGCAACACATAATACAAATTTTAATGTACATAAATGTGTTTCTGTTTACAAATGATTAAACATTTTGTGCACATGGAGCAACAACCTTTTATGAACTATCTATTAACTATCTTATCAACTGTAATGATTATTATCTCTCTCTTAATTCTATTAAATCAAGTTTCATAACAAAAATATATAAATTTACAATTTATGCAACATTAACTTATTTTTTGATTTTACAATCTCTTCAACCTTATAGTTTGACGTATTTTCTCATTTTCAGAATGGAATCCTGACATCCATTCCATTATTTTTTCACTTGGTGCTCACATTTACAGGAAGTTGTTCATCAAAATGGTTGATATCCAACAATTACGTTGGTGTGGATAAAGTTCGTAAGGGGTTCAATCTTTTATGTAATTGTCAATTTTCTTCTCAATCACCTCCATGAAAAGTATCGATATTTTAGTTTAACTTACAATAATTCTGTTCTTGAGGAGTTTTCTTGTGTTGTGAGATAAAATTGTGTTGAATTGTATATAATTTTGGAATATACACTGATGGATACCGAAAATGCAACACCAAAAAGTAAACAAAAAAATGAGGAATGTGGTTAAAATCATTGGTCCCTTCTAGAAGGAAGACCAATGTATTTCGCCCCAACATATCATCATAGTGTCCTGAATACGAACTACAGGTGACTTTCTATCGTGTGCAATGGTGTCTTAAATAATGATGTCACGCAGTTCGCAATCTACAGATGCTACTAGATTTTATTTTTTCTTTTGGGGTCCTCGTATCATACAATCTTACATTGGACAAACAGACGAGGTACTTTCCCATGAACACGATACTGCTCTTTGCTATGGTTCACGTTGCTCTATACCAGGGATCAGCAACCTAAGCCACGCGTGCAGAATGTGGCACACAGCACAATTTTCAGTGGCATACTCTACAAAGTTATCATATAAAGATAAAGGCAAGCATTTTATTTCGATTTGTTCAGTTCGAAACGCCGATACACAAATATGGTGTATGATTTCAGTAAAAAAATAGAATTTAATTTGATGTACATCTGTGATACCGCCCCACTTTTGGGGACCGTTTTCCTTTGATTGTCGGGGGACCCAGGGGTGTAGGGTTTTTAAAAAAGGAATAAAATTTTTTAGATTTTTAAAGGGTTTTTTTTTAAAAGAATAAAAATTTTTAATGTCTAAAAATTTCTAGATAAATTTAAATAAGTGAGAACCAAAAATGAACAAAAACAAAAGTGATATTTAAAAACCAAAGAAGTAATTTGGGGACCATTTTTAAGTTAAAATTATTTTATCCACCTACCTCTCACTTCTAATAATATTACAAATCCTAATATCAAATAATCAGTCCTCCCCTTAATCCAAACTTAGATTGAATTTTATGAGGAAACGTTTCAAGGCGGCAAGGGTTTATGCCCCTTTGTAAATGGTTTACTTTTTTTAGGAATTTTCCACAATTGGCTGTCAGTTCACGCTTGTATTCTTTCAAACTTTAACATTACCCAAATTGCCATTTCACTTACTGAAACTTCCATTTTTTAAAAAAGCTATCTTTTTTTCCATTTTTTCAATTTTCGCTTTTTGGGGTTTTGGTTGGGAAAAAAGAGTTGTTCATTAATTTTGGGCCCAAACCCAAAGAACCCAGAGGTTATGTTAAAAAAAAAAGACGCGTGACCCCAAATACACACGTTTGCTGTATGCAAATTTTTAAATTTTCCCACGACATAGTTTTATGGGGAAATTTATATATATATATATATATATATATATATATATATATATATATATATATATATATATATATATATATATATATATATATATATATATTTTGTGTTTTAATCATTGTGATGTTTCTTCATACCTACATTTTTTTAATTTCCAAATAGCCCCTAAAAGAACTTGATTTTCCCACGGTTTTTAAAGGGAAAAAAGTTTCACAATGCTTTTTTCCCTTGGCAGAAGAAGACACTGATAAATCCAATTTTTTGAGGGTTCATATTCCTTCCCCCAAGCATACCAAATAGTGGGAAAAATTTTACATCATTTCCCGTTACTCGGGGAGATGTTTTTACCTTTAAATTGGGCCCTTTTTTTCTGGGCTCTTTTATTATTACTTAGTTGCATTTTCAACCCCCGCAATGTATTTATAATGTTTGGTATTTAAAAAATAACGGGATAAACTGTGTTCTAATGATCAAGTGTTTATTACGTAATCCAGTTATCTAGGTCTTTCTATATCAAAACCATAGTAATGTGTTTTCAACGTTTCTTATGAAATTTAAAGGTGAATTTACATCTTGACTGTCTTCCTCTCGCCAAATAACAATTAAAGCTAAGTTGATCGATTCAAAGCTCCCAAACACAGTTAATAAATTTCTCTTTTAAATATCTCCCACTTCAATGTGACCGCTGTAGCTTAGTGGTTATAATCACGAACTCGTGGCCTGAGTGCTGCGGGTTCGAGTCCAGGGGCCACTGAAAAGTGAACACGTAGAAAAGACTGATGCATGTTAAAATTTTTTTCAGTATTGATGTCCCTCTTTTTGGGACAAATTTTTTGGTGAGGAGGGTGCCAGCTTTTAGAACACACTCGTCCCGAACATGGTTTAAAAATTATAGGGCCGTCACCAAAAGGTTTCCCCCTTTTTTTTATAGTGAGACGGTAATTTCTTTTCCCCAATTTTTTCCCAAACCCCCCACTTTATCTATACAAGTCTTCCAATTATGTTTAGTTTAAACTTTCAAATGACAAGGGGATCCTTTTTTCTTCCCTTTTTTGAGCAGAAACTCTTTACTTTATACACCAATAGAAATCACCTATAAAGGAGTTTTTAAATCCTTTAATGCATTTGAAAAATCAGATACTTGATTATTTTATGATTTCGTGGGAATATATCTAGAGTATCATATGAATCCTTAAAAAATATTATTATTCTCAATTTCCTGTTTCCTTACCTAATTCTTCGTTTGTGTATAAGATTTAAAAACTAAATTTCTCTTGAAACTATGATTTTGAAAAAAAGAGCATAAAGGAATAATTTTTTTTTTTTTTTGATATTTAGTCTAACATGAATTAGAATATACATATAAAATTGTTTTCTCTCTCAGAATACTATTAATAGAAATAATTATTTAACTGCAGTATTTTGGCAAGCGAATGTACACTGTTAGCCATTAAAATTGCTACACCAAGAAGGTGACGTGCTACAAACGTTTTAAGTAAGGTGCTGTGATATGCAAAGTATTAGCTTTTCAATGTATTCAGACAAAACAGGGTCCGATAGTGACATCTACAATGTGTTTAAATGAGGAAATTGTTCAGCCCGTTTCCCATACCCAAATTGCATTTGAACGTTGTTGCCTGTTGAAAAGTTGTTGTGATGCCTCGTGTAAGAAGCATAAGCTTGTACCAGCCAATTTCTGACTTAGATTAAGGTCAAATTGTTGCGTACCGGGATTGCGGTTTATCACATCGCAGTATAGCTGCTCGCGTCGGTCGAGATCCAATGACTTTTAGCAGAATATGGAAACGAAGGGTTCAGGGCGGTAATACGGAAAGTCGTGATGGATCTCAACGACCCCCTATCACTAGCAGCTGAGAAGACAGACATGTTACCCGAATGACCTTAATGAATCGTGCAGCTACGTCACGAGCCCTGAGTCAAGAATCGGAGTCATTTGCAAAACAACAAATGTTTGCACGAACAGTTCGACGACGTTTGCAGAAGCATGGACTCTCAGCTCGGAGACCATAGCTGTGGCTACTCTTGACGCTGCATCATAGGCAGGAGCGTCTTCAGTTGTATGATCAATGGTAAGAACCTGGACGCACGACTGGCAAAACGTCCTTTTTTCTGATGAATCGAGGTTCTGTTTACAGCATCAAGATGATCGCACCCATGTTTGGCTCATCGGGGAGAACACACATTGAGAGTGTGCATTCGTCATCCTCATAGTGGCCCCTCACCTGGCGTGATGATAGGAGTTGATTTTGGATACATGTCTATGTCACCTGTTGTTCACATTGAAGGCCCTTTAAGCAGAAGGTACGTTACATTTCTGGAGTGTTACGACCCGTGGCTCTACCATATATCCGAGCCCTTCTAAACCCTATATTTCAATAAAATAATGCATGACCACATGTTGCAGGTACTATACGGATCTTCCTTGATTCGGAAAATGTTCAGCTGTTGTCCTGGCCTGAACATTTACCAGATCTCTCACCAATAGAAAACGTCTGGTCTATGATTGTCGAATGACTGGCTCGACACTATACGCCAGTTACTACGATTAGGAGATGTGGCATCGTGTCGAAGCTGCATAGGCATCTGTTCCTGTAAATGCCATTCAATCTCTGTTTCACTCAATGCCCAGGCGAATAAGTGCTGTTATTACTGCCAGAGTTGGTTGTTCTGGGTACTAATTTCTCAGGCTCTGTGAATCCAAATTTCTTGAAAATGTAATCATTTGTTATTTCCAGTATAATATATTTGTCCACTAAATATCATTTTGTTATCTTCATTTTTCTTCCTGGCATAGCAATTTTAATGGGCAGTATTGTAGAAAAAATGATATAGTTTCAAAATATCCTCCATTTATCAAAAATGTCTCTATGATAATAACATTTTGTCTATATATACTAGGGCTTTTATACAGGGGTTGAACTAAGATTTCTCAAAAATTCACGTTAAGAGTAAAGATAAATTGAAATAATAGCTGAGGATTTTTGTTAAAATTTCTCTGCTCTTATGTACTAAAATATAAATAAATCCTCTCCTAAAAAAATTTATTGTTCAAAATTCCTAGTTCAGCCCCTATACAGAAATCCTAGCACAATATACTGGCAAAATATTAATATTGTAAAAGCACTTTTTCTGGAAGGAGAATGCTTTTGAAAATATAGGTTTTTTCTTAATTTTTTGCCAAAAAATTGAATTTGAATAATTTTTTTTTTTGTAATAATATTCTTAAAATAATTTTATTTACAAATACTAATTTAACTGACACTATATATATATATATATATATATATATATATATATAATATTCATCTATTCACGTTTTCAAAAGCTAAAGCTTCCGAACTTAGTCACCTTAATAGTTTTTGTATAATACAACACAATTTTCATTTTATCTAAGTAATCCTTCCACTGCAGATTCTAAATGAACTTTGAAACGTTTTTGTTTAAAATTTTAATGTCAGTGATTTAAAAAACTATACGAAATTGAAGATTTTTTAGTGATTTTAATTTACAAGCAACATATTATGAATAAATATGATAGTATACAAAAGGTTTCCCTTTTCAACCATTTTAGACCGACTAGAGAAACCTTTTTCATAAAATTATTCAATTAATGTCGATGCAGTTTTAATGATACTGATGACTATACACTCATTGCCATAAAAAGTTGAGCACGAAAAATGAGTTGTCAGAATAAAACAAAATTTTTATACTTAGACACATTTGTGATGTAAGTAAGTGATTACAAAATAAAGGTAAATGATCATTTATTGTATTAAAAATTTACGAATGAATGGAAATTTTAGTACATTGTTGGGTCACATCTAGCATAAATATATTATGTGATACGGTCGGGCATAGTTCCGTATGATGTGTGATGTCCTGTGACATCTAGTTCCACATTTGCTGTAAACACACCTGTAATTGGACCAAACACGTAAGCTGTCTACTTTGCCATCCTACTTGATCCCATTTATAATAGATCGGTAACAAATCTGGGGATCGAGCAAGCCAAAAAATGATGGAAATGTGGTGGAGGCAATCCTGTGAAATCTTTGCTGTGTGTGGATGAGCATTGTCCTGTTCAAAAGTGGATCCTCGAAGCCCTGCCATGAGTATGGCTGAAGAATGTCACTAACGTACATCTCGGCTGTCATGGTACCATTGATCAACAATAGGCGTGACCGTGTGTCGTTTGCGATGGTTCTCCATACCATCGCAACAGTTGTGGAAGAAGTTTGCCGCTGTACAGTGAATACAGGAATTAGGCGTTCTCTACGGGGCCTCCGCACAAATACACGATTGTCACCACTGCGCAAATTAGGGTATCCGACTACGTTTGGAACCATAATTTTTAAAAAAACGCATAAATGTATAATTTTCATGATATTTAGTGTTACTTAGATAAGAATGTATGTATAAAATTGTTTTATAAGGACATTATGACAAAAAGAGTTTAAATCAATATTTTGCAAAATTACTTAGACACCTTTTTCAACGTTCTCCTTGTAAAAATGATTCTATTGTATTAATATTTTGCCTGTATATAGCTCAGACCTCTGTACAGAGGCTCAACTATGAGTTTTGAAAAATTCAAATTATGTTCAGAGTTACAACCATTTGAAATAACTATCGGCGTATTTTCTTAAAATTTCTCCCTTCTGTTTTCGTAAAACATGGATAAATCGACTTCCGAGTTATGCATTTCAAAAATTCTAGTTGAGCCTCTGTACAGAGGTCTGAGCTGAATATAGGCAAAATATTAATACAATAGAAGCATTTTTTACAAAAGGAGAACATTTGGAAAAAGGTTATTCTAAGTTAATTTGTTGCCAAAATATTGTATTTAAATAAAAAAAAATTGTCATAATGTCCTTAAAACAATTTTATACATGTATTCTAATCTAAGTGACACTAAATATCATAAATATTATCCATTTGCACTCTTTTGCAAAATCACGGTTCCGAACGTAGTCGGATACCTTAAATTTGGATTCATCACTGAAGACGATTCCATTCGCTAGCACAGTCCAATCTCTTCAACACCATTCCATTGAAGGTGACGGTGATTGGGTGCCAATGACAATACAAGTAATGAGCACCTTAATAGCAACTGTCCTACAGCCAGGCGTGACAGTCATGGAAATTATTGGTCTGTCGAGGACGTCTTGTGCCTGGTCACCGTGTAACACATCTCTCTCTTGTCCACAGCTCCCAATACCTCCGCACTGTAAAGTCAGAATGGCCTAGGTGGTAAGCAACTCGTCGAGCTGAATACCCGGTTTCCAAAAGTCCTATGATTCTTCCCCTCTCAAATTCTGACCGCTGCACATATTGTCTCCGATGGTGGTGTAATTATATCTCTAGTTAAAAAGCGTCTCTCTGTAACAGATTAAAAACACGCAAATGAGCTTTGCTGACAAGCTTTATAATCCATGAATAACGAAGTTAAACGTCCTCTGCTGGCGTTAGACAAAGTGCTATCGTTGAGTTTGTAATAATTTACATTTCTGCCTGATAAGTACCTTCGGGTCAAGTTTCGTAACAATTCCCTTCTTATTTCTTGGCGTGTAAACTTTCCTGGCAATGAGTGTATTTGAACTAAATACTTATATTAATTTATTTTATTTTGTTATAGATTGCTCGGGATATTCACTATGCCTGCTAGGAGTAATCTTTTCAGGATGTGAAAGAATACCTAGTACTGTGCTATCAATTGCAGCAATGTGTTTAATAGGATTTTCTTTTAATGGCTGCATAATTACTCCAGTTGACATGTCTCCCACCTTTGCAGGTATCTATGTTAATGAAAAGAAGAGTTTGTGCGGAAATTTTAGTGTTTATGTGTATAAGAACGACCCAGATAAAAAAAGAGCATTCGCACGAAACTCGATATGCTAATATGATAGGTGATAATGGAATGTTTTTCGAATGCATATTTTTATCGAACTAAGCTTTATTTTTTAAGGAACTGGAAGCTGAAGCGATTTTTATTTTCTTTGAGTACTTTTAAATAATTCATTAAACATTCATTCATTCTATTTTATATAATTCATAAAACATTCATTAATTATGCTTTATATAATTCATAAAACATTCATTCATTCTATTTTATATAATTCATAAAACATTTATTCATTCTATTTTACATAATTAATAAAACAAGATTTTTTATGTAGATACTAAAATGTTTACAGTAATTATGAAAGATCATTTCCACTTCATCTCTGCTAGTTAATTTTCCCTTTTCTGTATTACCAGGACATTGCCAGGATTTTGCATATTTAATGCATAATTGTATCTCCAGTAGTGTAATTAATTTATATCTGGATGTTTAATAAACTAGCATTAGTTTCTGTTTCAATTATTTTATGATAAAAACGGTAATATTCGCTGCCATTATAATTTCATTATAATGGCATTTCAATGGAAATTTGGCAAAGTGTTGGCGATACAGAGAAGTTATCATCATTTTTGGTGAACAAATTTCGTGGCCCTATATATGCTTCTCGAAATAACTAGAAAAAGTCTACAACCGCATGACCTATGACGTAAGCGGAATTCTCAAGAAAACACTGGAAGGAAACAATACAGACTAAAAATAGCGGTGATTGCTGAAACTGGATTTATCACTTCAGCTGTCAAAGAGTTCATTTGCGAGTGGCTGCTTGCATAAACTTTAACGTTTCATACCTGTATATTTAGGAGAAGGTTGTGCTGAAGAAGGTGGAGAACCTTCTGGAACTTAATGTGCGAATTTATTGTTGTATCCTGTATTTTAAATATTGTTTTTCTATAATAAGTTTCATTGCTCTTAAAGAACTGATAGTATAAAATCCATAAACCCTTATCTACGCAACAATATTATTACAGATTTAAATAATTTCATGTTCCTCAATATTTTGCAACATTTTTTTCAGATATTTGCATACCAATGTTTTCTGTACGTACTGATACTTGATTATGACCAAAGGATTTAGGATATTTATTAAATTTCCACTTCGTACGTCAGCTACCTTTTACTATCCTTCTAATACAAATAAACCAATTGACCTTTAATCTACTGGTTCTGTTTTAAATATTTTTTCGATATATATTAACTCTTTTGTGGATCGTCTATTTCCCACTTGACTTTCTCGCAGTCTTTTTATGTTTTATTAACAATTAAACAATAGTATTTAATGAAACATTTTATTTTGCCGAATTTTATGCATACATTTAAACTTTACGAGTGAGAAGAATACTTTCCATGGATCTATTTCGCCATCATAAAGAACATTGAATTTAATGGTGATTATTCGCCATATAAAGTCGAGAAGAATGTTGCAATGCAAGAGGGGACATCACATTCTGCACACATGTAACGGGCCTTTTTTCCTTGTCTCTTTATGCTACATTTCCTACATCGTCTATAGTTGGAAACCATCTTTGGCATAAGATTTCACACACTGACTAAGCGCACATCATTCCGGAACTACACACTTATTCGCTTGGAAGCTAGCAAAACGTCCTTTCCTTTTTCTTGAGGAATGTCCGTCTATTATAGCTGACGACCTAATGCTATACAGAATGTTAGCTGGTATTAACTTCTGTTTCTTTTTTTAATTGCCAGTGTATAAAACTATTTATGACGGCAAGGTCAACAAGAAAGTAAAAGATACGATGCCACCATTTTACAGATCTTTTTATTTGGGATCTTTTTTTTCTTTGATCGAAGTGATCAACCACTCCCCTGACATCGTTATATACAGCGACAGCTTTTGGTCAAGGTACTTCTTCTTTAGTACCATCTTTTTTTGTCTGACTTACAGATGTTATAATCTCTGGATTATATGCAGTAGCACAAAACTGAAGATATAATTTGTCTTCCCTTCGTTATAAAAGCAAGGCTAATGTATGTATTATAAGTGCGCTTCTCACATGTGTACTTAGTAAGATCATACAGGTGGGAAGTATTCTTCTCAAATCTCACGAAAAGGGTTAAATAATTCTGTTTAAACACTGAATATGGTACATAGTTTTTCTTAAGTAGATACGACAAATATTTCATCAAACTTATTTTATTTGAGTTTAAACCTTAAAGTCGGTTTCATTATATTTTACAGGAACTCTAATGGGATTATCTAACACTATAGCCAGTGTAGCTGCTTTCATTTTTCCTGTAATCGTTGGTAACATGACAAATGAAGAGGTAAGCTCAAATTTAAGACTAACATATTTACGTAGATGAAACCATTTAACAAGTACAAATCACCATGATAAAAAAAATAACGATATCGATCTTTCATGTAAAATTTACTACAATATTTGTATATATTACATCCATAAGATTTTTATATTAAAATTAAACTAATCGCAAAATAGTCTCTGCACTAATTATTATCAGAATATCTTATAAGTAAGACTCCCAACAATATGGAATAGAAGAAACTTGAGAGAGGTAGTATTTCACTTCCAAAAATTTAATTCAGAATACTCTTGAATTTCAAGTCTTGATGGGATCTGGGTAGACTATAATGGCCATGGTCAAGGACATGGCCGTTTTTAACCTCCCTGGCCCTAGGCACTTCAAATTGCTGCACCCCTCCCCTTCCTTCAGTTCTTACCTTGTCAGTTTTGGTTCGGGAGGGATTTTCCCTCAACTCTCTGACTCTTTTCCTTTTCTTTGTCTTCTTAATGGAGAGTCCTTCCATTATCCACCACCAATGGACCCGCCGTATTCCGGACTGGCAACTGACGGCCGTAAGGAAAGAGAGTGATATGGTTTGGTCACTTTTGTTCATTTCTTACCTTTTGGCATCATGGACCCTCCCCACTATCCTTTTGTAAATAAGCACAGCAAATTAATACAATCGTATGGAATGTACATTATTGTATGAACTTTTATCAACGTTTTAACTTTTTCTCGATATGTTCCCCTCCCCTCCAAGTAGAGTTATCACGCCCTTCTAGGGGGACGCGCCCCACAGTTTGAGAAGCGCTGCTATAGCGATTTTATTTCGAGTTTTGAGAACAATTTAATAACCATATACATAAAACAAAATATGATTTGGGAAGAAAAGCCAAGTGATTAACATAATAATTTGGCCGATAGGGAAACGAAGATTTGATAATTTAGATATAAAAATGAAAGAGAATAATTGGGTTTTTTAATAAACACTAGGCGGTTGTACGTTTTCTGTAATTGTTTTTTTCTCCTTCCAAATTTTTGAACCCCAAATCTCATGTTCCCTAGGTATGTGTCTAGCATTCCTATGCCAAAAAGCGGGCCTGGTCAAAAATTCGTGGTCAATGTAACATGTATTCGAGGCCTTATGCCACTGTGGTGTAGAAGGGCTAATGCATGTTAAGGTATCCGCGACTACGTTCGGAAACGTGATTTTACAAAAACGTACAAACGAATATTTTTTTAATATGCAATGTCACTTAGATTAGAATACACGTATAAAATGGTTTTAAGAATATTATTATAATAAAAAATTATTTAAATGAGATATTTTGGCAAAAAATGAACATAGAGTTATTCATTTTCAAACTGTTCTCCTTTTATGAAAATTGCTTCTATAATAATAATATTTTGCCCATATATATCTCAGAACTCTGTACAGAGTCTGAACTAGAATTTTTGAAACGTGGATTTATCCATATTTTAATACATCAAAATGAAAACATTTTAGCAAAACAACACCGATTATTATTACAATCGGTTGTCAGTAATCTTAGTTCAGACCCTCTGGAGAAGTCTTAGCTATCAAAAGGCACACACACAAAATATTATTATTATAGAAGTATTTTTCATAAAAAGAGGATGTTTCAAAAATAAATAATTCTAAGTTCATTTTTTGCCAAAATATCAGATTTAAATAATTTATTATTATAATAATATCCTTAAAACAATTTTATACGTGTATTCTAATCTAAGTGACATTAAATATTAAAAAAAATTCGTTTGTAGACTTTTGAAAAATCACGTTTCCGAGCTTAGTCGGATAACTTAAATCTAACAAGGCTGAAAATTCTACCTTTGGTGTGGTATGGAAATTCGGAGGGGAGATGCCAGCTCGGGTGTTGTCTTCGTCCCTTGACCGTGGTTCAAAATTACGAGAACCGTCGCCAATAGCCCTTGTGTTGTTTTACCGTGTGATGTTAATAGACAATCATTTGTTCCAGATATAATAGATAAAACATCACGTGTCTACAAAACCTTCATTACTTTCAGACTCCTTTAGGAAAATAGATATCAGAATTCAAAATAAGATTACAATAGAATGTAGTGGAGAGCATAAATAAATAATGCGATTGTCCAAAGAAATTAGTTTTTATGCCACTCATACTTGATATTTACTTTTTAAAGTTTATTAAGTTTCGCAGTAGGAAATGCATATTTAGAGGAGTGGAATATTAAAAAAATGATGTGCTGTGTTAACAGTATTTTTATTTATTTTGAATGTAGATGTTTTTTTCTTTCTTACGAGTTTTAAATAATGCTCTTTCAGAAATCAAAATTTTAATTAAACTTTTTCTTTTACTTCTCATGGAACTATGAATCCTCATTTGAAAAAAATTGAGGGTTTTCAATGTTCTGTTTACTTTTAGCTTAGCAGTTCTAAAACTAAGATAAGTTGTTCTTTTCTAGCAAACATTCGAGCAGTGGAATAAAATCTTTGCGATGTGCATAGGAATCGCCATGAGCTCAGGAATCCTTTTTTGTATTTTTGGTTCAGCGGATGTTCAACCTTGGAATTATTCCACTGAGGAAGAAACGGACAACACTCGTTCAAATAACAAAGAATTAGAAAAAATAGAACAACCACTGGATGCTGTTATTCACCTATAAAATTTATAATGCCTTATACATAAAAAAATGTCAAATCTGTCACTCATTTTTCGTACGGAATATTTGTTTTGTTGGTAGTAAAATTTTACTTTATTGAATAACTTCAAATGTGAAAAATCTCAGACATTGAGACCTGTAAGGGAGACATTTAATACTTTTTAATACAGACTGCTAAAATGATCTTATTGCTACAAACGTTTGCTATACAATTTTACGTTTACTTTAAGAAAATAATTTTGAATGTAATGAATTAACAGTAGGTGTAAGTATTAGTTTTATAGTGCAAAAAACAGTAAATCAAACACTTAGAGTAAGTTTCCTCAGAATTCAAACTCTTAAAAATTTATTTTAATTACAACTATAATTTCTGACAAACATACATCAAGATTAAAAATCCTGTTTTATATTTTACAAAATTTTATATTAGTTTATCTATTTAAATGCAACTGAAACAAAACTGCCTGCTATATCTATTCATATCGATTGCAAGATATCTCAATTTTTATAACTTCCTATAAGAATCCTTCAATTTCTAAGAAAATGGTGCACTCAAGATGGCGGCAGTCATATACGAGTAGCTTTTCAATAAAACTGTGTTGCTTAAAACTTGAACCATAAATTTCATACTTAGTTGAAAATTTCTTTTAAACTAAATTCCTATTATTTAAAAAGCTTTCACCATATTTACAACATTAAAGTACAAATATGCATATATATGCATTCTATATTCCCTTTTGGTAGTGGTATCCATAATTAAACGCACAAAATAGAAGGTACACGAAATACTTAATAAAATTGGACAAAACGATCGAATTTAACTTTTTTTATGCATCAGTGGCTCCTAAACTAAGGTCTGTGGACCCCAGCATCCCCAGTGCCTTCCTAGGGGGACCCTCATTTAATGTTAAGATTTCCTACTTTTACACACTCTGAAAGACCTCGTAGAAAAATTGAAAGTTGTGTGCTATCCTAGAATAGATCATTAAATTTCTCCAATGAAGAATCAGAGTTTACGTCATCCTATAAAGCTGCATGAGGACTATTGGCGAAGGACCTTTTAATTTTGAACCATAGTCAAGTGACGAGATGACAGCCCCTTCATGTCCTGACTTCCACACCATACCACACCAGTGAGAGGACAGTTGAGTCTCGAAATAATTAAGATATCCAAACATGTTTAGAGTGCTTCTTTAAAAATACTAAAGCATCATAAATGCTTTTCTTAGGAATCAATACCAATAAATATTAATATTTAACTATATATGTTACCGGCAAAGTATGAAATCCCGGCATTCTATAGAATGCCTGACGTTTTTAGGCAAAGTATGAAATAGGAGAATTATTACATACTTTGCCTAGGCATTCTATAGAATGCCAAATGCTATTTAGGCAAAGTATGAAAAAGGTCCTAATAAGGCTATTTTATAAATGACGTGCATTCCTAAGAAATACAAATGTTATACTAGAAAAATAATAAGAGTGCCATTAAAAAAATGTATCCAAAATACGTAAAGAAAAATGAAAGTTGCACTGAACAAGATTATTGTCTTTTTTATTAAGGGAACTTGGCATATTTTGAACAATTATTTTTTATTTATGTATTTAAAAATTTTATTTTAGTATTACATATAATGTTTTTATTCGAGAAAATAATACGAGATGAAATTTTGTGTAAATTATTCACACAATTTAGAAAAATTGAAAGTTTAAAGAAAATATGGAATATTTTAAAATTATACTCCTTTTGTATTTACTAATTGTTTGACCTGAAATATTTTGTAACCTTCCTAAGAATGTCTTAAACAAATTTATGAATCGATTTTACAATATCTTAATTAATGTTAGAGAAAAAAAAAATAAAATGTAGATATGCATGCTAAAATTCAACAAAAATATCAAACTCACCTACATTAAATTTTTTTAAAAAAAAAAGTATCAAGTTTACAACACAAACTGAATGCCTAATTTTGTTACATGCATTATACAGAAAACACAGGGAAAAAAAAGGAAAGTGATTGATTAATATTTATGGAAGGAGAAGCATTTTGAATGAGAAAAAACACAAACTGAAATAAACCACTGTTAAACTTGTAATTCTAAATAAATAATTATTATAACCTTAAATAACATAAAATATCTCTTTAAGCTATAAATTTTCGTAAGAATAATCGCATTTTCAAATTATTTCAAATCATATATTTTATAAACGATCCCTTATTAGAGAGTATTAATTGCATAAGAAAACTCAAGGAAAATGTTAAAAGAAATTTTTCTACAATTGCACAAATTTTAAAGTTTTTCTCTCCACATAATATTGAAATATTATATTTTTATGGAAAAAAATATGATGAATAAGAACTGAAATAATAAAAAAAAAATAAAAAAGCCTCAATGAAAAAATTTTACATGCACACATTTTTAAAGAAATACAATTACATTAATGTAATATTTAAGAAATAAAAGCTTCTTTTTCTAGTTATTATTTCACTTTTTACAATAGCTTTTTTTTTTATCTCTCTCGTTTTTTTTATTTAAAATGGGATGCTTGTTTATATTTTTCAATTGATGTTTTTCCAACTTCTAATTTTCAGGCATGCAAAAATGATGTATCATTACAAAGGTAATAATGCAAAGAATATAACTAAATAAATATAAACAAACGATATTTTGATCATTTTTAGGGTGCCAAGTCCTCTTAAGGAAAATAAAACCTGGCTCATTCGATCCCTCTCTAACTGCTCTTCCAGTTATTATAATTTCATGCTCGTAGGGGTATTCCTTACATAGTTTTCAATTGTTATAAACTTTTAAAATTTATTTAAATCCACAATATCTTGGCTTCTGTTCGAGTCTCGGACTTGAGATTTGAACCAACTGTTCCACTCGTTAAGACCCATCCAGTCATATACTTGACTCTTATTGTGTAAGCATGGGGAGGGCTTAAGCTCTAAAATATCATGTTCCCATGTTAATCCTATGGGGTCTGAAAAAATTTCACCCCCCTAAGAAATTGAGCTCGGGACTTAATTTTTGGAGGTACGCCATATTTTCGTGTATGCGTGAACCTGTATGGTTCGGAAGTACAAGGACTCGACCTCCCAGGTGTCTCTCCCCCCAGACAGCATTTTGCCTATGCAAATCCTGACTAGATAATTTCTTCCTTTCACTGAAACAGTTCAGGGTGTAATAAAATCACTTACTATCATTATGGAAATGACATCGAAGAGACGTTATTTTAAAATATTGGCAAAATGCTGTCCAGGGAGGGGAGACCTTTGGGAGGTCAAGTCCTTGTACTCAGGCTCCACTACTGATCAAAATACTCGAGCTATGGGGAATTTAAAAATTTTTAAAATTGTTTAAAAACGTGAAGGGGGTGGGGTGGGAAGGAATGAGGCTATTGGGATAAAATTACATATTTGAAGAGCTCATAGGGAGAACAATCGAATCCAGCTGGTGCGGTCGACCAAGGTAGCATAGGATTCGAGTTATTAATGGGGAAGCCCTGGGGTGGAGCACCGGAGGGGGATAATTCCACGTAAGGCTCGCGCATACACGAAAATATGGCGTACCTCCAAAAATCAAGTCCCGAGCTCAATTTCTTAGGCGGGTGAAATTTTTTCAGACCCCATATGATTAACATGGGAACATGATATTTTAGTGCTTAAGCCCTCCCCATACCTACCCAATGGGAGTCAAGTATATAACTGGATGGGTCTCGACGAGTGGAACAATTGGTTCAAATCTCAAGTCCGAGACTCAGACAGGAGCCAAGATATTGTGGATTTAAATAAATTTTAAAAGTTTAAAACAACTAAAAACTATGTATGGAATAGAGCCCTATGAGAGCATGAAATTAAAATAACTGGAAGAGCAGTTAGAGAGAGATCGAATGAGCCAGGTTCGAATAGACTGTGAGGCTCGGGTTTCGAGATATTGACCAAAAAGCTGTAAAGGGGTGGGAATGCACCGGGGGATGTGTCCCAGCAGATCCTAACCATAACAAAAGTTATTACAATCCCCCAAATATCAGTCCCCTAGCACCAAAAATGTGGCATATTTTTTTCATTTCATCATTTCACTAAAAGAGTTTGGGGATTTAACTAATTCACTTACTTACAACAGGGAATAAATAGACAAAGATAATTTATTTTAATATCTTTCGTGAATTGATCATCTCATTAGAACTTGACGAAAGCCCTAATTTCATCGTTTCCCTGCGACATATAGGCGGTGACCTTCAGGGGTGAAATCATGAGATTCTTTCTCCCCTGTCAATCAAAGGGTCGCACGTACACACAAGTCATTCTCTCGCTCTTCTCCCCCACCAACGACTCAGCTGATGGCTGCATTTCATACTTTGTCGGTTTCTCATTTGGCATTCTATAGAATGCCTAGGCAATGTATGAAATAAAAATCATTTCATACATTGCCGGCTAGTTTTAGGGATTCTATAGAATGACTAGGCATTCTATAGATTGTCGGATTTCATACTTTGCCGGTAATATATATAAATATATATATATATATATATATAAAAGAAATTATCTAAAATTTTTACAAAAATCACAGTTATAAGTGAAATTTTGGCTATATTTTTTAAAAAACTTCAAATGAATTAGAGAAAAAGTAATAACAAAAGCAAAAGTATTGCTAAAACAAATTAGATGTATTTTTCTAGACAATGTACTAAAATTTTAATGTTTTATCAAAATTTAAAAATTTTAGAGATGATCGAGTAAATATAAAAAAATTGTGTGAGACCATTATTTAAATAACAGGTCTTAACTCAAAAAATATTCATACTATAAGAAATATTTAGTACATTCTCTAGAAAATAATAAAAATATCAGGTTAAGAAAGTTTTATAGAAATACATGTGTATAAAATTTTGGATTATCAGACTCACCATGATAGACTTTGAACAACATAAATGCCCACTTCTGGGATATTAAAGACTTACTTCCGGTTGTTCTAATTTTATAGAATTGATTGTAACTTGGCCTCTAGGTAGCGTAGAAACAAAATAAAGCATGTTTGTAAAGTCAAAAGATAGCTCTGCTCACTAAAACAAAAAAAAAAATATGTGTTTTGACCGAAATTGATCATTTCAACGTTTTCGGATATCTTAATATATTACGGCCTCCTCTGCACTAGGAGTCTTCTGAGGTACCAGACTCAAAATCATGGCATGCCTGCCACGTGTCCATTACCTCGACCACTAGGCTACCGTGGCCAACTTCCCCCAATGAAAAAACTCCACTAGAACATGTGTTTCGATCAAGAATATTAATTCAGCTTACAACTACATAGCCATTACTACAGCGTAATATTTTCAAAAAAGTAGAAACTCATGCACAAAGATTAAGAACTGAATTCACACTGCGCCAATAACATATCTTTTGCATCCATCTTTATTTCCTTATTGAATTGCGTCATAAACGTCACCTCTATCCTTTGGTGGCTTTCTTTTTTTTTTTCCTGCGTTAAATAATCAATTAATACAGTTATTGCACAATTGCTGAAATTTTAATTAATACAGTTAAATACATTATTTATTTGTTTGAAATTAATATTTTGTAAAATTTTAATTTAAATGTTTTCTGTTTCTTAAAAAAATAAATTAAAAGTAAAAAGAAAAAAACTTCTTAAAAACAAGTTTTATTTAAATGCTCCAAAAAAAATTCTTTTAAACATTTTTTTGCTATCAACTTATAACGTCATAACAAAATTTATGATATAAATCTTGTCGCAAGATATACATACAGGTATTTACTTAGTTCGAAAATTTTAAAAACTAAAATCAATCAGATCAAGTTATTTAATTTGCTTTTTTATCTACGCAGGTAAATCTCGCGACAAGCTTTTATATCATTAATTGTGTAATGATGTTATAAGTTGATAGCAAAAAATTTTTAAAAGAAAAGTTTATTTTATTCTTTTTAGAGCATTTAAATAAAATCTTGTTTTTAAAGAGTTTTTTATTTTACTTTTAATTTATTTTTAACTCTTTAGTTATTGCTGGACAGGTTTCTCAGTCTATTCATCTCATTCAACGCATCATTGTTACAAGGTCGTTTGCCAGTTGATTTTGAAGAGGCTACCTCAGGGGTACTCAGTCTTTTTTCCCACCAGGCTACGTACATATGATAGATATTTCACACGGGCCACAGCAAGAGGATAATGGGGGACAGGGATAAACACTGTAAGACCAAAACAACATTGGAGAAAGCAAAATTAATGAAAATATTATAATTAATTTTTTTTCTGCTTTTACTATAATACTATATTAAAAACGAAAAACACAATTTTTTTTTTTTAATCCGTAATTTTAAACCAATTTTTAAATCTTTGTGCAGAATTTGGATAATACTATTCTACAAACGAAAAAAAAAAGTTTCGTGCAAATAGCTTTAAAAACATGGAAGTTTTTAAATGTTTCATTAAAAATTTGAGTATTTTTGAAAAATCGTAGGAAAAAAAGGTTTTCGGTATTTATTTTTTAAATGACTAAAAGAGAAAAACCAGAAATTTTTTAGTGCAGAATGCTGATTCACATTATAACGAAAAAAAATCATACGGAACGATTAAGAAATCATTTTCATGAAAATCCACTTTAGAAAAAAATCATAAAAAATAGAAAATATCATAATTTTTTTTTAAAAAGAAATTACACCGCGTATAGTAACGAAATAAATGATCTGTCCGATTATATAATTATTTTTTGACTCAGATTGATAGAAAGAATAAGATGGGTTTTTAAAAAGGGTCGAAAAATCGGAAATTCTTTAAGCTCAATCCTATAAAATACTAGGTAGAATAAAAAGCTAACAGGGGTAAAGGGTTTTTAATTGATATATTTTTAACTGATTGCGATATCGAACGATAAATGATCAAAACCTGTATTATCATCCAAACTAAATTTGTATTCAAAATATCAGCTCAATCGGTTGAAGACATCAGCTTCAAAATTGAGTTGTAAGATTCCACCCGAACAAATTACTTTAATCAATATCTTTTTAACTAATTGCGATACCGGAATATAAATTGTCAAAGCATGCATTGTCATCCAGACCTATGCAAAACTTAAGTTCAATCGGTTGAAGGCATCAGCTTCAAAATTCAGGTGCAAGAGAGAGATTCCACCCGAATAAATTACCTTAGTTAACTACTTTTTAACTAATTGTGACATCGGAATATAAATGGTCAAAACATACATTGTCATCCAAACTAAGCTTGTATACAAAATTTCAGATCAATCGGTTGAAGACATCAGCTTCAAAACTGAGTTGCAAGATTCCACCCGAACATTTTACATTGCAAGTTAAATAAAAGCTCGTAAAAGCAGGAAAGAACGTGGAAATTTAAATTTGATCAAGAAAAATAATTTTCGAAGGAAAATTAAAGTAATTTAAAGTAAATTTAAAAACTGTGAACTACCGGGAATGGAACCCGGAGCAATTCACTTTAAGTCTATTTCTCTAACCACTAGGCTGCGAAGGCTCATAGAAGGGGTAAAGTAAACTTCTAACATGGGTAAGAAGAACAGCAAACAGGGGTAAAACATTTTTAATTGATATCTTTTTAACTAATTGTGATATTGGAATATAAACATTCATAACATGCATTGTTATCCAAACTAAAAGCGTATACAAGATTTCAGCTTAATCGGTTGAAGACATCAGCTTCAAAATTGAATTGCAAGATTCCACCCGAACAAATTACATTTTTAAATATCTTTTTAACTAATTGCGATATCGGAATATAAATAATCAAGACATGCATTGTCATCCTAGCTAAACGTGTATACATAACGCGTCAGAATCGTTCATGATTTTAAAATTTTAAACTTTGAGCCAAACACATAGATGCTGAATTTATAATGTTTTTCTCTTATAGCAAAGACTTAAAACTGCGTCTTTTCTTTAATTATCTGATATATTAGTTAACATGAAAAATTCAGAGTGGAGCTGGTGTTCCCGTTTGGATTTTAGAAGTAGGACTGACGAAAACCTTCAATTGACTGGTCAATGTAAATTTCAGTGAAAGATCTTTTTTTTAAAATACCTAAAACAAAATGTTTAGAAAGCAAGTGTATTCATTCTTAAATGCTACTTTTTTGTTAAAAATTTAAAGGTTCTCTATTAAAGAGATTATTTAAAGGTATTGCTATGGTCGATTATGAGAGTAGAAACTTTATAAAACAGCCAGTAAGACCAAGAAATCGACGAACGGGTTTAATATTTTACAGATAAGGATAAGTAAGAACAATTTTAGTTTGCGAAGTTGGGTGGGGACAATATACCATTTCTAAAAAATATGTGCACCAGAAACTAAAAATTGTAAAATTAAGTGAAAAGGGATGTCTTTGAAAATATTTATTTCAAGTTCATAATCTCACGAGCTCCATCAAAAAATATTTTTGGATAACAAGTAGCTTCAGATTTGTTAGCAGCGAAAATAACATTATCCATATATACAGGAGAATAATATTTTTAGCAATCAGATGTAAAATGGCATTTATGTAACGCATGTAGGTTGATTAATAGATACTAAGTTTAAAAGGCATACGTTTGAATTGATATTGAACATTGTATGTTACAACACCGGTAAGTTTACAATTCTTTTAACTTACTGGAGATATGGACAAATCCATTTTTCACATCATAGGTCGAAACTAATTTGGCATTCTGGAAATAATTTAAAATATCATCGGTTGAGTGGAGGAATAATTAGCTTTAAGTAGTCTGTGATTTCAGCATTGATAATCAATGTATACTTTTGATTTTTCGTCTTACAGTCTTTCCACTTAAGCTTGACCGGCGTTCCTGGAATAAATATGGTTCAACAGTTCAATTTTTAGTCCTTTCGTCTTCTTGAGTATTCATTCTAGCCAACAAATTCAAGTTACCACTGTCCGTCTCTCGTTATTTCAGGTGACACCCAGAAATAACTTCCAAAACTTCTTTTCTTCAGTTCAGCGAACCCTGCAATGGAAAAAGAACATTCTACAATTTTTCCTGTATTTACTGCCTGTAAGTTGGTATGAGGTTATTGAATGACATTATACTCCGTAAGAAATCAAGCAGGTACTTTTTACAATTATGGTTAGAGGCGAAAATGTGGAAGATGAAAGTGTTAGCTTGCTTAAAAAGGTTAAGGCTAAAGTTAAAAATATTTAAGGCAAATGGAAGGTTGAAGGAGCTATATATGTACGGTGAGAAAGAAATTAAGATTCAATATTGATACCAAGTTTTTTTAAAAAAAAAGGTGTCTCCATTTAAAAGATTTGCTTTATCAAAACACGTGATTTGTATACTGATGAACGTTGTTCTATTTTTGGAAACTGAGATATTGGATAGATCAAAATTTTAGAGTATGACAGCAACATTCCAATAATATTTTAATAAATTCTTAGTATCTTTATTAGAAAACTCTAAAAAAAAACTTCTCTCTAAAGAAAAATTCAGCATTTTCTTCCACTTAACAGCTTGCTGAAGTATCCGTTAAACTTAAATTCTTTTAATTTAAGTTTAGTAAGCAAATTTGATACCACAAATAGAACTTTTTTTTAATGGGCTGTTTATTGGTGTGACCTCCAAGTGATTTATTTCATTGAGAAAAGAATGTGCAACACTTTAATAATTGCTTGTTATTTGATTAGTTTGCTCATTTAAATATAAATAATCTCGTAATTTGCACTGCAATACTCTAGATGGGATAGATTAATGCCATTCACCAGTAGCTTATTGTATGTAAACATATAAAGATATATTGATAAAACAGTTTAAGTTTTTGAAGGTCCTCTAAATCGTTCGAGGGTATCATAAAATAGGGATCATCTATGTCAGTATGCGATAGTTAACATTTAACAGTTTTGTCTAACGTTTTATTCATTTAATAAATTTATTCGCGTATATAATAAATATATTTTCAATCACACAGATTTAAGTTAGTTTTCCTTTTGATTTGCTTTGTACTGGAAGATTTGCAGTTTCTAAAGAAAACCTTTAAGCACAAGAATCCGTAAGTTACAATGTTTTCATTTAACTTAAAAATAATAATTTTTTTTCAAGAATGAACAGAAAATATCAGGAAAAAGTCTGTATTAATTATGTATTTTGTATTATTTTACCCATATTCTTATTTATTGATGTTTACAAGCATAAAGACTTTCTAATTGAATAGCTTAATAGCTTCTAATTGGAATAGGTTTTTTGAGTAGTTGAACTTGGTGGATATTAAATGTTGTAGAAATCTAAGAAGATAAAATTATATGTTAGTAAACAGGTGTACATGTGAAGTAATTTTAGAGCAAATTAATTTTAAACGAAATAGGTATCATACAGCTAAAAATCAATTTTTTTTTTCTCCTTGGGGAATTTTTTTGAATGTATTGATATAAATTTAACTTTAATGCATTCTAGAGTTATTACATAACTTATTTTGTAAGATTTTATTCATGTTTTATATATTCATATAATTTGCTTATATAATTACATTTTATATTTACACTTAATTTACGTATTATGTATTTCCATAATCAATTTTTTTTATCATAATTAATTTATATTTTATGTCTATACATAATTTTTACATTGAATAGTTCTAAAAAGTATTCATTTTATGCCAAAAAATAGTACTGTGAAATAATACTACATAAAAGTATCTTTTTTAATTGAAAGTTTACGAGTGAATATTGAAAATATTTTAGGAAATCTTTTTAACTTTTTTAATTTGTTGAAAATTTTTGATTTAAGGAAAAAAAATACCATTCATCTTTTATATGAACCTGATCTTTGGGATATCTCAATAAATTTTGTTTCAACTCAATTTTAAAATTATAATTATTGAAACGATATATAGTTTACTGTAATTCATTTCCTGTTATAGATATTAATCAGAAGATATATATATATTTATATATACATGAAACACTTGCGAAAAATAAAGGGAATATATAAGCTATTAATATTCATTATAAATTTAGGATAATATAAAAATATGAATGGTTAACTATATTGGTTAAGTTGTTGCAGAAATGCAATACGATTACTGCAGGTGCATTATTCATTGTAAAAGGTGTTGCTCACAATTTAGAATTACCCAAAACCACAATCTTTATGGTTTTCGACTACGTTTGGAACCGTGATTTTGCAAAAGTGTACAAACGATTTTTTTTATATATATATATAATGTCAGATTAGAATACACTTATAAAATTGTTTTAAGAATATTGTTAATAAAAAATTATTTAAATGCAATATTTTGGCAATAAATGAACTTCGAATTTACCTTTTTTCAAAACATTGTCTTATCATGAAAAATGCTTCTAGAATAATAACATATATAACTAAGACTTTCCAGAGAGCCTGAACTCCGACTTTTGAAAAATTCACATTGTTTTTAGAGTTACTATCAATTGAAATAATTATCAGTGTTTTTCTGTTAAATTTTCTCCATTCTGATCTATTAAATATCTGTATAAGGATAAATCCACTTCTAAATTATATACTTCAAAAATCCTAGTTCAAGCTCAGTAGAGAGGTTTGAGCTATATATAGGAAAATATTGTTATTACAGAAGCATTTTCCATAACATAAGAATATTTGAAATATAAATGATTCTATGTTCATTTTTCGCCAAAATATTACATTTAAATCATTTTGATTATAATAATATTCTTAAAGCAATTTCATACGTTATTCTAATCTAAGTGACCTTAAATATCGAAAAACATTTTCGTTTGTACGCATTTAAAAAATTACGCTTCAGAACGTAGTCGGATAACTTAAGTTTCTGCGTTCTTTTCTGCAGTTGTTATCGATTTTAAGATGTTGTAATCTAGAGACGAGCAGGAGTGAATCAATTTTGCGAATTTGTTCCACATAAGATATGATGGCAGATGCGGATATATTACAGGTGGATGGTGAATGTTTCTCTTCAACTGAGAACGTAAACACTGAGAACTGGATTTACAGTACGATGTGTCACCATGGCTTTTATACGAGACTAAAGTGACTATGTGGTTACTTTAGCCACCGTAAGTACGTTTTTTTCAAAGAGGTCGCTGCCACAGGCAAAAAAACGTGCTCCTTAACAAGTGCTTGGTATTCAATAATATTGCAGAATTACATAATTATAGAATTACAGCAACGAAATGTAGTTAATAATTCCAATCTTATTCAAATGAGTATTTAAATTTTTTCAAGCAACAGCAGTATCACAGTAAAAATTTGTATAATCTGTCTCAAAACAATAAATAAAAAAGTAAAGTTCCCATGCAATTTTGCATTTAGTGGGTGCTATAAATTAATTTGAGGTCGTTGTAGAATCCTTTCATAATATTAATTGTAAGCGTTTTACTGACTTATCGGAAATTTTAAAACACGTGCTTATACTTTACATTAAATTTAGAAAAATATATTTCGCACATCCAAGTTTTGGTAGAATTTCTTCAATATTGTTTAGCGGAAATTCATCTGTTTTGGGATGTTTGTTGGAAGTCAGTTTAGAGTCCTTTTGTATTCGAATTTTCCCAATCCTACTCCACATTTCGTAGAGTTATATTAAAGATACTATAAAGCTGCACGCGAGCTATTGGTGACAAACCTCGTAATTTTGAGTCTTGGTTAAGTAACGAGGACTTAGGCTCGAACTCATGACACTCCAGCCAAGAGTTTGTGACCTATAGTACAAGAATATCGCGGCCACTACGGTTGATAGAATGGGTGTATCCAGTTCCGAACAAGCAGTTTTTGACAAAATTTCAAATGAGATTCTAATCTGCCCAACTCACGTTCAATGCCCTAGTTACAGTACAATAGCTAAAAAGTATTGGTGTTAAATATTCTTTCAAACCCAAATCGTCTCCATAGTTATTTAAAATACCTGGTTTTTCTCTCAAAAGCGTACAAAATTTTTCCTATTAAAATTTCTTAATTTTTAAATTAACATCGCATGCGTGTTTTAAAGAAATTTGTTCATTCTCAGAAATATCTTTCCAGTTGTCTTTAAGCTTATACATCTAACAACAAATCAAAATTCAGTTAAAATTTCTGTCAACAATATAAATAAATACAATAGAGTCTCCAAATCTTGGCTTAATGTGAACCAAATGGTGGTTGGTATGTTGTAAAAATGCTGGTTTATAGAGAAAAGTATTAAAAAAGTACGAGTATTTCTTCAGACAATATTGTACTGCATTTGAGAATGCAATAGAAAATATAATACCTAAATACTCTTTAGCAAAGGAAAAGGTCTTACTGTAATTTATCTGATCAGACATACATCAGAAAAATACTTTATGAAGGCTAAAGCTGTCTATAATAAAAACAAGTAGTCGACTTTGCAAACACTGGCTACTTTTTTCTTAAGAAATGTGTAATGTCCTGTTGTCCTCCGTACTGCGTTTTGAGTTTTGCTACTTCCTCACGAAGATATCGAAGGAACGGAAAGTCCATTGCCCACAATCCTTGTTGTCCAAAATAATGAAGGGTGGTTTCGATAGCCTCAAAGTTAACGTCTTCATCATTTTCCGGCATTTTTTCATTAACTCTGCACGTGGGGTTTTTTGACCTGTTAGATTGTAGCCTAGTTATATGGACTGCCTGGTTATCGAATGCCGAGTTTCCGGGACTCTACTGTATTACTAATAAATTGTTACGCACTACGGATATGCCAGTAAATAATAGTAAATTTTAAGGAAACATTTTATTACCAATATTAATTTATTTTTATAAATGTGTTTTTTTTTTCTTCTTAAATGAGCACGTAAGTTAAGTACGTATCCAATTTCATGCTTATGACTCTAATTTCTAAGTTAAGTGGAGCTAAAATCGAAAGAATATAAAGTAGAATTCTTTGAACATGTGCAAAATATGACCTGCGTACCACTAAAATGTTATTCATTCAAATCAATGGATTCAAGATCGCTTAAACTCCTGTAGACTGACAAAAGCATTAAGAAGGTTTCACACGACGCAGTTTTGTGCCACTCAACTCCTTTCCTGTTACCAACCTCTAGGGTTAAGAGAGGGACAGAATTCTTTTCCACGCCTATACTGCAAAGAAGAGCGATAGAAACTGGTTTAGTAGATCGTATCCAAATAATGGAGGTATTCAACCTTTCAGCGTAACGCAATGCGACCGACTGTGCGTATATAAGACAACGAGTGTCTGAGGAGGCTATTAATTGATTCTTGCTGTTACAATGGCTAGTTATCAAGATTTAACCTTCCAAGCGGTCTGCACGTAAAATTCCGCCATTCCAGAGATGTTTTTCTGCCTTCACAAGATCCCAAAGCGGCCGAGCCGCATTCTTAAAAATACGGCTCAACCACTTTTGAGAACCCCACCTGAAAGCAAAAAAGTATATGCGGTGCATTTTTGAAGTATCTCCAGAATGGGAAGACTTTAAGTGCAGACCGCTTAGAGGGTTAAAGGGAGTTTCAACGGGACTAATCGTTGGCACACGAGAATTGTTGCACAGCATTTCCGAAGTAGAGAGGCAATTGGAATTTTCGTGCACCACCATTTCAAGGGTGTGCTGTGAATATCAGGCTTCCGATTGAACTTCAGATCTCCGACAGCGGTGCGGCTAGAAAAAGAACTGAACAGAACGAGATCATAGACGGCCGTAAAGAATCTTTACTCAAGATAGACGTTCAACACTTCTTCAAATTTCTTCGGATTTAATGCAGGACCATCGACTCGTGTCAACGTGCGTATAATTGATATAGGCTTTTGGATCTGCAGACCATCTCGTGTACCATTGTTGACTCAGCGGCGACTGTGTACAGGTGTGGAGGAAACCCCATGAATTCATGGATCCCTCATGCCTACAAGGAATTGTTCAAGCTTGTGGAGGCTCTGTGATGGTACGGGGCGTAGACGCTTGATATGAAATGGGACCTTTAATGCAACTTGACTCGACCATGGCATGCCATTCTTACTTTAACATCTTTTCTGGCTAACTGTATCCATTCATGTCCATGAATTCCGACGGACGTGAACAGTTACAATGGGATAATGCTTCACCCCACAGATCTACAGTAGCTACCGAGTTGCTCGAGGAGCACTCTTTTGAAGTTCGTACTCTATCTTGGCCACCAAATTCCCTAGACATGAACATTATGGAGCTTATCCGGGATGCTTTGCAACGCGCTTTTCTTAGAAGATTTCTACCACCTCGCACTCCCATGGCTTTGCAGGCTGTACTGTAGAAATCATGGTGTGAACTGTTTACAGAACATCACAAATTAGTTGAATCCCTGAAAAGCTTATTATAGCGGCACTTTTGCGTGCTCGTGTTGTCTCTACATGATATTAAATTGGTATACCAGTTTTTCTGGCACTTCAGTGTAAGGTGACTGGCAAGAGAATGCCACCGTGAAGTTCACAATCTTATTGGTAAAACGATTGATTTCAAAAAAAAATAATAAGCTTTCTCCATTTTCAATAAGTAGTCTTATGGGAAGCGTAGCTCCCACTGATAGAGGGAAGATGAATGTGTTTTTAGAGTTTCCTGCAGACAAATGTTTATTTTTAAATCTATTGACAATTTCAGAGTTATGTACCATTTAATAGCACGTTTGTCACAAAAAGCTAAGCAGATATGATATTTTTTATTGCAAAAAGGACCAACAGAATTAACGTATATACAATTACAATCATTATGATTCGGATTATTACAACGAATACAGACATGCTTATATTGTAATCTGAGGTAGTGTATGAAAAGGAAAATGAAATAATGCCTTTTACTGACGTCATAAGTTCAATGTTTCCTAAATCACCCTTTATCTCCTCCCGATTGCTTCAAGTACGTTAAATCCGTCAAGGTTCAAGCGGTCGCGTAGTGACCAAAGCCACGGACTCGTGTCTGGCGTGTTATGAGTTGGAGCATGATACCGCTGAAGACCCCCCTCATATAGAGGGGGCCGATGCACGTTAATTATGTCGAAGCTCAAAGTCCTCCCATTGGTGTGGTGTGGAAGTTAGGAGAGTGAACATGGTTCTATATTACGAGGTCTGTCGACAATTGCCCTCGTGTAGCTTTATAGTGTGACGTTAATATAACTCTCTTTATCAAGGTTCAAAGTCCTCCCTTGGAGTGGTGTGGTTGTTGAAAAAGGGCGTGCCAGCTCAGGTATAGTCCTTGTTACTTGTCCGAATTTAAAATTACGATTTTCGTTGCCAATAGCTCTCTTGTTGCTTTAGTCTAACATTCTTTAGATAAACACTCATCCAATGTGTTCTTAGATGAAACTTATGTACAATAATAGAAGACGCATTTAACTAATTTTTTTTTAATCTATTCATTTCAATTCTGTTAGGAAAATGTAAGAAATCGAATCTATATAGCAGATTAAAGTCATACGAGATAAATTTAAAAAATACAGAAATACATAAGAGGACTGAAGACTTATATCAACGAAGGGAAATAAAAGAATTATCGTTAACATTTATTTAGAACTCAAAATTTACGCCTGCAGAGTGACTGAAAATAAAATGAACAACTTGAATATGAAGTACGATAGAAAAAAGAGGCATGCCGATTCTCGCCCATGAAATATTCATGGAAACCATCGAAACGAATATTGACACAGTAGTTTAATCATAATTCCAGTATTGCGATGTCATTCAATTTAGTTAAACGTGAGTTCAGATACGGAATGCGAATATTAGTAAATGCTTATGCACTTGTGAATCCCCCCAAAACTTTCTACGCAGTTTTATTTTATATCAAGATCTCATGGTAGTGATTTGTGTTTATAAAGCGGTAAAGGTAAGATAGAAATTTCTAAATTTTTTATATGTTAATAAGTATTATAAAACAGTAATAATTGAAACATTTATACACATCTTATCCCCCAACAAATGTAAGGGTGCCTCAAGGGTGTTGATTTTGTCTTGAAAGCCAAAAATATAAAACAATTTTCAATTCGATACAATTCTTTGAGGTTAAAATTCAATAATTCGTTTCTTTTACACATTATTGATAAGGGAAAGAGGTTTCAAAAAAGTGTAAAATGTTTAAAATGTGTAATCATAATTTAAAAAATTATAAGCATATGTAAATATAAGAAACTTTTCTGTAAGAAAGATTAGTTATGTTTTACATTGCGGTGATATTTTCTAAAATAGTAACTCTAATGACAGCAATAAGTTGTTATTATACTGTAGCATTTTTATATAAACTGAATAATAAGTAATATTTCTTAAAAAAATAAAATAAAAACTAAATTTTTAATCTTTTGTAAATTACAAATTTTTTTAAATTCTTTAAAATAAAAAATATATAATGTTAAAATTAAATAGAGTTTGAAGAGTTCATACATTTAATAATTCTATAAGGTTTTATACATCTAAGGCTGCTATTTTAGAAAAATACATCACACCCAACATACAATTTACTTAATATTTCTTACACATAAATGTTTCTTTTTTCATATGCTTATAATTTTTTAAATTATGATTATATTTTAAATATTTCTCTTTTTTCTGAAACCTAAACCCTTTATAAATAATGTGTAAAATAATCAAATTATTTAATTTTAACCTCAGAGAATTATATCTAGTCGAAAATTGTTTATATTTTCAGCTCCCGAGACAAAAATAACACTCCTGAGACCTCGTAATGTTTCCTCAATCTCTGGAAAAAAAACGCGATGGAGATCATGTTAATTTAGAATTAATTTAATTCATCTGAAGCTAAATTAACTTTTGCTTGCCTAGTTTTTGTTTTAAGGTAAACGAACACTTTCGGAGTACTTTTTGACAAAATAGCATATTTAAACATTATAAATGTTTTCTTAGGACTCCATACCAAAATAAATACCAATATTTAACTAACGATATTTAAAATGAATAGCCTAAATTTCACAAAAATCACAATTATATGTGAAATTTTAGCAATATTTTTATAAAACTTCAAAACAATTAGAGAAAAAAGTAATAAATTTATATTAGTAAAAATATTACTAAAACCAATTAGATGCATGCATCTAGAAAATGTACTAAAATTTTAATGTTTTATTAAAATTTGAGAATTTTAGAGCTGATTGAGTAAACATTATAAGAAAAGTCACATTCTTTATGAGACAATTATTTAAATAACAAGCCATAACTCAAAAAGTATTCATACAATAAGAAATATTTTAGTACGTTCTCTAGAAAATAACATAAATATAAGGTTCAAAAAGTTTTATAAAAATACATTCGTAATATTTTGAGTTATCAGACTTGCCATGATGTATTTTGAACATTTTAAATGCCCACTTCTAGTAGACCAAGGACCCACTTCCGGTTTTTCTAACTTTATAAAATTGATTGCAACTTGGCTTCTAGGTAGCGTAGAAACAAAACAAAGTATGTTTTGTAAAGCCAAAAGATAGCTACATTCAATAAAATAAAAAAATATCTGTCTTGACCGAATTTGGTCATTTTCAACGTGTTCGTACGCCGTGTTCTAAAAATAACGGCAAGTTTTCTTATTTGAATCTAATTTAATCTTTTCTTATACATATTGCATTGTATTCCACTTTGTAAATGAGATCAAGGGTATTGAAACATAATTGTTCACGAACATTTAATAAATTTGATGAATTTCATCAATTTTATATTTTCTTGTAAAATATGAAATACTTTATTAAAAACATTTCAAGTCAATTGTTGTAAAAATATTTAGCATTGACTATTTTTTTCTAAAGAATAAAAATTTTTTTTGTAATCTAAATCCTGTATATTTTAGATAAAATAATATTCGCTCAATATTTTGAACATTTAAAGTAAAATAGTAACTAAATTTGAACAAATATTTTTATTGTATGTGTGAGTTCTTATGGCTATGTGGAAAATCTCAAGATTTATTTTAGATCACAAATGAGCGATTTAGATATACAAAATAAAATACTGATAATCTTATCAATTAAAATACAAAAATTAATGATGACATCATTTACAGAACTCCTAAAGATATTGGCAAATTTTTTAATTAAGATCGAATTTTATTTATTTGCCACTACAATTAAACTAATATTTGGAATTTCCAGAGTTAAAATTTGTTTGCTTACTCTAGTTTCTGACGAAATTACTAATTTTGAAAAGCAATTGTGTGCACTAACTTTTAAACTTAATATTATTGAAGCAATGATTCACTTCACAAAGTAAAATAAAAAAATTCAATAATACCCATGATTTTATAATGCAATAAAATTCATAATTGACTTTAGTTATTCAATCAATCCTGTTATTTTTCTTTCGTCACGAAAATCAATTGAAAGCGTTAGCGAACTGTTTGGGATGTTTAAAAACATCGTTTTAAATTCCCTGATATAATTAAAAATATATCGTGTAGAGCAGAGATCGCCAAACTTTTTGACCTCACGGACCAGTAAATTCATAATTTAAATCTCGAGGACCACTAATAGGAATTTTTAAGTGTTAAATTATTGTTAGGAATCGAGTTATGTCTCAATGCATCTTAAAACATAATTTAACGTTATGAGTAAGTATATTCCACATTTTTCTGGGAACTACGTCCTTTCCCGTTCTGAAAAATTCTTTTCTAACTCCGATCTTTTGGTAACTCGCCTGACACGCCCCCTAACGAAATGCAGCTACCCGATTGGTCGAGACTTCTGTTCTCCAAAGTAGTATAAAATCAGGCTGTTTTCTGGCGGTCAGTCAGAGACCTTTACATACTTGGTTTACTCAGTGGAGAATAACAATTAATGTTGAAAAAACACAAGCCATTGTATTCAGAAAATGGAGCGTCATCGACCCCCATAGCAAACTCACACTTTTTGAGAACAACATTCAGTGGGTCTCGGTCGTTCGTTATCTGGGCTTACACCTCGATAATCAATTAACTTACAAGAAACACATTGATTATCTGTCTGATAAATTCTGGGATGGAATAGTGTTAGCTATCTCTCTTATTGGGGGGAGCTCTCATCTTTCCTAAGAAAATAAAGTGATTCTCTACAAGCAAATTTTGCTCCCAGTGATCACGTACGCTTGCCCCATCTGGGGCAGCTGCCCCGACCCACACGAAACGCATTCAAGTTATTCAAAACAAAATCTTACGAATCACCTTAGAAATAGGGTCATACACCACGACTTACACATGGAGCCGATTGATAATTACATAACTAGAAATGCTAGAAATATTTTTACTTCTTTTCAAAGTCATGACAATCAATTATTAGAGCACACTTTTAACGTATCCACATACTAAATTAAATTTTGCTTACAAAACTTCAAAATAGAATTTGCCCTTAAAACCGCCGTAAACACAACATAATTACTTAATTCCTACATCTTACAACATTCAAATGCCTTTTGCCTATTATCAAAACTAGGATCAGTTTAAGAGCTGCTCCCCCGTTTCCCCCTGCCGCAGCGATTGCAGTTTTTCTTTTTGCAGTTTTTCTTTTGGGCTGTTTACCAGACCCTTCTTTCCTGCGCTCTTCCCCCTTGCCTCCCCATGGCGTTACTTATGGTTCGTTTTCGGCCGGCTGCTTTCCATCCACTAGCCCCCTTGTTTCCCCGTCTCGGTTTTTTTTTTTCATTTTTCTTCGGGACTCTGGGTATGCGATTTATTTCCTGGCACCTTTTTAATCTTTTTTCGCGTTCGGTCATCAGAATCGAAACTCGAAAAAGGTGCGGGGTTTCCCCCGGCTGCCGAGCAAGTGAACCCCCGACATTCATAGATAAGGGCCGCTGCTTCCGGTCTCGGTGGGCACTGGCCCACAGCCCCAAATCAACCACGAAAACGTTAGCCCCAGAAATTTTAATTTTAATTTAATGGTCACAATCATTTCTTTAAATATTCATTTAATTTTTTACTTATTATTTATTTAATTTTATTAATTATCTTTAATTCTCTCATATTTTTAATTATTTTATTAAACTACCCCTCGATGATGGTAAAGCATCCTCTAATGCTCAACAATAACCTTTAAGATAGGGGATTAAAACCTCATCAGAGATCATGTGCTCCAAGAATCATTCAACCATTCTGGGACCAGCGAAATTTTCTCGTGGGCCACCACTTTGGCGACCTCTGGTGTAGTGGATTGATGCATGCTAAACTTGTTGAGACTCAAAGTCTTTATATTGGTGCTTTATGGAAATTTCGATTATGGAATGCCATCTGAAGTATAGTCCTTGTTATTTAGCCGGGGTTCAATTCTGTGAGATTCGTTGATCAATAATCCACGAGTTGCTTCGAAGTGAGACTTTAATCAGCTATGAATTACTTTTGAAAGTGGGAATATTTCTTATAATTACATAATGACCATTTTACCATACACACACACATATATTTAAAATTTCAGCAGAATGTTTTGAAGTATTGTACACAAAATTGCTCATATGCTATAGCTCTGCACAATTCGTATTATTAAATACAAATTTCTGTATAGCAGAACTAGCATCGTGTTGAAGCATATTAATGAACTATGTTAATGATCCTACGATTAAGAAGCTAACCTCAATTTTTCGAATTGAAAGGAAAATTAATAAAATGGTTCACAATTCTGATATAATAAGCAAAGGCTTTAGTGCATTCATACACCCGGAGAGGAAAGAACCGTGATTCATAGTAATCTTCATTAAAGCTGACGGCCCATAACAATAAGCTATTGTTCTGCCAAGCTATTCTGATTTTGTAAGAATCAGGTTTCCAATATATCATTCGGTCTCAGTTCATTTTTTTTGTTCGTGTACGTTTATATACTGAACCAAAAATACAAAAGCATAAAATTTTTTCTTTGAATGACTCGGAATTTTTTTAATAAGAAAAAATATTTTGTTTTTTAAATAAAATAAATTTATCTAAGCATCAAAGGATGACTTGTGCGATCACATTAATTCTTCAATTAAGGTTATCCTTTTTTTTCATTGAGTAAGATAAATGATACTGCCATTTTATTATTATGAACCATGTTTGTTTCTTTCTCCAATGTAGACTGTATTTCAGTAACCCAAGGAGTACATTTTTTATTTTTAACAATTTTCCACAAATTCACAAAAATATGGCCATGTTTTAGGAAATTCATGTTTATTGCTTCAAAGCTGATCGTGCTATATTGGTTTTTTTCCTTATAAAATTATTTATTTATACAAAAATTTCTACTCTTCATGGAAACTTTTCAACTATGTGCCATTGTAAATTCTATAACAACATTCATTAAAAGTAAGTTCCTTTTTTCCCCTTTTTGCTAAATATGCTCGAATGAAAAGTTAAAATACACAAATAATAGAGTTTCCTTAAATTTGGTTAATTAATCTCATTGGTTATTTATAAATGTTTAACTCCAAATATATATATATATATATTGTCAAAAAAATCAGACATTATAAATAACTATAAACATTTTTCTAAATATTGCTTAAATCAGAAATACCCAATTAATTTTATTAATAGTTATATAAATAAAGCTACTCAAAATAGTTAGGATTAAAATTCTGAGATTGATAGTAGTTTATTACTATAAACTTAAATATTTTATTGTTATAGTTATCTCCATAATCTAATATTAGATTAGAAATTACTTACTATTATTTTATATTCATATTTACTCTGGTGTTATTATAGTTATGCTATAATTTGCAACTCTTATTAATTTTTATTTCCATTCTCTTTATTCTTTTGTTAAGTGCTACATTTCAGCCATTCTTTTGATTTAAATCTGTATTACGGTATAGAATCTGGCAACAAATCAATGTTTGCAACCAGATTTAGCGCGGGCTTTGCATTTGTAAGTGCAATTTTTAGGTAAGTTACCTCTATCTTGTAATGGATTTAGATATTCCTATCCATTATTTCCTATTGGTTTTTGCTCAGTGTTATTTACAAAAAAAGGGGGAAGATTGGCTGGCCAAAAAACATGTTCAATCCCACTTTTATATAAATTATTTTTTATATAATAGCTGTCCTAAGTCAGTAATGTTCATAACACTGCAGCATCCATTTTATATTTATAATCTCGATTACTCTTTTGTCCTTCATTGTGTGATTTTCCTGCTGTCTATGTGTTTGTCGAATGTTATTGTTTGGATGTTATCTCTTGTTTTGTAGATAATTTGCCTATATATATATATATATATATATATATATATATATATATATATATATATATTTAATTTTAAGATATATATTAAGCAACAACTCTATAGTAAAATTTCTAGGGATAAAAAAATTGATATAAAAATTAATCTTAATTTTTATACATTTGTGTGTGAGATTTCCATAAGGGAAATGCTGAAGCCACTTGCTTAAATAAAGGCCGTATCACACGTATATTTTTCATGCAATTTTTTGGTCCAATTTTTGGCCGAATCTGAGGGGGAAGGGTTGCCGTAAACAAAACGACACGCCCTGACGTCAGCCGCGCTGTATCTCCACATTGAAAAATTACTCGCCGATTTTTCTGCTTCGGAAAATGAACATCCAAAATTATTTCTTTCAATTCGCTTGCGCAATTGTTGATGGGTGTAAACTAAAAATAGAGCAAAATTTCTATTTAAAATATTATACGCCGTTAAAATATTATACACCATTAAAATATTATACGGCATATCTGAAGTGTTAGACGAAACCGGAGCCGCCATCTTGTTTATCACGTAGGGCGCCGAAGAACCCCATTGGCTGGAATTTCAAGCAATTTTATTTGGAACAACTTTTTGAGCTCGCTAGCAAAAAATTGTTTTAAAACGGTTGCTATGGCAACTGAGTAAAAATTGCACGAATTGAACGAAAAATTGCTTGAAACGTGTACGTGTGATACGGCCTTAAGATTGAACTAAATTTTTTGTATAAAATGAATGTGTGTGTAAGATGTAAAGTAATAAAATGCAAGCTGAATGTTTTTGCCCTTGTTTCTAAAATGCAGATTTGAAAATTAGACTTTTTAAGTGCCATTATATTAGGTTTTCGTAAACATAGTAAGAAATATTTAATTTTTATCTTATCAATAACTAAAAAATTACATACAACTAAAAATGAGACGTTAAACGATTTTAGTTACATTTTAAATTTCTTTTTGAAACTAATTAATTTAGAAATGTATACATAAGTGCTATATGCATTACAAATATTTGAATCATTTTAAATTACTCTTTAAATTTTACATATCATGTCAATTTTAAAGGATATCACATAATTAAAATTTTAAGAATTACGAAATCGAAATATATTTGGATATATACTATTTTTGTATATATTATCCAGAAAAGATTATCACATGCTGAAATTAAAGAAAAATCATAAATTTTGCCTTATATAATTCAAAATTGGCGATGTAAGGGTTATGTACGTTTTTATTATCTTCTAAATACTGTTGCAAATTAAGCTAACAATTTTATTTTGCTTATTTTTGTTTTTTATCACTTCTTGGCAGCGTAAAAATGGCTACGATAGGAAGCTTGAAAATCCCTGCAAGAATATTTGAACAGACGTTAAATATATTAAAAATATTACACATATTAAAACGAATACTCAAAACAAATTTTATTAGTATTGATTTACTATTTGTACAATTTTTTGAATTCAAGTCGCACGGTTGAAATCTTGTTAATATGCATTTTTAAATAATCATGAAAGTGTGAATATGTATAATAACTTTAAAAAGTATGTTTTCTCATGTATGAGTCTGAAAGTAATTTAATGCCCAGACTATTTAAAAGCGTATTACAATTTGTAATAAAAAGTTAAAGTTTGGTAATTCAAGGAACTTAATGAGAAACAAAATTTTATATTGCTCATACCATAAAGAAAATGATCTCCAGATTTTAATTTGCCTGATTTTAAATTGAAATACAGGTAATTGAGAAAAAAATATATGCATATTTTAAATATGAAAAAAAATTAGCATTGTTGCATTAATGAATATAAAAATATAGCTTTACCAAACTATCAGAATGAGAAAAAAATTTACATAGTGTTACAAATTCTCAGAGCAGATACTGTGATTTATTTTAAAGTTAAAGAGATACTCTCTTCACCAATATTCCGTTCGCATAATCATTTTCTACAAATTATAAAGTGGACGGTATACTTGAACTTATATATAGAAGGTAGATTTGGTACTTAACCACTTTATGTTTTTTTTTTTTTTTTTTGTAAAAAGAAAAAGCTATTGCATGAGTGGCAACACATCTGGTTGCAGGATGTCATGGACATACCGCTGGGCTGTCATAGTGCCCGGATCAATACTAGGAGTGACCGTGTATTGTAGGCAATGGAACCCCATACCATCACACCAGCCGTGGGAGTGGTGTGTCGTTGTAAAGCAAAGGCAGGATTGAGGTGTTCACTATGGGTCTTCACACACGAACACGATTTTCACCACTGCAGAGATTGAATCTGGATTCGTCGCTAAAGATGACCTGGTTCCATTCCGCTGCAGTCCAAATTCCTCGTGCGCAGCACCTTTCCAAATGGAGGCGTCAACAGTTGGGCGTCAAGGGCATCACACTTAATGGCCACCACGATCCCATATGTCCTTCAGCCAGGTACACTTCGTATGGTTCGAGAAGACACAGGGGCCCCTACTGAATGTGCTACCTGTGCCTGGAGGGCGGCCGATGAAGCAGTTGGCTGTACGCGTGCATTTCTTTCGGTGTAGTGGTCTTCTTGACGGCTGGTCTGTCGAGGGCGTCCTAAGCCTGGTCTTCGTGTAAGTGACATCTCTCGGATCCACTGGTCCCAACACCTTCTCACAACGTAATCAGAGTGGCCTAATTGACGAGCTACTCGCCTAGCTGACCACCCAGCTTCCATTATGCCGATGATTCTCCCCGTCTAGAACTGCGACAGCAGCTTATATTTTCTTCGAAAACGGTGTAATGGCATGCCTACCTCAGCTCTTTCTTTGTAAACGATTCAGCACTCAAATAAGCTTTTGTTACCTGTTTTTTATTCCACGGAGAACGACGTTAAACGTCCTCTACCGGCTATACGTACTGCGCAATCACGTTGCATTTCTAATCATTTGCATTTCTCCCCTACATGTAATTTCATGCCAAGTTCGGTTAAGGTCCGGCAATTATTTTTTGGTGCACTAATTTTTTCGTCCTTGAGTGTATACGAATAAACTAAGAGCACAAGTTCATAATCGAATCAAAATGGCTAATAAATGCTTCTACAGACTGAGAAGACAATTAAAGTCTAATTAAATCAGCCGCAGAACTAAACTAAAAACTTACAAAACACTATTATATGTTGTACTTTATGCAAATGAAATATGGATCTTAGACAAAGATATAACTCACTCACTGGACTTATTTGAGAGAAAGATTCTCAGATCTATCTTTGACCCAGTGAAGGAAGAAGGCTGGTGGTGAACGAGGTATAATTTTGAACTTCACAGGCTTTATCGGCAACCACAAATAACGCGTCATTCGTAGTAATACAAGTTGGGGTGTGGGAATTTCCTGTTTTGAAAATGCAATAAAACACACTACTTGTTTCCTTCGACTATATTGTTATCTTCCGCCAGCCACACAACATTTTAACTTTGAATTTGCACAGTTTTAATCACAATGTCTGTTAAATGTCACCCTCCATCGTCAATAAACTGGTGCAGTCGACATCGAAAACTTTGAGTCACCTTTTCAAGCATATCCATCGAAATATTGTCAATTTCGACTCAGATGTCGTTCTGTGAGAGTGCCAGGCTCTTGGGGCGATTTTAGTAAACCAAAACTTGAGATAAGCGCAAATGAAGTAATCAGGAGGAGATAAATCAGGCGAACACTCAGGCCAGTTTACGTCCCCTCACAGGAAAATGTGGCATTCGGGGAAGGCTGTTCTTAAATCACCCATTGAGACCGTGGGGGTTTCCCTGGAGGAAACACTTTCTTGCAGAGCGGGTTGAATTGTTGGATCATTGTCACATACCGGTCAGAATTGATACACGAACTATTTTCACATTTTCATATGCTTTAACGGATTTCGGAGATATTGTCCTTCTGGGGAATGTCTCCAAAAGAAGGAAAAAGCAAAATCTCGAAAAGCATACATGTCCGATGAAGAACACTGCCTCGTGGAGGAATATGATGACAATATGCACCTTGCACAGCAATAACGGATCGACCGTAAGAGAAATAAGCCTCCACGGCAAAAGCGCACTGCTGCCTCGACCACGACATGTTTGTGACTGAGACGGATGGGAACACAAACATCCCACTTCACCCCTTCCTTAAGCCCCTCCACTCCTCAGGAACGTCAATGCATTGTGTTTAAAGCAGGAAGTTCCCACTCCCCTCCCTGTAGATTCAGATGGCTTGGAGCTTGGATCTTAATGAGCTTGGAAGATAACATCATTAAGATTGACGTTTAAAAAAACCTGAAGGAACGCGTGCTAAAGGAAAACCAATAACTAAATGGTTGGATGATATCGAGGAAGACCTAAATACATTGAAAATTAAAAATGGGAGAGGAGTCACTACAAATAGAGGACGATGGAGGGAGCGTGTTGAGGAGGCAGCCTAGGTCAGTAAGGGGCTGTTGTGGAGCTGCTGTAGAAGAATGGCACAAGGAATGATTTTATTTCAAGAACTGCAGCCGAGTGCTTAAGATCATGAACTTGTGGACAACGAGTCGTGAGTTCGAGTCTTGGGATCACTGAAAAACCGACGCGTAGGGTGGCTAAAGCATGTGTTAAGTCATGGCTTACAAAGTCCTTCCGTTGTATAGTGTAAGGGGGGTTGTTTGGAGAGCTAGTGGTAATTCAGGTGTCGTCATGTCGCTTGACTGTGATTCAAAATTACGAGGGACCAAAGACCCTCGTGTTCACTCACAGTGTGACGTAAATCAGATCAATAATAACTTCTCTATGCGTCGCAGAGGTGTTCTTAATTTTTTAAATGTGGTTATTTAAACTTTTCCTTATTTTTTTTTGTTTTTTGTTGTGTCTATCATTGATTCCTTTTATAAGTATTACAAAGAGGTAAATCAAACAGAGCAAATATTATTTATTGTTAAGTATAACATTTTCAATAAAACTCATCTATGATTACATAAGCAAAAGAACTGTGATCATCTAACTAATATTTTACGCCCGTTTAACTCTCTAAAGAACGGTCATTGCATACATTAAATAGCATTACAAACACTCTTAACATACAATAAATTTTATCTCTAGTTCTATAAGTTTCTCGAATGGATAAAATTCATCATTTGTGTAAATACATTATTTACAATTTTACTTGGAATAGCATGAAATGTTTGTTCAGTTGTTGTAGGTATAAAACTATCTTAGAAATTTACAAATCACGTGTAGGAAAACTAGAGTCACAAAGAAAGCTATAATGAGAAACCTATTCTGTATAAATGTACGACTCACTGTCATAAGATGTAGCTTTGGAAAAAAAAAAGGTAAGAATGTGTGTATCTAAAATTTAAAATGGTCAAATTTGTTGAAAAAGAAAATTTACTTAAGAGAACCAGGACATCAAACATACTCAAAAAATTGATTTTTCCTTTTTAGTATTAAGGTATTGCATATTTTCTATAGTGCTAAAAATATGTAACGCTTATATGTTCGTTGATCAAATAACCTTAAAATATAAACAAAAAATAACAATTGAGAAAAATGTAAGCAAACGCTTACAAATGCTTAGTTTTTTTGCTTTTTCTCCAAAGCATAATTTTTTTGCACTTAGGTACACTTTTAAAAAACCTATTACGCTATATTTTCTTATACTTCCTTACAGGATAGCTGTGTATGTAGTGAATCTGCTTCTTTTTAGGAAGTTGTACATAGACTTTTAAAAAATAGTTTTATGTGTGAAAAAGATGGGAAAAAAATTTTCAAAATTACAAAGTTTTATAATTTTTTTAAAGAAACTATCTTAATATTTTACTAAAAAAATAGATTCACTATGTTTTGTGTATTGTTTTATATATGTGCAAAAATATTTTACATTTTTGTGAGATACCTTTTTAAGAAATGGTACCTAAACATAAGCCTGTATTATGAAATCTCAAAAAGTATGTCAAATTTAAACTAAACTAAACAGAAAAAAGTTTGTTTAACTAAAAAATTATTTTATTCATCTTTATTAAGACCAAAAAAAAAAAAAAGAAATTTTTATAGAAATGTCCCATCAACAAAGATTCTTATTTTTGGCATTTTACTTTTTCGAGCATGTCCAGGTTCCCTTAAGATGACTGACTATATTCGGAACCGTGATTTTAAAAAAGCGTATGAATGAATAATATTTTTTTAAATTATTGTCATTTGAATTAGAATATACAAGCAAATTTTTTTAAGAGAATATTATTATAGTAAAAAAAAGGTTTTAATGCAATTTTTTGGAAAAAAAATGGAGAAAGAATTACATATAATGAAAACATTCCACTTTTATTAAAAGTGCTTCTATAATAATATTTTACTTCAATGTAGCTAAAACTTCTCTACGGAACCTAAACTAGAAGGTGTGAAAATTCACTTTATTTTCAGAGTTAATGTCAATTGAAATAAAAGCGGGTGTTTTTTGTTAAAATTTCTTTACCCTAATATAATAAAATGTAAATAACACCACTTCTCTATATTACATATTTAAAAGGTTTAGGTCAACCTGGATATAGGAGTGCTAGGCTATAAGAGTATATGTAGGAAAACATACACTGCTGTTTGTGAAAAATACAACACCATGAAGGAATCATCAAAATCAAATCAACTTTGCAGCAAATATCAATTATAGGATGTTACGTAAGATAGTAAAGTTTCAAAACCAGCGCGCATGCATGGTGTGCGCAGCGCCCTCTGAACTGAAGCTGAAAGTGTATAAATAGAGCGCTGTAGCGGGACGTTGAAAATAGTTAATGATTATTTGTTAATAGCAAATGTTTAGTCAGACCTAAGTATGCCTCAAGGACGAAATAAGAAGAAATTCCAACAACTTACAGAATTTGAATCGGGGAGGATTATCGGCGCTCGAGAAGGAGGATTTTTATACCACGCAATAGGAGCTCGTGTGCAGCGGAACAGTTTCACAGTGATGCGAATTTGGAAGCAGTAGACCGACGAGCACCGAATTTGAAAACTGAAAGTGGACACCGAAAGGTGACGTCAGCGCGCGATCGATACCTGCTCCACATGGTAGTGAATAACCGGACAGCTTCCTTCAGGCAGTTGGCAGCACTTTGGTCTACTGCTACAGGTGTACTAATGTCGACTTCGTCAATGCGTCGACGTCTGCTGCACCGTGGATTGCATGCAAGTGGGTGTTTTTATACAGGACCCCTTCACGTCAAACCATAGACGGCTGCGTCTGCAATTGGCTCATGAGCACAGGGCCTATTAAGCTGATTGACTAATCTTCTCAGATGAATCACGCTTCAATTTATTGAACCATGATGGCCACAATCGTGTTAGGAGCTATGCCGGTGAACGCTGCCTTCCAGAGTGCGCTATCGAACGACATAGTGGCCTAATACCCAGAGTTATGGTTTAGGGTGCGATTTCGTATCATGGACGATGCAATTTGCTACGAATTGAGGTTAATCTCAATAGCAGCAGGTACGTCCGTGAAGTGCTACAGCCCGAAGTCATTCCCTTCCTTCAAGGCATCTCTGGAGCTATCTTTCAGCAGGATAATGCGCGCCCACATGTTGCATAGACTGTTCGAGACTTTTGTTCAGCCCAACATATGCATATTCTTCCTTGGCCTGCTTATTTGTCGGATATGTTGCATATTGAGCAGAGGTGAGATTTGGTTGGTTGGCGTCTGGCTCGTGATCCGCGTCCTGCAGGTTCAAAAGACAAACTTTTGCTGCGCATACAAGCAATATGGACTTCTCTTCCACAAGCAGACATTAAAACTCTGTTTGACTCCATGCCACGTCATATAGCAACACTTAATGCAGCCCGCGTGGTGGCTACACCAAATACTGATTTCAGACACTTAATATTGTTTTTTTACTTTGAAAATTTCGTCATTTATTTGTACTAATGCAAGTCGTTAGTGCATTAAATTTGATTTAGTTCTGCTGATTCCTTCATGGTGTTGCATTTTTTACAAACAGCAGTTTATAGTTATTATGAAAGCATTTTTCATAAAATGAGAATGTCTTGAAAATACGAGGTGTAAAGTGACAGGTCCAATAAATCATTGTACTTGCAGAATCAGTTATCCATGACAACATCACTTTCAAATTAGTTCGCTTCAGCATTCACACACTTCTGCATTTGTTGCTACCATTGCTGGTAACAGTTTGGAGGGAGGGTTTTGATAATCCCTTTAGGAGATTTTCTATTTTTGCCTGGACCTCTTCAACTGAGGTAAAATGAGGTACTTTTCAGCAAGATTTAACTGTAGGAAATTTAAAAAAAATCTCATGGGGCCAAATCGGATGAATATGGAGAATACTCCATTATAGTAATGTTTTTGCTGTTCAGAAACTGCTTGACAGATAGGGACATGTGCAAGGATGCATTGTCTTGGTGCAATAGCAATCCATCACTCCCCGATTCCGGGATTAATTTTTTCAAGAAGTCTTTTTAGTACTTCAACTTTGTAGCGTTGTCTGATCTCTAATGTGAGTGAGATTCCACTCATATCCCGAATTTTGGCTATGTTTTGGTCTGTAATCGGTGACCTTGGGCGCCCAGCAGGTTGGTCATCTTTCGCACTGACCCTTTCTCCGCTGAAAACATCTTATACCATTCAAACACATGTGCACTAGAGTTTCATTTGCGTAAGCCTCGATTAATATTTGAAATGTTTTCGTGGCTTATTTTTTAAGTTTCACAAGAAACTTGATGTTGATTCGACATTTAACCGGCAGAATGCAATTGCCTGTATTCACTGAATGACGTAGTACTCCCAAATGACGTGGTCGATGACGAAATTAGTACATGGATAGAAGTGGTGTGTCGGATGACGTCAGCAAAACAGTTGTTGCAAACTCCACTCTTCTTTCAAGCTACACAGTCACGTTTTTCTACCTTGTATATCACTGTTTCTTCATTTATTTTTTTTTGCCAAAAATTGCATTTAATTTTTTTCTTCTCATGATAATCATAAAAACATTTTATATGAATATTCTCTTTCAACTGACATTAAATAGCAAAAATAGTATCCATTTATTCTCTTTTTCAAAATCATAGTTTCGAACGTAGTCAGTCCCCTTAATAAAAAGCTGGTTTTTAAATATTTTAATTGTTCAAGTCAGTATTTATAAAGGAATAAATTCATTGCCGAAATTATGAAAAATACTTTACTCTCTATCATAACAATAGTTAGAATAGCTGTATATCGAATTTGTATTGTTTGATTGCATTGTAAGTATTAATAATAAGTATGTTTTCTTTTTTATTACTCATTTACTTATTAATACTTCAAAATAGTGTAAAAAAACCGTGTGAAAAAAAGAGTTGGGGGTATGTGATTGATACAAGGAAAGTCACTATTTCACGTTACCCATATCTTAGAGCAATTATTCCCAACCTTTTTTTTTTGTTGCGGTACACTTTTAATAATTTTAAAATTTGATGGTACTCTAACAATAATAAAAATAAGTGTAAGATGATGTTACTTATCACAGTAATACATTATGTAAAATAGTTTATGATAATAATTTTCAATCTTAAATAAAATAATATGAACGACAAAAACAGCAAAATGTTTATTGAGTAATTAATTTCAAATTAATTATAAGAATACATTTCAAATGTAATTTGAGTGTGATGATTTTTGATAATTTCATTTATGTTTGGTCCTAAAAATGACAATACCGCTCTCATTTCGTCATCTACCTTTAAAAGTACTTTTTTTTTTCACTTTTATATTTGTTAACGCTGAAAATCCGAATTCAAGCAAATAAGATGTAGAAATTGTATCAATGTTGTTAAAGCGTTTTCGGCTATTATGAGATAAAAGCCAGTAATTTTAATCCAAAGTGAACTAATTAACTCTTAAAAATGTTTTGAAATTAAATCTCAATTATTACAAAGCGAAATTAGTTTTTCCTCTTTATTCAAAGTTAATTAATGTACAAATATAACCGTTATCACAAATGGATTACGAACTCAATCAAATTTTTAATGTTTATGTACTTTGGGTGCATTAATCAATTTTTAAATTAAAAGAAGATATTGTGTAAAGGGTGGACCTATATTTATAAACTTTTAGAAGAATATGATTAGTTTTCCATTATCAAATGTTTTCTTCAATAATAAAACTAAAAGTTTTTCTAAAAAATTTTTTTTCATTATTGTCGATTATTTTCAAGTGAACATTTTGTTTTCTTCCATTTCAAAATTATCAAAGATTTTGTTTGCAGTTTTAGGTATCTAGGATTATGAAATACAATAATAAACCTTAGCAGTACAATAAAATGATATTTATTGTGAAGAGAAAGCAATTTTATGTTGTTATAACTTAGTGTTTCACATTAAACTCCAGAAATATGAAACAGGAATAAAGTATGGAACCAATATAGATTTTCTATTGATATACCATAATAATCAGTTCCACAGACTTTCATTTCTCTCTGCGTTTTTTACATTCATGTTAGTTATTATTATTTTTTCTTTTATGTTTCAGGACAGGAAGTTCAAATGTGTCACACGGCAACAAAATAAAGCATAAAAAATATATTGAAAGATATACAAAATGTCAAAAGATATTTGTTATACCTGTGAGCCTTATGAACTTAAGAAATATTCTGAAAATAAAATCAATGATGGTATCAACAAGCTAGATATTTCTGCTAGTGAAAACTATCAATTCCAAAATGGATCGTCAAACAAAATTATTGAACAGCCTGGTAAGTTTTATTTTTCGTAATTTCTTATGTATATTTGCACATCATAAATGAATAATAAGTAATGCATTAAAAATTAATATTAAGCTAAAAAAATGCATTGGGACTCTCATTACAGAATACTATTAAACCTATTCATTTTCATTTGTATTAGATGTTTCATCATTATTTTGAATAATTCTGCACAACTTCCTTGTTTATCACTATCAGCCATGTATTTCAGTATTATTACTTATTTTACACGTTTAAAAGAAACATTTATTCCTTCCCCGAGGCACTTTAATTTCTTAATTTATGATACAATTATTTCTTTTTTCAAATTAATTTGGATGTAGTACAGAACTTTAAAACGAAACAAAAAAAGGAAAAATGATTATGTTTAAAAATTACGTCTCTATCTTATTTATTTTGATACCCTATAAGTTGATATACCAAAGCATGTGTGAGAAGTGAAGCTTTCACAGTTCACGTCACAAATAATTATGAATAATGCAGAAAAATAAGGATTAAAAACAAGTAATATAAAAAAAATTAAGTCAATTCCTACTTTGAATACATGAATAGAAATAACGATTGGAAATTTGAGTAAGAAGGAAAAAAAAATGAGTCAATTCCTACTTAGATCAACAAAGAAAATTTTTTAGCTACTTTTTATTAAATAGTTTCAATTAATATAAATATGTATTATTTCTACCTTCTTTAGCACTGTAGTCTCAAGAACTTCTTCATTTTTATTTTATTATGCTATATATATATATATATATATAGCAGAATCACAACATTAAGTGGTAATTAATTTTTATTAATTACCACTAAAGTATCGTATTGTCATCCAAAACAATCGTGTATATAAAATTTCAATTCAACTGAATGCTTTAAAACGTGAGAAAAAAAACCTTTTCAAGTTTTGACACACAAGTCGCCAAAATGGTCGCTACGTCGCCGAAAATGATGTCAACGTGGCTGTATTTGTAGCTCTTTAAATAATTAGTTTTAATCAATTAATTTTTATTAATTATAATTAAATTACTGTATTGTCATCCAAAATAATCCTGTATATAAAATTTAAGCTCAATTGAGAGTTTTAAAATGTATTTTATTAACGATTGAAAATTCCATCAAGATAAATAAATAAATATATAGAGAGTGAGCTAATAGTAGGAATTGTAAAAGAGCAATATTTGTCTGCCTTGTTGTAACAATGCATAACCAGTTTGGCTGAAAAACAGGTTTTGGACGACAACTTTTGCCTTTATTTTAACAGTTACATTGTTGCAACAATAGAGACGAATCTAAGTTGGCGTCAAAAACCAGTAATTAATTTAATTTAATTTAATTAATGAATTAATATTTGTAAAAACTATATTAACATCAAGTGTCACCCACCACAAGTTCAAAAAATTTATTTGAACTTTATTCGATGAATAGAAATTATTTTATTAACGATTGAAAATTTGAACAAGATAAATAAATATATAAATATATATAGAAATTGAGCTAATAGTAGGAATTGAATAAATGTCTTATTGGTTAAGTTGTGCGTGTGTGGAGTTACATTTTCTAAAATGAAATTTCTAAGAAGTTTTCTTTAAATTTAATGCTGATAGTTTTCACACATTTAATTTCTGTTCACAAATTAAAATTTCGATAAACTCTGCAGTAACGAAATTTAAAAAAATAATAGTGTACCAATACTTGACAACAACAACAACAAAATTCCTGAACATTTCTTAAAACGTTTAACACCAAACGTTTGCTAATTCTTTTCCGATTCTCGTAATTAAAACAAATGATCATGTAATATTATTATAAAATGAAGGGAATAATAAAATATATTTACGAAAAAAAAATATGAATAAGAAAATTTTTGCTTATTTCTATTTTTCATATAATAAAACCCATAAACATACGTAGTATGATCCAAAACTTTGAGAACAAGGTGTAGAAAACGTTACCCTGAATAGTTCACAGCATGGAAGCACATCCACCTTCTACGTAGTCCCCTTGGGCGACGATACACTTCTGCCAGCGTTCGTGTAATTTCTGGAAGCATTGCTACAAGCCATTTTTCACAACCTCCCGTAAGTCCGCCTGTGATGCTACTTTCACTTCATCAGATGACACAAAAAGACGTCCCTGTAAATGGTTTTTCATTGATGAGAACAGGTAAAAATCAAACGGGGCTGTCTGGCAAATAAAGAGGTTGTGGAAGCACATCAGTGCTAGTTTTGGTGAGGGACTTCTTTACCAATTGGAATCGATGTGCTGGTGTATTGTCATGCAGAAAATACTAGTCGTCACTCTGTCAGAGCTGAAGCCGTTTACGACGATTGCTTTTCCTCAAACGACGTCTAGGAGAAGTGTGTAGTACCAGCGATTAGTTCAAGTGTTTGATGACGATCTTTTCGAACTCATTCAGACACCAACGCAACTTTTTTCCGTGTTCCGTGAAGTCGGTCGTCCAATGCGTTCACTGTATTCAATGGATTCTCGGCCCTCTTTAAAACGCCGATGTCATTCGTAAACCTTGGATTTCGCCATGGTATATTCGCCATAAGCCTTACTTAGCATTTCAAAAGTCTCCATTGGTGTTTTACCAAAGCGTTGACAGAATTTAATGTTCAACACTGCTCAAGGAAAGCCATCTTTCTTAGATTAGGGAGCAAAGCTAACTAGCTTCGGAAGATAACAGCTGTGTGTGCGATTCGGCCACATGACATGGATAAATCCGACCTAGCCAAGTAGGGGAGGGTTGGGATAATCCATTTTAAGTGGTTTAACTTTAGGTACTTGCTTTCGTCCTCATCAATGGCAGTAGTCCCCAAATTTTGGGTTCATACTACGTAACATTTCTGCAATGATATCTAATAATTAGAAAACTTTAAAGATCAAAACTTACAATTTGAAATCGCTTAGCTGTAAGAGAGACTGCACTAATTTATAACATTTATTGATATGTAGTTTAAAAAAAGGAGGGGAGGGGATATGAATTATTTGCGTGAGTGCAAACTAAAGCATATATGTCGAATGCATTTCTTCAAATAAAACTGTGGAACTAATAATGGAATCGGCCAGAAATTTAAACAATTGACAGTTGAAGTATCCTATATCTAATTTAATGAAAAAAACGTGTGTTTTACAAATACGAAATCTTTTAAGAAATTGATAAAAGTACATTATTTCAATTAATAAAATATGTTGACACCATATTTCAGTATTCTTTGATGTACTAACACTAATGTCCTTTTTATGTGACAGTAATCAAAATTACCTAATTTATAAAATATGTACTTTTCTCTCTTTCTTTTTGCGGATTATACTTTGAACTTCTCGCTCAGTTTTCCGGCGATTATGTTTCATACAAGAATTATCAGTGCAATGTGATTTATTTGCTCAACGATAGTCTGGTAGAAGAGAGTGAGTGGCTAGAACGATACATATTATTTTACATTTTATCAGATGCATTTTCTCTTCGACTTAAGAACATCCGAATTTACTATCCCAAAAAATAAATAAACACGTTAGAATAATAATAAAAAAATGACTAATTAATAAGAAAATAGTACATACAATAATCATGCGGGTTTAATTTGGATTTATGTGTTTACATACACATTTTACAGCTTGCTTTGACGGGAAATAATGCTGAAAATAATTTCAATTTATAATCTGTTAATGGAAACTGAACTTGGCCGCAAGTTCAAGATACCTAGTAGTTCTCTTTTTGGCATTTAAATAAAGTAAATATTTGTTGTCAAAAATTTGTGCTTTTTTTTCTTTGCAGAGGCTAAAAGGTCCTTTTTTCAATATCGGTATCTAGTAGCTTTGTTACAATTTTTTGGTTACTTTGGAATAAACGTTTTCCGGTTAGTTACAAGCATTAGTGTAGTTGCTATGGTAAATAACACCGCCGTCGACTCTCACAAGACTACAAATGTCAGTGTTGCATCTTGTCCTTTCAACTTCTCCAGTTTAGACGAGAATCATCTCCCAGAAGTAAGTATTAATTTTTTTATTATATTATAGTGTTATATTAAATATTTCTTTCAATGTTCTTCATTCAAAAATTAGGAAGGAAAATGCCTGGATTAAAAAATTTTTCGCTTTTTATATATATTTACTTACTAAATTCTCCAGTGGAATTCGTACCTTAATTTTGGAGTCCCTAATATTGCATTTAAACAATGAAAATACATTTTTACAGTAGGGTTAAGAAGTTCCCTTAATTATATCAATTTCAAATAATTAAAAAACAAAACAATAATTTAATCGTAAGGGCCTTCTCTCTCTTAAAGTACTGCCCTTCTTCCCCCTTAGAAGATATTTGATTCAAAAGAATAATAAAATGATCATGCAAGTTATTTTTTTTTACTCTAACAGAATGCTTGCTTCGCGTGATTATTTCCTTCAGTTTCGAATCTTTAATCGAGATTCCCCTTAAAAATGCTGATTTCAAAACGTTATTTTTCGTATGATATTAATGAAATATAGAAAAGTCGAACATTCAATGAATAGAAACGTTGGAATTTACGTATTATCGCAACCTATTGGCGACATTATATGAAACGAAGCACAAGATTGCCAATTTAACACGTACGATACAAAGGAAATCGGGGTTGCCCACTTGGCGAGTAATTAATAGAGTTAGCTATTGTTGTAATAATACGTAAGTACCTAAATATTTAATTTTATGTATCAAACTAGATTATTTTTTCGAAAAAAGTTAAACTATATTTCCATGTTACAGAATACAGGTGAATTTGATTGGAGTCCTGCTATACAAGGTTACGTATTAGGTGCCGGTTTCTTGGGTTATGTCGTGACCCAAATGCCTGGCGGAATGTTGGCTGAATGGTATGGAGCCAAATTTACCGTTGTATGTGGACTTTTTCTTTCTGCGCTGGGTCACATTCTATCCCCCTTAGCGGCACGGTCAAGCGCCTATTTGTTAATAGTAATGCAGTTAGTAAGAGGCCTTGGACAGGTAAAAATATTTATTAATACTCACAGATATATATTTTAAATTCAGTTACATAACTGTAACGGTATCTAAATAAAAAACCAGTACTTAGACATCACGCGAAGACGATCATTTTGGCGTGATCAAAAAAGTACTGGCGTTCAGAACGGAAAGTGCCCAATTCGAATCTTCCTACATTGGTGACACGTGACTGAAGTAAGAAAACTGAACTGTCGTGGCGCCATCTACCGCAAGAAAAATAAAAAATAAGAAGAGAAGAAATATAAATAAAAAAATAATAAGTATAAAAATAAAAATAACTAAACACGCTCTCCGCATAATAAACAAACCCCAAAAAATCGTTCACCTATCCACCTCACTGGTAGGAGAGTAGTGTAGAGGTATCTAAATAAAACCAGTACTAAGACATCACGCGAAGACGAACGTTTTGGCGTGATCAATAAAGTACTGGCATTCGAAGCGGAAGGTATCCGGTTCGAATCTAGCTACATAACTAAAAATATTTTCTACCTTTTCATTGATCTTCTCTACTGTATTTTTGTAAAAAACAATTTTATAGATAGATATGTTTAGGAAATAAGATTATGAAGAAAAGGTAAAAAGGAAAATAAAATAAAATATAATATAATAAAAATATATCAAAACGATGTACGTAGTAATTAAGTGCTGTTATTTGTGCTAGTTTTTATTCAAAATAGTTACGTGGAATACATTTAGTTTAATAATTAATTGATGTAATCAAATTTTAATGTAAGATAAATTCATGCTACAGTAAACAGTTAATTTTTATTTAGCAAACGATTTTTTTTTTCGTCCTATTTAAATTTTTTTTTTCTGAAAAATCGTTTTATTCATGCTAAAGTTAACAGAATTTCAATCACAAATTTTACTTTCCCACATCAATCCAAAAACTTTTTAGTATTTTGATGACTTATCATTTTGCAAAAAAATTTATATGAAACGCAAGAAATGATAAAATAAATCCAAGTCACGCAGAGTAATAGTAATTTATTAAAAATTCACACTCATGTTGCTTAAACAATTTCCATGTAAGATATTGAATTAAAAACTATAGAAGACTAACTAGCTCAAGCAATGTTCTGAAAATACTAAGAAAATTTACCCTACTTAGTCATTTGAAAATTTCTATTAACCCATAAATAAATTCAAATCATCAGTGAAAATGAAGAATATGTTTACTTCTTAAGGTATCCGACTACGTTCGGAACCGTGATTTTAAAAAGGCGCATAAATGGATAATTTTCATGATATTTAGTGTCACTTAGATTAGAATATATGTATAAAATAGTTTTAAGACTATTATGACAAAAAAACTGATTTAAATACAATATTTTGGCGAAAAATTAACTTAGAAGAATCTTTTTTCAAAATGTTCTTTTGTGAAAAATGCTTCTATTATAATAATATTTTGCCTGTATTCAGCTCAGACCTTTCTACAGATGCTCAACTATGACTTTTGAAAAATTCACATTATTTTCAAAGTCACAACCAATTGAAATAATTATCGGCGTTTTTTTCTTAAAATTTCTCCCCTCTTATTGTCGTAAAACATGGATAAACCCACTTCTAAGTTATATATTTCAAAAATTCTAGTTGAGCCTCTGTACAGAGTCCTGAGCTATATACAGGAAAAATATTGTTATAATAGAAGCATTTTTCGCAAAAGAAGACTATTTTGAAAATGGGTCATTCTATGTAAATTTTTTGTCAAAATATTGTACTTAAATAATTTTTTATTGTAATACTATTCTTAAAACAATTTTATATACATTTTCTAATCTAAGTGACAGTAAATATCATAAATATTATCCATTTATACGATTTTGCAAAATCACGGTTCCGAAAGTAGTCGGATACCTTAAGAAAAATGTATTTCAATCCTATACGATTTTTATTGCTTGAATATTAATTTCGATAATAATAAAGGAAGAAATGAAAAAAGAAACATGCAAATATATATTTTGTACCTTACTCAATATCTTTTAATCTCTTTGTATCATAATTTGTTGCACACACAAATTCATTTATATACATTTTTTTTTTCAAATTTGCATGCATGGTTGTATTTTTCAATGAGTGTGTAAATAATTTGGCTTATTTTGTGTTTTTCCCCATTTCGAAACATTTAACTAGTAATGGCCAATTGTCGCAATCTGAGAACCGTTTTTATTTTCGCAGAGTCCTGATAGTGCAAAAGACACGTTCGGTAGCGAGGCTGAACCACATTAAATCTGTCGAAGTTGAACGTTCTCATGTGAACGTCTCTTTTGGAATTTTGTAGCACAATTTGAAGTGTTGTCTTGGTTACTTCCAAATTATGAGGTCCTTTGCAAATAATAATGATATTGCTTCAAAATACAGCCTTAATAAATAATAAATTAAAACTTTTCATGAAAACAAAAATCTGTAAAAATTTCCTCCTGTAAACTACGCTCAGTATCGATTGTAATGTATTATTATTGTATAAATCTAATGTATGTGTGTGTGATATTTTAACTATATGTTGACTGACATTTTTTAATAAGGCGCTGAACACAAAGAGAAACAGAATTTATCAAGCAATTTTTTAAAATTTTATACAAATTATTATTAAATTTAAAACAAATCTTGTGAAATTCAAATGTCATCAGTCTCGCAATTTCGCTTATTCCTCAATAGTATTTTCAATTGCATGTTCGCTTTTCTCAAATTTTTTAAAACATTGAAATGTACCTTTTTATTCAAATTTTGCTTGAAATTCTTAATGTACTAAAATTAAATGTAAAAAAGAATGAGTCTTCAAATTAAAGTAAAAAAAATCAGTTCATTAATTTAATTATTAAATTATTTTTTTACTTGGAACAAAAAGGATTTGTAATAATTTTTCAAAGAAAAATATTGTAAAGCAATTTCTTAAATACTACTCGTCAGTTAATCAAATACCTACTGTAATAAATCAAATCAAGACTGCAATTAATCAAAATTTTATTCACACTGGTTATGAAAAATGCTATATTTTAAATAAATAAGTTAAATTTTAATTTAGAAAACTTCACTAAATAATAATATTTCCCTTCGTTATTTTTTTAAATAGTTAGTTTAAGCAAACGACTTCTTTTCATGTAGTTTTTACTTTTTCGCAAAATGTTAATGCGCACATGACAATTGAAGATATTTTTATGATACAAATCAGTTAAGAATATTTTTTTATAATACATCATCTGACATCATCATCATTTTTTATAATACATCACATATCAAATCTGACAATAATCTAAATATCTCTGTTCTACAGGATTGAGTGGCAACAAGGGAAACATCTAAGCATTATATTTATTCGTCAGATATTATGCTAGTGGTTTTTCATACACATAAATTGAATAAATTAAAAAACGATGTTTTTTTTTGGATAATCCTTTTTTGTAATATTTTTCTGCCATTAATTTGAAAATTATGTGGGTTGTTCATTCCCCCCCCCCCAACTTTTTAAATTCCTTTATTTGTTTAGTAAAATAGTTTTATTACATTACTGTTTCCTCATTTAATATTTACCCTTCCACAAGCTTTTGAATTTTTTAAATGACTTTTACTTTAGAATTGATTTTTGGTAAATTTAATTTTAAGAGGTGTAAAGCAGCTCTCTCTATTATTGTATTATTAAAATTCTTTTATCTTCTGGGTCTATAGTTAGCCTGAGAACTTTCCTATTCCAACATTGGTTATGGACTCAGTATTCAAAAATGTATCCTTTTACGATTTATTACACGTATTAAAGAGCAGTGTTACATATTTAAAAAAAAAGAATGTGTGTGTGTGTGTGTGTCTAAATTATACTAAATCAAACGTTTATGAATATTTTACTTATTTTGAGCATAATTTAAGCAAACGTATGAAAATATGCTTTATAAGTTTAGTAAAAATAATACAAAAATTAGTTATATCAAATATTTTAACATATTTACCACTCTCATTAATACTCTTAATAAGTCTTTTTATTTCAATTTAAAATAAATCATCTATTAACAATAAAGAACTTTGATATTTTAATAACGAAAAACGTATTAGAATTATATTAATTCTATGAGGTTTTCACATATCTAAGCTACCATACATTTTGAAGAATGTAATATTGTTTTGAAGAAATTTTTGCAAGTGCTATCAGTGCTACTTAAGTACTAAAAAGTACTTTTAAAAGAAAAAAATGCTGAACGTTATTTAGAATGCTTTGTATACATTTTCATTAAGAAACATGAGTTGCTCAAATTTATATGCATTGTTAGCCATAAATTAATATTAGTAAAAAAATTCAACTGAAGCATGTAATTGCCTCTCCCCCCATTCTTTTGTTTCATAGTGTTATAGTCTACCCAGTAATTGTTCAGTGTGGTTTTAAAAGATTTTCAGACTACTACCATGTTGCATATTTTAGGAAGTAGTTTCAATTTAATAAAACCAAGTAATTTTATTAAAGCTTTTACAAGAAGAAAAAGGCACATGTGCATTTATTACATGAATTTTTTTTATATTTTAGGAAGCCATTGTGTGTGTGTGTGTGTGTATTCGTACTAATGAATAATACAATGATTAAAATATAACTTGGGAAAAAAACTTCCAGAAGCACGGTGCGAAATTCTGTAATATTGTATTTAATATTATTCCTCGACAATTACTTATATGTAACAAAGATTTATTATTAATTTTCAAAATGAGTATTTATAATACTGTAGAAAAATATTTTCCTTGTGTTACAGAACTAGGAAATATTAAGGGATGTAACAAATATCTAATCAAAAACTAATTTTTTTTAATTGCGGGAATGGCTATATTGCACTTTTCCTTTTACAGTTATTTTATGCAAGAAAATTTCATGAATTCAAGTTTAAAATTCTAGAAATTTTTCATTCATAACATAATTAAATTATATTAATGAATAAATAAATGTTTTTTCCATAAACGATACATTTTGCAAGTTTATATCTTTTTTTATTTATAAAATTAATTGAAATATGGTATGTGTGTATTTGGCATGTGTATATATATTTATGGTATGCGTGCCTTATACTTTTGAGCAATTTAATACACAGACCTCGAAAGGCTAAGATATAACATATATTTTAGGTCGTGCTTCTGTAATATATTCTTAATAATTTTTTTTTTTAAAGATGGGTTTTTATGAAAGATAACACATTATATTAGCCTCTAAAATAAAATTTTTCATGTGTAACATCTTTCCTCTCGGTTGCTGGATATTTGTTGGGAGTGGTTTCATGAATAGGGGAGGAATGTGGATAACAGGATGTGGCATAAGCGCGCGCTACTTGATTTGACCAATGAGAGTGCGTGGCTGTGTCTTTTCGCTACCCTCGCATGGGGGTCCAACTCTAGTAGCCATCAAACACTCGAGCGCTTGACTCTAAATCCGTTAGTCATATTTTGGGGGACATAAGCAGAATGCTTATTTGAAAATGGAGAAACAGTGATTTCGGTGGTCGTATACATTTCTTCGAATCAAATGGTTAAAAAAAAATAGAGATTTCCTGCATTTTGTACTTTTACCACATAACGAAGGTGGTTCAGCTCTTTTTAAAAAAATTATCAGTAGCTTCTCCTGATTTTGAGTGGTGATTTTAACTTTAATTTCAGTTTGCCAAAAGCTGAGCCGCTCATAGCTTTTATGAACGATGAACTCAAGCTCGAAATGAACACAAATTAGAATGTTTCGACTGCTAACAGTGGTACTATTATTGACGCTGTTTTCCAACGGTTTTTAAATACTTTGAAATCACAAGTATATGTGTCATATTTTAGTTATCATAAGTCTATTGTCTCCGCTCTTCCCCAAATTGAACAAGAATAATTATTTTTGATAAAATATTGCATTACTCCTTTTATTATTTAAATACAATTTTCATTAAAGATATAATTATTCTATAGAAAATTATTTCCAATTATACCCGCACGCGCGATTTTTTTTCCATATTTTGTTCAGGAAAAAGTTTATGTTGCGTATTTACCACGATAACATGTCAGATGTTACACGTCATATGCGACTACTGTAAGACTCGTTTCTTTTTTTTTTTTGTTTACTGCCCTTTCCAAAAACAAGGACTTTATAAGGGAAAACATACATTTCCTGAAAAATAATACTTTTTGAACTTAAGTTTGAGGGTCACCCTCTGTATGTGTGGACATGATCTATCACAAGCAGATACTGCTAAATTATTAGGTTCCCCTCACAGTGGAGACCAAACAAATTTGGAATTATTTCGAGAATCTGAAAAATCGCTTTCCAGAAGGTCTTCTTTTACCTCGTTATTCATTTTCTAGTTCATTCTACATGAAAAAATAGAAAATTACTGCACTATTCCTTGACGCTTTTACTTTTTTTTTTTTTTTTTTTTTTTTTGGCAGTTGGAAGAATTTTAGCGGTGCAAAAATGTTTTCGCAATGAAAGATACCAATTAAGTGTATTCCATTAACATAGTTACAAAGAAAGTTCAGATTGGGCATTTCGATTGGGCGAGAGAGGAATGACCTACTACACTTTGTACTTTCTTCATATGAATCTACCTTCTCTTCGTATCCTGATCTGGACGAGACAAAGAATCAGTTAATAAGAATCCAAATTGTGTTGAAGGACCCACTTACGGTGGAGGTAGAACGGATCAGAATCTCTTAGGGAGGTCACACAGACATGTATTTTTCAATAAAAGCAATATGAATAGGCAAATATTGGAGAAAAATCTCTGAACACAACATGTGAGACTATTTTTGATAATTTTATTCTAATGAAAGGTAATGCTCGCCATATCGCGCTAAAGTCTACAATTATAACTCGATACGGTGAGCATTATCTTTGTACGTCGTTATTCGTCTTGACTTCTTTCCTCGTACCTTTGACGTTATTGTTCGCTTGGTTAGACGAATGGATATCCAATGCCGTTTGCAGGATTTTAATCCCATTGAGCTTCTTTGACGTTATCTTGACAGGATAATTACAGTATTCAGTTATCCCCCAAGAGTCTAAATGAACTGCAAAAGGGGTTGCTTTGTATATGGTTTTCTATATTAACTCATATATCGGACAACGTAGTCTCAGTGAAAAACGAGAATGGCTGAAAAAATGTGGTGGAAAACAGTGAAAAAGCATGATCCACCATTTATCATCGCTATGGGGTAAATCAACTGTGGCACAGCCCTTAAGAGGCAAGGTTTACTGTGCCTATCTCAGTTTTCGTGACCTTAGGAGCTGTGGTGCATGTGTAGATGTTTCGGTTAAGTGGTCAGTGTGACGCGAAATCTCCAGTTTCCAATCAACCTTGATACTCATTTATCGCCTCACTAAAGGAAATGAAAGACGGAGTCGATTTTTCTCTTCCCGGGATTTGAACCCCAGACCTGTGGTGTGGAAGCGCGGTACACTACCACACAGCCACTGGGCTTCAGGGAGTGATCAATTCTTTAATAAAAGCCATATTTTTATAAACATTTAAAAAATGTTCAATTATGTTTTGCAATTTTTGAATTTAAAAATTGTGTTAATGTTTAATATATAAATTATTACTAATTTCCTTAGATGTAGAGTACACTCTAAATAAATGCGTGAAAATGACTTAACTTTCTAAAAATTAAATTGCATTGTTTAAAAAAATTGCTCCAAAGATCCCTTTGGAATACAAAGATTTACAAATACTTCAAAATTTCCATTTTAATTTCTCAAATATTGTTTTTATAAGTTGAACTTTATGAGGGATATATAATAAAAAAATCATTAAATATAAAAAAAATTGCTTAGGAGAAAATTGAATATTTATATTATATTAAATGCATCTTTTTAGCTATAAATAGCAAATATCGTCGTTCACAAGTTTAGTAATTTTTGAGAAGGCTATACATAAACGGTAAACAGAGTGAGAACTGAAATTCCCTTAAGTAAATAAACTTCGAAATGATATAATTGTTTATATTTTTATGAAATCTATGTTTTTATGTAATCCACAACTTCGCTTTGAAAAATTCATTAATTCTGCTTATTAAATTGCTTTTCCTGTAGGAAATATATTTTTTTTCCAATGTTTCTACTTTAAAAATATTCCAATTAATTTACACTTAAATTTAAATTTGCAAGGAAAAAAATTATGAAAAATAAAAAATTAACGCATTGATGTTAAAACTGAATATTCAGAAGAGAGAAAGGGAAAAAAAAACTGAACTTTGTCGTTTAGTTTTTTCACACACACACACACACATATTAAAAAAAACATACCACAAACTTAATTACTTATGAACATGGGTTTTCTCTGGAAATATCCGAAATCAATTTAATAATTTTAATAAAAAATAAGAAACAGGATTTTAATAAATGATTTTCAAGCAAAAGAGAAACTGAACAAAAATAATTTTGAATTTTTTTATACAAAAAAAAATTGTTTTGAGAAATGAAAGGAATCTAAATCAGAAAACTCTAAAAAAAAAGACTAGAAAAAAAAAAAGATAACTGAAACTAGTCTGATTTTAAAAAGCATTTCTGTTATTGATAGGAAACTGCTCACATAATAATCTTTCATTCAAAAAGTTTTTTTCATGAATTTGGATTTTGTAAGTGTGTAAGTGTGGATATCTCAATAAAAAAAATAAGCAGAAAATTAAAATATGTTTCATATCTCAAGAAATTTGTTTGAATTAAAGTTGAGGAATTTTCTGCTGTAAATAAGCCAATAGATTTAGACAAACCATAACATTATCATTATGGTTTATTAGAAATATGAATAATTTTAACGTTTCAGGGTCTGATAGCCCCAGCTCAATGCGTTCTTGCAGCTAACTGGTTCCCAAGCAATGAGAGAAGTCTACTCAATCCTTTAATTATGTCTGGCTATTCAGTTGGATCTTTAGTTAGCGGATTTACTTCCGGCGCAATGTGCTCCTCAACTATTTTAGGTGGATGGCCTTCTGTATATTATATTTATGGTAAGTCCTTATCTAACACAATCCCTTCAGGGGGCTCACCTTCTTTAGGTGAGTACGGGTGTCACAATCCCGAGGTGCCCTAGTGATCGTTTCCATTTCCCAAGGGGTTTACTATCTTTGGTAAACACGGGTATCACGACCCTGGGGTACCCTATTGATCCTTCTCTCTTTTCGACCCTCCTTCTCGTCATTCAAATTCATCCTTTCTTATGGTTCCCGTCTAGATCACAGATGAACATTTTGAAATTTATAGGATTAGAAATTAAAATTTTCTTAATTTTTATTAAATTATATATCGCACATCACCTTTTTTAAATCATCTCACATTTAAGGTATCCGACTAGGTTCGGAGACCAATCTTTCAAAAATTAATTTTCTGAATAATTTTATTGCTTTAAAGAACATAGATAGGCTTAAAAAGTCATAATTATTACATAACTAACATGTACCGCCTTTTTTTTTTTTTTTTTTTTTTTAAAAAAAAAATTATTTTTAGTAAAATTTAGCAACATTTTTTAAGTTAAGAAAAATGTGATTCATAAAAATAAATTGCACATTATGCAATTATAACGTCATTGATATACTTCTTGATCCCTCTGAAGTGTGACAAACCACAGGATAGAAATAAATATTTTATTAGCATTTAAATCTGATGGTCATGATTTTTCGTCAAAATTACTGCACGTTCTAAGCTAAAAATGGCTGTAAAAAGTGACTAAATGTACCTGTCTTAAAACCCGCGGTTTGTTACACTCTGAAGGGCCCATAGCAAATATGTTATGAATTTCATTGAATTTGATTGGATTACTTCGAAGATATCTAGTTTTTCGTGCACAAATTATCGTGAAAATTTCCTTCTTTGAAAAAAACGAATTAAAAAAAATATTTTTATTTGTTTGATAAAGTAAATGCTATAAAAGAACTTAAAGAACTCTCTAGTTTTATGTATTAGTCCTTCTTCCTCAATAATTAATTTCTTTCTTTCCTCTTAATGACCCAAACAACACCAAATATCAAACATCGAAAACGCACTTTTTCAACCAAGTCGGATACCTTGACTTTACCGGACTTGGTGGGAGAAAAACCCCACCAAAATCTATTTGCTTTTATTAAGAAAATTGGATTTTTATATTTAATTTGAAATGTATTTTAAAAAGTTTTAACTTTAATTTTTATATATACATATATTATATATTTCCTGTTATTTTCAAATTGTTTTAACATTTTAACAAACGTGTGGCGCAGTATAGCCAGAATTGCTTCTTGCTCCATTAAACACCATACTCCCTCACTACCTAACACAATATCATCTTTAGATATTTTAGAATAATTTAACATTTGAGAATTTCAAAGGGAAAAAGGTCTACAATAAATATAAAACATGTTCAGATTTCCTATAAATGCAATTTTTAAAATCTGTGACGGATATTATCACTCAACAATGGAAAAAAATGATATTTTTATGTTACTTGACAAAATATTTAGGAATATAATCAAATGTTATTATTATATTTTAAAAGCATAGATAGTTTAATAATTATTTATAGAAGGATAATTTATTAGACAGGACATAATTTGTGCATTAATTGATTTTAAATTATCATACAATATTTTACTACAATTTATCAAATTAACCGCCAGTATATAAAATAGTATTATTTGTTGTACAGAGTAATATACTTTTTTTAGTAAAATTATTTAAAAAAAAAAGTGTCTGAGGAGGATCAGTAATCTTCCTTAGTGTAGAATATTAAAATAAACTACAAACCTCCGGTTTATATTAATTATATCATACGTTGAAATTTAACAATATCTTTTACTCTAACTAAAGGATTCATTAATAAATTTTTCAAAATCTTCTAAGGAGTGATGGAATCTCTTTTGTAATTTTTTTACAGATGAAATTATTTTGGCGCAACGTCAAGATTTTTTAACTACTCTTGCAGTTAAATAATATCGTTTTATTTGAATATTCAAGCTGTGCCTGTGAATTATTCTTGTATAACCTTTAAAAACTAGTTTTTCTCAAAAAATAAGCCTCTGATGGGAAGCAGAGGGATATTTTTATTTACATATTATAAATGTGTGTTGTGCTGGTTGTAACCAATCTGTTAGTTCAAACTAGAAGTAGAGATAGAAAATAGACAAAACAAATTAAAATTGCAATACAATGTGGGACCGAAAAGTAGTTCTTAAGTTACTGAATGGAGTTTTCTGCATGACCAAGAAATCATTCGATCCCTAATTTTAAAAGAAATTCATTCGAATATTGATCAAAAGGAAATAATGCTTTCCAAAACGACCCGGAAGATAAAAATAATCTTAATTATCTCCATCGATGAAGTCTTAGTACAGTGGACAATTACTTCAAAAATTCAAAAATTTGTACTTTAATGCAAAATTCTTCATTGAACTACTGTTTGTTGTTAGAGAGGAATCAATATTACAATGTTGTGATGATAATGTGTACTTTATGTACTGAGCTGTCAAAGGAAATGTGAGAAAAGCGGTAAAACTTTTTAAGGAGATATTTCTAAATAAAGCAATACTCGATTGGAAGTAGATCTTGGAGACAAATTCATTAGGTGCGTAGAAACACATGATAGAGGTCAAGCAACACGCAAATAAAAGCTTGACTCTTCTTCCGAAAACATAATTTTGAAAAAAACTCATTTTAAGTTTTATCTTCTTGCCCTTTTGCATAGAGTGATGTTTTTTTTATAAAATCACTATAACTTTATTTCTATTTCGCGTATAGAAAAAAGAAAAACTGTTTTAGAAAGAAAAATGTTCAAATTATAAGATTTTGAAATAAAAAAAAATGATTCATGTAGACGAAAAACGACATTTTCAAGGTAGGCAGTCACCTTAAACATAGGTACTGCATCAAATTTTTTCTCAAAATGGTGATTTTTAAGTGAAATAATTCATCAGTAAGTATTTGGAGGCGATGCTATGGGGGACAAACAAATTAGGGAATTAAGAGCTCTCAGGAACCTTAACAGATATCCGTGCACTCGAAAAAAAACATCCTTCTTCAAACCAGTGTAACTTAGCAATAAAACAAAACAATAATTTGAAATTTTACCACATGAGAATCATATATATATACATTAATTCTCAAGTTTTCAGAGAATTTGAGAAAAAATTTAAAATGTTATAAAGAAATAAAAATTGGACAATTTTTCAAAAATATGAATTTAGTATTTTACACCGCGCAGGATTCTGAAGTACAAAACTGATCAAAATTTACAAAATTAATTTTATTTGGTATAAAAATGCTCACTTTTGAAGTTATACTAACTTTTAAGAAATTTAAAGAAAAAAAAGTATTTTTTAAATGCAATTATAACGAAACTTTTAAAATTTTAAGAAAAAAATAAATTAAAATTCAAATAAAAAATTCTATTATCTTTTTTTTTTTTTTTTGAAAATTGATGTATAAGTTATGAAGAGCCTTATTTTGATCACGTGTATAAAATTCCAAATTGATATCACAAATAATTTCTGAGGAATTCTGCGATAAGAAAGACAGGGTTTTCGTTTAAGTTTCACTACTTATTTCTCAATAATTTCGGAAGTTTTCACAGTATCTACACAATTTTGGTACCAAAATGCACAGAAATATTGAGACTTTAACATATATTTTTTTCAAAAAATTTAAAAATTTGCAATTTAAGAGTCCTGTGAAGTCTTAACCGATTAAAAAGTAGGCTCTTATCTGTAGAGAGTAATCAGCTTTGTAGGAGGCCCAAACCGCTTGAAATGCAGCTGTTGTTGAAAAAGGTGAAAATCTGCTAATGAAATATCGTCATTTAACTGTACGAGTGACTGTTGAACGAGTTGAGATCAGTACAAGCTCTCCAAATGCAATTTCGTGTGACGATGCGCAGGTGGCTGTGAAATTTGTTCCCAAGTTTCTGAAGGTGGAAAAGATAAACACGGTCTTGCAGTTGCACAAGACCTAATGGACACTATCAACGCTAAACCTAGCTTCTTGCGACTTCTGGCTGTTCCCGAAAATGAAGCTGCCTTTGAAAAGATCATGTTTTCATAAAACACATGAGAAAAGGCAGAACGCGACGGAGGAGTTGAATACTATTCCAAAAGAAGCCTTCCAGAGATGTTTCGGCTGTGGAAGGAAGGCAGGATTTAGTGTGTGAAGACCTGAAGGGCTTGCTTTCGGTTTGATTAGGACAGTACTTCTCAAACTTTCAATATTTGCGTCCCAATATTCAATCATAAGTTTCATTTTGTCGACTGGATGGCGAGTCAGTTTGTCGCTGGTCTTCTGCACCCAAAGTTGCGGGTTTGACCCCGGCTCAAGTCGATGGGTTTTCAAGCTGCCAAAAATCGACAGTGGCCATGTCGTATGATTATGCGGCATGTAAAAAATCTCTTGGAGTGCCCTCGGCAAAATTAAATTCCTAAGTTCAATTTCGCATCGTCATAGCTCTGGTGCCCCCCTTTGGGGAGGAAACAGGGCGTCAAAATTACTTGCGGAAATAGGTATCGCCTATATGGTGCCAAAATAAAAAGTGATACCAGCTCCTGGGGAATGAACTAGGTCTGCAAAGGTAAAATACCAGTACGCAGCCCCATTAGAA
>BMAV01004101.1:116147-151122 GCA_019973955.1 Trichonephila inaurata madagascariensis
TTGGGACTACTTCTTACTCTTTGCGTTCAATTGTTCATGTATGAATCACCAAAATGCCATCCAAGAATCAAAGACTCAGAATTAAGTTATATTTTACAAAATCAGGAAACAGATTTATCTCAAAAGGTAAGTTTCAAATTATTTTAATACATTTCATACTAAACGAAATGAAACTCGGATTATCACCTGGTTTAAAATTAGTAGCATATCCAGTGTTTAAGAAAGTTTCATACTTCAGAAAGACAAAAAATTATCCCAATATTTAATGCATACACACACACAAACTATTTTTTAAAAGTTAAAGACTATTTCGAGTAAATATATATTATATTCAATATTAAATTGTTCATAACATTCTTTAATGTTGAGCTGGTGATTTTGCGGTACTCGTTATACTCATAAGTCCCCTGATTTATAATCTTCGTTTTTAATTTATTAGTTGCATATGCTATATAATATTCTCATGGTATTTATGGAAGTAAATATTATTATAGTGACAGAGATTTAGAAGCAGATATATTAATAAGCTTCTACGTGTCGACAAATTAGAAAGTAAGATTCCTTCTTGTATTCTGTAAAATATATTGCTTACATCATCGCCAACAAATGATGAAAATTGTCTCATATATAAATGCTTGAGTTTCTATATTACTTATTTTATCTGTAGCAATCAACATGTACATATATCACACACCCTGTAAATTTCGATTTGACTGACTGAATAGTATAAAGTAGTGCTATCAGTAACACTCATAAAAAAAATTGAATTTATTTTTTCTTAAATTTAAAACTAGTATTTCAGTTTAACACATTATTAAGTATATAAAAATCACGATAAAAATTTATAGTTAGATATATTTTTGTTAAATGAAGGATATGTATTTATAGATATTCCAATGCATGTTTTGGAGACAGTGTACTAAAATAATACATTTACCTGTTGTATATATTTCGCATATCTTGCACAAGAAAGCATGCTTCAAGTGCATAAATTTAAATATATTAGTTCTTATTTTTAATTTTTTATTGTTCGTTGGTATCTTCTCTTTGATGATTCAAAAGTAGTCAGCAACCGTTGATGTATTGCCTTGCTATGGATAACTAAGCTCCATAATATATCTGTTGGTGAAATCATTCAATAAATCTCATTGATTCTATATTATCTTGAATAACGTCTAAGTGAGAGCTTAATAAATGAAGTTTTAAGGTATCCGACTACGTTCGGAACCGTGAGTTTGCAAAAGCGCGTAAATGGATAATATTTATGATATTTAGTGTCACTTAGATTAGAATACATGTATACAATTGTTTTAAGGACATTATGACAAAAAAATTATTTAAATACAATATTTTGGCAAAAAATTAACTTAGAATAACTTTTTTCCAAATGTTCTCCTTTTGTAAAAAATGCCTCTATTGTATTAATATTTTGCCTGCATTCAGCTCAGACTTCTGTACAGAGGCTCAACTAGAATTTTTGACATGCATAACTCGGAAGTCGGTTTATCCATGTTTTACGAAAACAGAAGGGAGAAATTTTAAGAAAATACGCCGATAATTATTTCAAACGGTTGTAACTCTGAAAATAATTTGAATTTTTCAAAAATCATAGTTGAGCCTCTGTACAGAGGTCTGAGCTATATACAGGCAAAATATTAATACAATAGAAGCATTTTTTACAAAAGAACATTTTGAAAAAGGTTATTCTAAGTTAATTTTTTGACAAAATATTGTATTTAAATAATTTTTTTGTCATAATGTCCTTAAAACAATTGTATACATGTATTCTAATCTAAGTGATACTAAATATCATGAAAATTATCTATTTATGCGCTTTTTTAAAATCATGGTTCCGAACGTAGTCAGATACCTTAATGACATTTGGAAATCAATGTGTTTAAAATGTGTCAAAGTGTTTTGAATCATTCTCTTGCAGCTCGTATCTTCGTTATTGAGTAACAGATTTTCTAAGACTACCTTGATTGAAAATCGTGCCTTTACTTCTATGTTTGTAAGAAGTTTTAAATGAAACATTTTCATGAACTTTCAAATGTCAGGACTAATAATACACTTTATATTTTTTTTATAAGACATTACCGTCAAAATTGAGAGCTTTTAGGGAAATCTTTCTAAATCCCAGTTGGATGTAAAAGAGGGTAATTATGCCCAATGGTGCTACTAGAGGTCATTAAATTACATTGTGTCATCGAGCTCTTTATACTGCTGAGAAGGACACTTTTATACGATGGTGTTTATCTTCTTTTATGACTATTTATTTTCATATAAATCATAGAGATTTCACTTGTTGTATTCCTAGAAAAATAGGGCCTCAATATTCAAGTGGTCCACAAAGAAATCTTGAGCCTAATAATTCTACTTTTTGCATTACTGAACCTAAGATCAAGTGCAAGGTCATTCAACTGTGCTTACGTAATCATACTGGGTTCTGAATGTTTCTTTGATGAAGTGTAAGACATGTCTAAAACTGCAAGGTAACATGCATTCGTCATTTATTAAACAATGATTTTAACAGACGGCTTTGGTATGCGAGTCACGCCACTCTAAGCTACTGGTCTTATCGCAGAAAAGGTTTTTTGATACTGACTTTATGTGTTTCTTCTTTTTAAAAGAATTCCTTTGCTATTGGAATCGTACAAAAATATCATTCCTCTAAATGATTTTTAATTTTTCCCAAGGTAATTGATGAAAAACCATTGAAGCCTCTTTTCCTGTGATCCACCTCTCGAAGAGGAAAGAGCTGAAATGTGGCTCTCATTGGCTTATTGGTTCACCCATATCACGCTCAAATATGTGTACAGGCAATTTTGACGAAAGAAATTATTCTTCTCTGCAGGTGTTTACATGTTATCCACAAATGTAGGGGAAAATACCAATAAAATTAACACTCGCAATAAACTTTATAAAAGGCCGTTTTTCGAACTCAATGTTTCATTAATCATGTATTTGTTCCCGTTGAACAAAATCCCCATTTCATTTTAATGTCTAAGCAAAACCATCTTAAGTGCGCTAAGGTGAAATATTTAATTCACTTGCTGTGTCGTTAGTCCGATCCTATGAATTAAACGGAAGAACTGTGTATTCGCATAAGTAATGGAGCGTCTTGTGCTCTGACTATTGTAATGCAGGATTAAATAGAAATAAAACTATGGAACAATTTTCATTAATGTAATTTTACTGTCTTAATTATTTGGCGTTGGTTTACTCTACTTGTTTTAAATAGCAACCTCTTTAAATTTGCCGCAGCTGTGTAAAAGTAAAGCACTTTAAAACGTAAAAAGATTATTGTGGTACGTAAACACAAACAAAGATATCTCAAGAAGAACAACCAATTTTATAGATATTTTCTAACTTCTCAAAAGTAAGTTATCGTTATTTTTTATTGCTGGGAAGCCAACTATTTTTTTGACATCTTTTAGTCAATCCTTGCGTTATTTTAAAAATTTTGAATCTTGGGGGATTACACTGATTACATTAAGGACTTATGGGGTTCCATCAAAAAGTCTGCATGGAACTAATAGATGTTAGAATCAATTTCAATTTTTAACCAGCAGAGTTTATGTGGTGAAAACCAGCTATCCGAACGAGCTGTGTTTATTTTCTACTTTTACCAGTCTAATCTGTCATTTTATTAATACTAATCCGTTATTTCTATTTTCTGAAATAAAAAGCATGGGAATATTTAAAATCGAAGAAAATTCGAATTCATACTTTCTATATTGCAGCTTGCATTTTACATTATCTTGTTTGTAGTTTACGATCATGCTATTGTGTGGTGCAAGACTATCGATACATTGTCGCCAACTTCAACATCTGATTCTTCATTTAAATCTTTATATTTATCTCGTTACTTTCTTTGTCGCCATATGAGAGAATCTCCATTGCCATATTAAGTACAAATCTAATACAGAAAAATGAGTTGTTGGCGAAATTTGGTGAAATGTTTTTCTGCTGGCGCATAAGGTGTGATTTTAGCAAATCTATTTCTGGCAAATGTTCATCAAAACTAGATTATTTTATCGGTTTTAAATAGATTTTTGACTGAAATCAATGTCGTAATTTTCTTTCCTGTTTAAGTTAGAGCCATATTTATTGATCAATAAGGATTGTTTTATGAACTGCAATGTTACATATTATTTTGGTTTATCATAGTGCATGTTAATTGTTTAGATACTAATTCAGATTTTTTAGTTTATCAACATGAATAAAAGGAAGAGTTTGAGGAGGAGAGGTATAGTGTTTTCTTCTCTCCTTTTCTTTCTATTTGATGCATGTAAAGTCACTTTAATGTTAAACGATGTTAACTTACGGATGCTGTATAATGTATTACATTCGGTTTTATCTTGAAGTATGACTAACAATATAAAAAAAACGAGGAGAACAAATATATAGAGATATGTGAAAGTAATTTTTAATTTCAGAGGCCTCCAACGCCTTGGAGAGAAATATTTTCATCCGTACCATTTTATGCTGTATCATTTGCCATATTTTCTGCCTTCTGGTCAGGAGCCCATTTCCTCTCCGTTCAACCAATATTCCTTGGCACAATGTTGCATTTCACAATTAAAGAAGTAAGCATTTTTCCGAATAATAATTTAGTTTTTTCCCCATAGAAGCTTAGTTTAATGAAATAGCAAAAATTAATGATAATATTGCATGAATAATTGTTTGTAGATGTTAAAAGAATGATTCATCATTTTTTACTTTCGCAATTTTCATTGCAGATAGATAAAACTTATATCAATAAAGGATAAACAAAAGAAAGAAATTAGGCTGTTAATAGGTTATTTTAATAATTCAGTTTTTGTAACGTTTTTTTTATTATATAAGTTTGAAGAACTGTTTCAATAAGAAACCTAATGGTTACAAAATTCAGAGGAACATTTTAATGTCTAATGTTTTAAAAATTCCATTCTATATAATCCGATTTTTAGATCTGAAGACATTCGGTAAAAACTGTATTTGATGCTAAATACTACAGCTCCTTTTAGCATATGAGTCGTGTTATTTTTCCCAATTCTTAATAACTAGTAATAATTGGATCTATTATTACTATCTACAAAATAGTGTATGTCTCCTTAGGCTCCGAAGGCTACAAGTCTTAGATAGGTCCTTAAGTATTTCCTGAACTACTGGATGAATATTATGAAAATTTAGATTTAGAGTTTTCATGAAAGGAGAAATACATATCTATGGGAATTCTTGGTATGGTAACTCTCGGCATATGTCGTCCATTCCACCCGGATTTCCTATAAATCTTCAAAGTCCAATTCCATCTTCATGTGAATAATACCCACTTCTCTACATTACTGGTTATTGATGCGATCAACAATTAAACTCGTGATACAAATATTTTTCACGAAATTTCCCGCCCAAACTCATTTCTTCATGAATGCAATATAAAAATACTGGAAAATCCATTATTGCTGCTTATGAATCAATGCTGAAAGACTGTGTGTGTTTTTTACGAAACAGAACTTGCGAATTCTAGAATTTTTATTTTATATTATTTTCTCGTTTTCAAATTACAGTGATAGAAAGTTAATAAAACATAACTATATTCATAGGTTTAATATATCTACAAAAGAACATTTTCAATAAATTACATGTAAGTTTGAATTTGCAACCAATTTATCGAATAAATATAATAAGGTATATTATACTTATTCGATAAGCTTATAAAGGTTATAAAGGTTTAAGAAATTTTCGTAAAACAGAACATCTACAATCTTATCCACAAAAACCAATCAGTGTTAGATAGTCAAATTTTGCACAAAGAAATGAATTTGCAATTCATTTTCAAATTACCATTCATTTGCCTTTATTTTTTGTGTTTCTCATTTTCAGAATGGAATCCTGACATCTCTTCCGTTCGTTTTTCAAGTGGTGCTCACATCTACAGGAAGTTGTATAGCAAAATGGTTGAATTCCAACAATTATGTTGGAGTGGATAAAGTTCGTAAATGGTTCAATTTCCTATGTAATTATGAATTTTCTTCTTAAGCATTGCTATGGAGTGTATCGATATTTTATTGTAACTAAATCACATGTTCAAGGAATATTTCTGTGTTCTGAAGTAAACTTGTGCTAAATGATAATTTTTAAAGATATACTAAGTGACATTGAAAATACAAGAAAAAATTTCCAGAAAGAGAAGAAATGTGGTAAACATTTAGATACGAATGATAAGTGTTTTTCATTTTAAAATGATATTCGCAACACGGAGCATAAACCACGTCAACCTAATAGATTGTAGGATCACTGTAGACGACGATTCGTTGAGTAATACTCCTAAGTATAGAGACAAAATGTCTATGAATGTCTTCCAAGAGCCAATGCTGGGTCAACCGTATACCACAACTCGCTTTTTGAACATGACTGTATAAAGGCATGCAAGTGACGTCCGAACATGAAGAGTTTGATTGGTGAGAAATGAGAAAAAATGGTCGTCTTGGATGTATACTTTAGTATCTTGCAGTACACGTCAGCTGATGCATATAGTGAATAGTCGTGCATTGTCCTGAAGCAATTACAGTGCCATTTTTGCCACTACATGTCTAACAAATGTTTGGCTGCCATAATGCTCTAAGTACAAACTGGAGGGAATATGCTATGGTAATGGTACCCCAAACTATGGCACTAAGTTAGTGTGATGGGATGTTCCGGTATGGGTTTGTCATCACAGCAAAGACATACGCATACATGTTGATTACCACTGGACTATCTGAAGCCTGACTTGTATGAGAACACGATCCTGTACCATTCCGTTGTTCTAGCCCAGTAATATAGCAAACGCAGTTTTCTGTTTTGTGGGGTCCATGGCAGTTTCCTTAAAAAACGCAATGAGTGCAGGCTACAAAGAATCAATCGATCGACTGTTTTTGGGACAAAAACTCCATAACTTAAGCACAGTTTGTCATTTGTGTAAAATGTCTGTATGCTAGAACTTCCACCTTTGGCAGCTCTCTGGTTTTCTCTGTTGTTACATGCGTCATTTGAAATAAGAAAAAATTTCTGCAGGTATTTTTCTGGCAGAAATAACGTCACGGAAATTTCAGGTTCTGCAAATTCCTTCTCTTTCGTTAGTTCATTTAACATGTGCTTTAAATCTCTGCGTTTCACACTATTTGCATAATGAAGTGAGAAGAGCGTTTACCTGAACATTGCATAGTTGTTCCTGCTTCCTTCTTGGCATTGAATTTGCAATTGTATATAGTATACTTAATTAAAATTATTATTTTTTAAAAAATATGATAATTTATTTTTATATGATAATTAATTCTTTATACACAAGATTTAAATTCATAATTTCTCTTAATTAGTTTTCAAACAAAGCAAAACATATTTTTCACGCCGAAAATTGCAAATGTTTCTTGAAACATTCATTCTTCCTTTGAATTCCAATTAACGATTGAAAGAATTTATTAGTTTAAACTCAAACTCAGTGGTGCAACAGCCCATGAGAGCCAGGGCCTACTGTGCCCATCCTAGTATATGTAACCATTGGGTGCTGAGGAGCATGAGCAGATGTCCGATCAGGTGGTCAGTCTGAAGCGACACCCCAGTGCTTAAGTCCCCAAGCAAACTTGGTACTTATTTATCGACCCACTGTTGTAGGGATGAAAGGCTGATTCGACCAGGAATAGAACCGGGACCTGTGTGTAGAAGCGCATTTATAACTTTATACAAGTATAAAAACGCAAGACTTGTTTAGTAATTTTTTAAAATATATAATCAATATCTGAGAAAATATATTACTATACAAGATTGATATTTTCAAGCATTTTGAACCTAAGAGGGAAATTTTTCATGAAATTTTCCAGATATAATTTTAAAAAATAACGTAGAATATGACCTAGATAATTTCATTAATTTGTTTTACTTTCTGTTATAGATTGCTTGGGATATTCAATTTGCCTTTTAGGAGTGATTTATTCAGGATGTGAAAGAATGTTGAGTACTGTGCTATCAATTGCAGCAATGAGTTTCATTGGACTTTCATTTAATGGCTGCATGATTACCCCAGTTGACATGTCTCCCACCTTTGCAGGTACTTATGTTAATAAAATGAAGAGTATTTGTGTATGTATAAGGTAAATTCAAAAAAGGTGTATGTGAGAATTATATTTACGCCACACTGAAGCAACACGAGAGCTATTGGTGATGAAAATCGCAATTCTGAATCTTGGTCAAGTGACGAAGACGACACCTGAGCTGGCACACACTTCTTCAAACTTCCACATCATACCACGGGAAGACTTTGAGCTCGACAAATTAAATGTACATCAGCACCCTCTACATGACTCATCTTCATTGATACCAGAGCTTAAAACCATAATACACCAGCCTCAAGTAGGCAAAAAAAAAATACGCTTACAATTTAATGGTGAATTATTGGAAATGATTTTTTTTCTTCAAAATTTACTGTATATTTTTGTGTATATATTAGAGTTAAGGTCGGAAAACCGTTTTTTCATAAAATAACAAGGTATTTCATGAAATAACCAGACAAGTCAGTTAAAGTATATAAAATTATTGAATTCTATGATTTAACTAGGTAATCTATAGAATAACGATTACTTGATCTTTAAAATATGAAGTACCACACTTGATAGTTCTTTGAACTGGTTCAAGTTGCTTTTAGTCAACTTTGCACCCTAATTTAAAGTGTCATCACAACAATCTTTTCTCCAATAAATAATGAAAAGTAAAACAAAGGTATTTCATAAAATTTAAATTAATATTCTCTTACAATTTTGTTTGAAAAAGTTTACACAATGCTTTCATAAAGCAACAATTTTTCTTCCTAGCAGTACTTTTTTTTGATGATATTTAAATATAACTATTTCTGCACTTATTCCTTTCTTTCCTATCTGTTTAACTAATGTTACCAATATGAGCAATAATATATTACATCATCTATTTTTTCCTTGTTATTTATCAATTAATCATTTGTATAGAGATAAAATGCATTTTTCGAGAGATTTTAGCTATTTATGATCAATTAATTTAAAAAATAACTTTGAAATTTTTCTTTTTTCTTTTTAACGGTCTACCATTAGTTATTTCATAGAATAACTATAGGTTAAGTGGGAAATTTTTCATCTATTATATACTTTAATTGAATTGTCTAGTTATTTCATGAAATACCACCTGAATGTCCACCTGGCGGCAGAGAAACTCCATTGTACAAATTATAAAAGTGTAATTTATATGTATCATGTAATTCTTTTTTTTTTCAATATATTGTAAGCAGTAAATAATAAATTTCAAGTCTTCATCTTCGCATTTTAATCAGTACTTCAATTCAGTGCCTCTTCAAAAACAATATTCCTATTCACATTTTCCTCTAAATTGAGCTAAATTTTTATTCTTTTTTTACTTCTGCAATTTGTAACCATAATATTGAACAGGACTTACTGTTTTTTTATTATTATTTTTAGTGTGTGAGATAAATAAATAAATTTATTACATAATCACGGAAAATTTTTTTTATATAAAGATAAAGATAATATTATTAAAACAATTTTACATGCCTTCTCTAATTCAGGGGAAACTAAATATATAAAGAAAATGAAAGCATTCATTAATATAGATGCTTTTTACGAATCATTGTTCCAAATGTCCTCAGTCAATTTAAATGGAATGAAATCCTTTTTTTCCGATCGTATTAGTTTAACATGATACAAATTATATAGTTTTGCATAATTCCAGTAGTAAAGAAAGGATTGAGTTTATTTTCAGAGTTATATTTATATTTTAGTTTTTTGATGACATGATATATGAGTAGATTTATAACCCACTATATAATATTGGGTTGTTCGGAAAGCAATTTCGATCTTTTGTGTGACAATTTTCATATAGTAAATTTTTTTATATTATATATCCTCAATTCTAGTCGAATACCTTTCGCCATCTTTCTGACGGCACCATGATTCCACGCTACTAAAATTTTTGTTCTTTGCTTGCAAAAAACCTGATATAGGTGATTTTTGACCTCCTCATTTGAAGTAAAGGGTTTACCGAAAAAGATTTTTGTAGAGACCGGTACAAATAACAGTCAGAAGGTGCCAGATCTGGAAAGCATGGTGGGTGTGGCAGTATATCGCATTCAGGCTGTAAGAGCCTTTAGTGAGTTACCAAACTTGTATGAGGTCTCACATTACCTTGTAGTGGAACACTGCACTTTTTCTCCTGATAAATTCTGGTCTTTTCTTTTTAAGTGAATCATTCAGTTTAAAAGTTAATCACAGTAATTGCTGTGTTGTTCGGTAAAAGCGAAAAAGAACCAATTCCTTTGAAATACCACCTAACAGATAGCATCACTTTTTTTTTGAAGAATAGTGGCTTTCGAAATGCTTAGAGCCGATTCATATTTTCTTACTCCATGATCTCTTGCATCTGACATTGTTATAGACAACCCATTTTTCTTCCACAGTGATGATTTGCAACAAAATGGAATCATTTTTTTTAAGTTTGAGAAGCAAATCAGAGGTGAAGACACAAATTTCTTTACGTGAGAACATGAAGAGCCCATATGTCAAGCTTTGAGGTTAAACCATGGCTTTTCAAGCGGTTATGAACAGTTGAGTTAAATAGATTTAACCTCTCAGCAATCTCAAGAGTTGTTATTCACCGTTTTGCATAAAATACTGTTTTCATTGTGTCTTGGTGAACTTCAACTGGTGTTCCAAAACGTGGTGTATCTTCAGCATCAAAATTGCTAGATCGAAATTTTGCAAACCAGATTTTGGTAATCTGCACTGCCAATACATCTTCTCCGTACACATCTACAATTTTTTTTCCTTGCTTGAACAGCATTTTTGCCTTTTCGATAGTAAAAAAGTAAAATACGCCGAAAATGCTGCCTTTCACACTTCATATTTGAAATGGCACCAACTAAAAACTCTGTTGGACTTTTTCATAAATAACCTTGCTATATCAACTTTCAAAACATATACCGTAAAATCCGTCGTATAACTCGCACTTTTAACACAAAAAAATAAAATCGAAACTTATGGGTGCGCGTTATACGCCGGGTATAAAAACGATAGCTTTAAAAATAACAAAAGAGATGAGCATTAAAAAATACTTTTACATGTATCTAAATAAAGCTTATTTAAATGAAATTACTTGCTTTATGAGCTAAAAGAGTTGCAATTCTAGAATAAAACTATTTTGTCATAGAAGTATGGGATAGTACCTCGAATAAATGACTTCAAAACATAAGAGCAATGTATATTAATATTTCACATTTCGTCGGACCAATTCGTAGGGATAACAATATAGGATTTCGCGTTATACGACGAATATACCTAAAATTTAAAAAAAATTAAGCATGAAAGTATAGGTGCGTTATACGCCGGATTTTATGGTAATTATCATGCGGCTTAAGTGTTAAGTTGGGTGTGAAAAAATATAATTCATATCTCTGTCGGGAAAAGAACGAAACTACTTTCCGAACAACCCAATAATTTCTAATCGATACTCAGAATGACAATTGTGATTGCTGAAAATGATTTCATGCCATTGTCAGTAAGCATAAGAAAACTGCTCGTATGAACTTCATTTACGGTATGAAATGTAGATTCGAGAGTAATCTAGACTGTCTCCCGTTGCATTGTAACTGGAATTTTCTGTTGTTAAGCGACTGTTATATTTTCCTATCCAACCCTTTTAAGTATGTAAATATATGAATAGATTTTTTTTTATTCATGATATGAATAGACTATTTTCCATTAAATTATCTGAAGATTCATAATTTTTATAATCTATAGAAATATATATATATATATATATATATATATATATATATATCTGCCATATAATACCTGAACATTTTTATAACTACAACCTAACATGTTCCCTATTAACAATGAAATATCATTTCCGCTTCATATTCTGCTGGTTAATTTAATGTTTTTTTTTATATTATAAAGATATTATTTTAGAAGAAAGCCATTATAACATGTTCTTCGAAACTTTGATACATTTTTTTAGATAATTACGCACAATTTCGTTCAGCCAACAATGGAACTTGATTTGTCAAAACTTATGCTATGCAGTTAATACAAGAAATTTTATTCTCTCATTTTCGCCGGATAATTTGTTCTGTTCTGTACTTAAGTTTAAACAAAATTCTGTTTCTTCCTATTTTACAGGAACTCTAATGGGGTTATCTAATACCATATCTAGTGTAGCTGCTTTCATTTTTCCTGTAATCGTTGGTATCATGACAAATGAAGAGGTAAGCTTAGACTTGAATTCTGTTTTTTCTTAAAAAAGTTCATTCCTCCAGTTTAAGTCACTTTTATCAAAATAACAAGATCGATATTTCATTTTCAACTTCTTATAATGGTTGGCTATTGTTCGTACGTTTGCTTGGATCTTAGTTGGACCCCCTGATTTAGCGGATAAATAAAATATCGTAAACTTGACGACATAACTGCAACTTCTTTTAATCCTTTTCGGTCTAATTTCATTACGTTTTTTTTTTTTTTCGCACTGGTTATTTTATGTCCGGTTATTCCCAACGATTTTTTTTATTTCGAATGCAGCACATTCTGTAATACTATGGCAGATTTCTGAGTTCTGACTTTTTTCGCCCAATTTTAATAATTCACAGAACTCCAAAATAATTCCTATTTAATAAAAAACTACAATTTTAATATAACTCTATATAATTTACTTTACATTTAGAAATATAAAGCAGTTCACATGCACTCTAACTCTCAAGGGTAAAATTTTAGGGTTCGAAAGAATCTATTGCTCCTCACCCATACTATAAAAATATCTTGGCTGATTGAAATCATTTTACAAGTACTTTCTTTTATTGAAGGAAAAATGTAAGAAAACCTTATTAGAATTTAAATAAATGCTGATTTGTTTGCATCCAAGAATGAATGACTGAAAATTGTTGGTCAAAATCTTTTTGGATGAACAAAAGTATACGATATGACTTATAATTTTTGTATTAACTATATAATTATCAGACAATTATATATTACTAACCGTCCATTTCTTGAGAATATCAGTTGTTTGCTATTCGTATGCAATATATCTTTATTAAAATTTAGTAGTTTTGGAGTAGGATTTTAGTGACATAATGCACTGCTGATAGTTAAACTAAATTATTACTCTTCATTAACTTTGAATGTAGATGTTTTTTCTTTCTCTTTCGAATATTAAATATAGTACTTTCAGGAATCAAACTTTTATTTAAACTGTTTGGTATTTACGTATTAGACCGCGTTGACCGTTTTCGTGAATCAAAGGATTTCGAAAAAATTACGTGATATACATCCGCTAGTGAAAACGGTTCCCGCGCACGTTCATACATAGTAATAATAACGATGATAGCATTTGACGAAATCGATCGACGGTATAATACGTAAGTGCTCACTTTTCTTATTAGTCTCTTAAGACTGTAAACTTCTATTTAAAAGATTTATTGTGATCATTTTCAATTTTTGATTAGGTTATATTTCTCTTTATTTTTGCAGCAAACACTGGAGCAATGGAATAAAATCTTCCTGATGTGCATTGGACTCACTATGAGCTCAGGAATATTTTTCTGTATTTTCGGTTCAGCGGATGTTCAACCTTGGAATTATTCTAATGAAGAAAGTATGGACAAAACTCGGTCAAACAACAAAGAAATAGAAGAAATAGAACAACCAGTGGATGCAGTTATTCATTTATAAAAAAGTCATGAAAAAATTATTAAACTTTGTCATTGTTTTGTTGTCCTAAATGTATATTTTTCAGGTTATATAAACTGTGCGCGCGTTATAGAATAACTTTTAATGAACAATTTTCAGATAATGAGAATTGTAGGGAACGCACACTTCTCATGTTTCTCCAAGACTTGCGTAAGCGTTTTTTTTTTTTTTTTCATTTTACACATATTTATGATAAAAATTTACAAAGAAAACTAAAAAAAAGATAAATATATGTTAGTAACTATAAAAAAACTTTGCAAATACTTCGTATAATACTTTACGATATATTTTAAATGTACAAATATTACCACTGTTTTTTTCAGCAATGTCATTCAAATTGCATGTCTGTGTATTCACGAACATAGAATTTAATTCACTTTTTTATAATTATTAAACATTAACCTCTTTCACTTAAAACTGTGTTATTAAATTAATGGATTTTGTAATGTAAGAAGAGCTGTCACTTGTTTTGGTTAAAAATACATGTACCTAAAGAGAGGTCCGAACTTTTATGTTCAGAGCTATATAACTTATTGTACCCGGGTTTTTTTTAGATTGTTTTAATTTCTCCCCGGTTTAATTGATCTGTGCATTTTCTCAGAAGCTGTGTAAAAAATACAAATGTTGATTGAAATATATATATTTTTATTCTGATTATTTAAAAATTTGTATAACGAAATTGTAATATTAATGTACTTTTGTACACATATAGTTCTATTCTTTACATCATCTAGCAAAGTGTATTGATTGTTTTACACGTGCATGTTATGTAGATAAATGTATAAAAATTCTTCATAGGAAAGCGTATTCATTATTATTCATGCATGTGTGACGTACGTATAGTGTGTTAAAAATGTAAGCGTTGAGGGTTACTCAAATAAAAAAATTGAATCATTTTTATTAATTAATGCAATTATTTTAAACATAATTTTGCATGATAATAAATATTTTTAATTTAGAAAAACAGAAACTTGGCAATTAAAGTACATTTACCCTCTACAGAGAAAATGTCCTCATAATTTGCGAAGAAAAGATTATTAAGCCTTTGAATCTTCAAATTCATAAGAAAACAGAATTTTACAATAAAAATGTTCGTAATATGTTAAAGCAACATAAAATTCATCAATACTCCACAAAAAGCGAAAATAAACAAACATTTTTAGAGCGTCCACGTAGAACTCTGAGAAAAATTATACAGAACTTTTACCCATCGAAATTCTTATAAATATTACGATATTTTACTAGTGCTAGTACATTCATACAATCATTCCATTCATCGAGCCCATGCTTTTAAACCCTCCAAGGTGGCAACGACTTATGAACCTGAGCTATATAAACGCTTGTATGATTCGAGTTCGGTTCCACAATTCCGCTTTACGGTGAGAGATTCAAAAAAATTTCAAAATGAGAATTTCAAAAAAAATCTTTTAAAAACTTTTCGTAATGGCTTTTTCCTGGATGGACCGAAGGAACATTTCGCATTAACAAAAGATATGCAACAATTCCAACAACTTATACTTTACAAGACTTTAATTCCAAAGAAATTGAATGTCGCTTTCATATAATGTGAGGAGCTACAAAAAATAGATAAGTCCACAAATGTGGTTACAGGGAAATTGAAGAAATGTATTGAACTTAGGGTCGAGGTCCATCTCATCGGTTATTCGTTAAATGGGTTGGATTTCCAGATTCTCAAAATTCTTAGATACACTATAACTGCCTGAATTTAACATTCCGTTGTACAATAAAGACTATTCGGATTTTGTGGAGGGAGAGAGTTAGTTCCTCATTAGTTGGACTGTATAATTACGGCTAGAGAAACAGAAGAAGACCTATCGGATTCACCATGTTATCAGTAACAGTTTGGTTATTTTGAAATATTATCACCTGATGAATTTTCAGAAAGCCTTCACAATTTGTGAACAGAATTTCATTTAATTTTTATTTCATGTAACATAGTGCTAAATAAAAACAAACTATTTCTTTGTCTCGTTTTTTCTTGGATGTTATTGCGTGTCTGTTAAAACATGTTTGCACTTTTCAAAACATAGCAATTTTTCTGAGCTTGCTAGACATTTGAAACTGTATGGTGAAAACACATCCCTCGATTTTTTAACACCAGAAAGACTGAAATTTAATATATACCTATATGGCCCAAAAGCAGTCAAAATGACTGCATTGTGAAAGAAAGATTAATGTGTACAGAAATTTTCTTAAAATTAATTTTTAATATTTTTTATATTATTTACAGTCATATAACAAGTTATTAGTAAATATTAACAATAAAAAAATTTTCTTCACTTGGAAAAAAAAATATATTTTAAAAAGTTCTAAGAAATTGTTCATCATGTATGTAATTTTTTTCTAATTGAAATTGAAAAGTAGTCAAAATGACTTCCTTTGGGCAATCTAGTGTTAAATTAACGCTAGGGGTTATTTCATGAAAATCAGTGAAAAACTGATTTGTCAATTTTTATTGGAAAATATTTTTTATTGCTTCTAATGCAACTTAAATTTGTATTGTAACTAAATTATAAGAGTTTATAATTCAAAACTGTGGTGCTAGTATGAAATATTTAAAGGTGAGAAGTTTACTTTAAACTCGATTTCTAAAAGAGAAAAAAAGAAAAAATGTACATTACAACACAAAAAGGAACATTTTTTTTCAAAATTCTATTCATCTTGTAACTTTTAAACTGCATACACATTAAAAATAAATTTTAATCTGATATTTTGTCAAACAAGTTATTCAAACAAAATTTAAGGGTTAAAAAATGTATGTGAATTTTCATCGTTTGGAAGCGTTTTTATATTACTTCCTATATCATTTTTTAAAGATAAAACTACTGAAAAAATTTTTAAAAAATGCTCTCATTAAAATAATAATAATGCAAAAATGAGCATAAAAATGGGGACTGTACGACTTGTCAGTTTTTAAAAAAATTCCCTACAAGTAATCCATTTTGACATGAAGACGGAAAAAGTGATGTATGAAGTGATTCTTGTATTCGTGCATTTGTAATAGTGGGAATGACCTCTCTCAAAGAATCAAATATTCAGATTTACTCGAGAAACTAGTTATAAAAACAGCTGTATCTCAAAGCCAAGTATGGTAAAAATCTTTTTCTGCGAATTGGCATGTCACTACTCACAATAGTAAAACACGAAACTGTTTTTCTTTGTTAGATTTCTTTTTATAAATAACGAAACATTGTTCTGTGTATAACGTCAACTGAAACAATAGGGTATCCAAGCATCATTCATGCACTTCTTGCGCTTTATGATACAAGCGAAGTAAGGGCTTGCAGGACTCTTAAATTGCAAATTTTTCAATTTTTACAAAAGCATGTATTTTAAAGCCTCAATATTTCTGAATATTTTGGTACCAAAATTGTGTTGATACTGTGAAAACTTCCGAAGTTATTGAGAAATAAGTAGTGAAATTTAAACGAAAACACTATCACTTTATGTTTAACTTCATTTTTCGCAAAACAAAAGATTTTAGCTTCCGTGCAGGATTTCTCAGAAACTATTTATGACATCAATTTGAAATTTTATACACGTGTTCAAAATAAGACTCTTCATACCTTATACTTCAATTTTCAAAAAAAAAATTATCATTATTTTTTATTTGAATTTTAATTAAATTTTTTCTTAAAATTTTCGTTATAATTGTATTAAAAATTTTGTTTTCCTCTAAATTTCTTAAAAGTTAGTATAACTTCAGAAGTGAACATTTTTTATACCAAGTAAAATTAATTTTGTAAATTTTGATCAATTTTGTACTTTAGAATCCTGCGCGGTGTAAAATACTAATTTTCATATTTTTAAAAAAAATGTCCAATTTTAATTTCTTTATAACTTTTTAAATTTTTTTTCAAATTCTCTGAAAATTTGAGAAATATTGTAAATATATATGATTAACATGTGGTAAAAATGTTAAACTATTGTCTTGGTTTATTGCTAAGTTACATTGGTTTGAAGAAGGATGATGTTTTCGAGTGCACGGATGTCTGTTAAGGGTCCTCTGAGCCCTAAATAACAAAAGGCTCTCTGTTCTTGAAGCTATAAACGCTTTGTAGTGATCTAAGGAAACTCACAAAGCATTGTCGAATACTCCTGGTATTTTTCTTCTACTTTTGAACGCCTAGGGATTCTTATAGTGCCTAACGGTAAGTCTATTTAGTTTATAGTCTAGTTTTTAAAATAATCGGGCTTCGTCTTCAAATTTGACATTATAACATAATAAATGAAATATTTTTTAATGAAAACAGTCTTTAACTTTTTCTTCAATCAGAATTCATCATAACATAATACATGAAATATTTTTTTAGAGCTTCAATGAAAACATTTCTTAATTTTTTATTCAATCAGAATTCATTATAACATCATAAATGAAATATTTCTGAGAGCTTAAATGAAAAGCTGCTGTAATTTTATTTCGATCGGAATTCTCATTAATATATAAATCTCTTTTTGAGCCCTTTCTTGTAATTCATTAGAGTGTGGGAGGTATAAGATTTAATATACTTTTTAAAACTTAAATGTTACAAAATTAAAATTTTTATTCTATCTTAGCCAAAAAACGCATTTTCGAGCTTTTGTATAATGATGAAGATGATATCTTGAGAAAGTCTACGAGTAAAAGAAGTAAAACCATCAAATCCAATTTTGATCTCGACCTCGGTAATGATGGTGAAGAGAAGAAAAGTATCTCCCCATACTCAATCAATTTAGGAAAAGGTGTTATAATGGAACTGGAAAAGTTCCACGGATCCTACTACATCGGATTGAGTAAATCAACTGAAGGAACCATGGAAATACGGTTCAGATTTAATGTTCCTCTGGCCCAACTTGAGATGCTAAAGAAAGGTTCTGAGGCTATGCTAGCATACGTTAAGCCTTTTTTTACTTCTGAAACATTACCTTCATACTGCATTGGGGAAAAATAACGTTACATCATTTTCAAACAAATTTAGTTTTTATTATATTATGATTCAATTTAGAGAAATCGTGCCTTCATTTAGAGGATATGCAAGCATTTTAAGTGCATCTGTTTCATATCAAGACACTCATACTCTGTACAGATATCATATATATTCTCTGTTTTTTTTACTAGTTAGAATAATTATTTGTTTGTTTAATATAAAATAGAATAATAGAATAGATAATAAAGAGTTTATATATATATATATATATATATATAACCTTTTTTTTGCAGTTATCCTTAACTCATTTTATCTCAATTTCAAATTTATATTACAATAGATTCTACTTTTAAAAAAATATTTGAAAATATAGAGAATTTTTTAAGAAATGGAAGTGGCTGGGTGATCAAAAATATAACTTTCCTGTATCTTCATTAAGGTAACTATCACGCTCGTAGAGGTGGATGTCGTAATTCTTGCGTTCCGGCTAATTTGAAAAAGAAAAAGTCCCTTCTAAACATTAAATGCACTGATGAGAAGTGATTTATTTACAGCATACTAGCAAAATCATACGCATAAAAAAAATTCAGATATAAAAAATATATGAGGAGATTAAAACTTAATACATTGCCATTTCCAAAGGAAATTTCTTTTCGTCTGAAGGTTGTCATATCGGTCATCCTCTGCGGGGTTTTTAGGGAGATCACCAATAACCTTTCTAACAGTTGTACCTATGGTTTGGAAGTCTTTCGAAGTGTGTGAAATGACACCTCTCTCTCTTTTCAGCCACATTGACCATCTATGCCCCTCCTCCAGCTTCTTCCACTTTTGAAGGGCATTCAGGTAAGTCCTTCTAGCCATATTTCACACGAAAGAAATCACTTGTACTTGTAGCTAATGTCTTTAACTGCGCCTTCATTCTTCCTCTTATTGTAGTCTTGAACTGCACGCGCCGACCACACGTATTTTGCGTACACTGCCGTCACCTACAAGGTTTAGTTCTTCAGATTTGCATACACAACACCTTTCTACTGAATAGCGTGTTCATTGAATGGATCGCAATAATCCTCTTTCTGCAATTTTACGTGGCTATCTGCTTAAAATTTACATTGTTGCTTAAGTTTTGCACACCAGTGTAGAATGTATGCCAAACGGAATTACATAACCCCGAACGTTTAGAAAGAAAAGAAACCTTGTCAAATCAATTGCCACCTAAGATAAATGTTCATATTCTTATTCATATAAATTCTGTATTCATATTATTATTACGTATTGTTATTTTTTGTTTAACGTGTCGTGTAATAATATATTACTGTGTCTGCTCACTTGTTTTATGCTATTCAGTAAGTATAGGTTTGTGCAATAATAAACTATATTTCAACACATAAAAAAAATCCCTAATAAAACTACACATTGATAAAAAAAAAAAAAACAACAACCCACATGTTTATACCTTTTTCTTTTTATTTTTTTTAAATCTAAGAAAACTGAAATGAACAATTTATCACCAATATTTACTCTTAGCAACTTGTAAGTGTTAAAATTTTTTTGAATACATTCGAGATATATCATGAAGAAATATAAGGAAACTTTACAAATAAATACAACTAAGCATTAATAAAATACAAATAAAGTATTATTTCATTTTATTATTAGGTTAGTTATGATAAATATTTTTTTTTCTGTGATAAATTTTATCACTACAAATCATTACCTAATATCATTATCCGTTGTATTACATTGCAATGTGGGAAATTTTGAGACTACTTACGAATTAAATTAATTTTGAAGAAGAAATCATAACGGGAAATTTTATTCTATTTAAAATTGATAATGAAACATTTTATTTGAGAACTTAAAAAATTAACATAAATTTTACAAAAAAAAAAAAAATAAATAAAATAAAATAAATAAACAAAAATACTGTTCGTTTTTGTAAAAAGTTAAGTAAGGTACATGTGAAAAAAATTATATCAACTGAAAAATTAGTATATTTATTCATCACATCTGAACTATTATAAAACGCATTCGTTATTCTATTTTGAGAAACCATTTTCAACAAAGCAAATGTGGAAATTTCGATTGTATTATCCGTGATTTATTTGAATATGACGCGTGATTAAGTGCAGCAAAGATTTATTTCGTAAAAGTGCTTGTAAATCTTAAAAAAATTCATTCAAATAGATTCAAGAAAATTCTAACTGACACATAATACTTCTGTATTTCCTAATTTCCAAAACTAAAGTGATCTTATGATGGACTTAAGGACTGTTGAACAATAATTTGTCTTGTATATATTTGAATTAATAGTTATTAATCAGTACATTATTGTGGTACGAGCTTTTCTTCAACATTAATGTTAACTTTTTACTAAATTCAGATCAAGCATGACCTTTTCTTACATTTGTTAAAATCCTTTTAACGATGAGAGTAAAAAGTGATGTATCAGAAACATTGAGTTTTACAATATCTATAATATAAGAACACGGCAAGGAAAAATTTGAGTGATGAAAAAGTGCGAAAATTATTCTTGGAATGCATTCTCATGAACCATAAAATGATATTACCGTTCATTTATAAAAAAATAGAATCTAGACGGAATAATACGAAGGATGCGTATAACAATAACACATAAAAAGATAAATGATATTTCCCATAAGGTTATCTCTACGATATCTAAGAAATTTATATTCAATATCTACATATTATTTGCAAGCAGTAACCTATTCAAAGAATCCGCAGTGTTGATAGTCTCTCTCTCAAAATAAAAAAAAGGTTTTCGTGATGATGTAATAAATTTATTGCGTAATATCGCAACAATGCCAACGTTCAAGATGACTCCCCAAGTCGGCAACAATGATTTCGCATGTGTCGTTCGCACTGCATTGGCAACCACGTGTTTCGTTTCAAATAATGTCGCCAATACAATTACGATAGTACAGTATTGCATGCTCTCGCAGGAAATACCGCAACGATTGTCTGGACTGGAATCGGTGCATGAGAAGAGAGACGTTGTCTCATACAGACTTATTAATAATCAACGGAACTAGAGACTCAACTTTCGAGGAAATTTCAAGAGCTCCAGGTTTATCAAAATCAAAGTATATATGATGTAGTTTTAATGATGAATTTACTTGAAGTGGAGCGGCAAAAAAGAATTTTCCGTAAAAATAATAAATAAATAGAATTAACAGTTTTACAATTACAGCTTTACAACTTGAATTGAATTCAGTTGTATAATTTGTACAATGGACATACCCCCTAGTTTTAACAACCAAAGAAAGCTACAAATATGTATAGTACAATCGCTTAAATAACTTAACAAAATTAATGAACTCATTATTCAGAAAGAGCTAATTTATTACGATTTTGTCTAAATTAAATTAATTTATTAAAATATTGCATATAAATTTCGAAAAAAAGTTTTTCTCAATAAACTTGTTTTTTACTGTGTTTATTTTTTTATCAAATTTTCTCTAGTTTTCAAATTTCATACTTTTAAAAGATTCTCAAATAACTGAATAAACAGATATAACATTAGTCTGGTTTTTGCGACCATGACCACATTCGGCTTTCTCGGCCATTTCTCAATACTTTATCGTTGTGCTTGACACTTTTTTTTATTTGGAATCATTAACTGGAACTTAATGTAAGTAAAAGTTCTGTTTTGATTCAAATTTAGAGAAAAGAAAGCATTAAGTCAGAAGAAAAGAAACACAATAATGCAGTGATTAATTATCATTAATTTGACTATAGGACAAGTTACTGTTCAACAATCCATGAAGAAATTATAAGACCGCTTTACTTTCGGAAATCATGAAATAAATAAAATTTCTTATTTTAAACACATGACATATAATATTTCAGCGTAATTAGAAGGAGCATAAATAAATTTCAACCATTTGATAAAAGACGACCTACCAATAAAATATGTTTGTGAAAATTTCAGATGTAAAATATCATATTATAAGATTGGACCACACTGAAACCCCCATAATTTTGAAGTATTAGAGATTTTGTTTCAACATCACATAATTTTTTCGTGTGAAGAATGTCGAGCATTGTGCCGAAAAAGCGTCATTCGCGGGAACATTTTATTTGCTTTTTTAATTTAAAGACATCTATGGTTGGAGCGCATTGATTGCTTGTAGAGGTGTATGATTAAGTTGCTTTGAGTGAGAAAAATTATCATGAGTGGTTTCAAAAGTTTTAGCACAGCAAGTTTGCCGTCGAAGACAAATAACATAGCGTAATATTATCGAAAAAATAATCGTGCCAACGCATAAGAACTTACCCTTACATTAGATGTGACTCAACAAGCAATATCACATAATTTAAAATCGTTTGGAATTCTTCAAAAGCAAGAAAATTGGGTTCCATTTCAGCCGAAGCCATGAAATGTTGAATGCGGATTTCGCACATGTAAAATGCTGCTCGACAAGCATAAACAAAAGAGTTTTCGGCATTGGCTAGCCTCTGGCGATGAAAAATAGATCCACTATAATAACCTAATGAAGGAGAAATCGCGGTGGCCTTACCCACTAATTAACCGGAATTCTCTGATATGACTCTCAACAACAAGGTACTTCTCTACACTGCTGTTTTGCGTCCCATTTTAAGTTATGCTTGCCCTGTGTGGGGTTACGCAGCAAATACTAATATTAAAATTCTTGAAGTCTCGCAAAATTCATTTTTTAGAAATATAACTAGAGCTGGTAGATACACCAGAAACTCCTACATCTATAAGGCCCTTGATATTAAACCTTTTAAAAACTTTATTCAAATTCTTGCAATTAAATTTTTTAATAATTTTCCCAATACAAATAATCTAAATTTAATAGACATTCAAAATTATCACTTAAATGACAAAACTAAGAGACCCAGGAAAATACTCCTGGATTCTTGTAATCCCCCTTAATAGTATTGCTTCGCAATCACAGGTATTGAAAATGCAAACGATTCATTCTAAATTTTTTACTCCATATTTTTTATCTTTAATTTTTGTAATTCTTGACTTTAAAAAATTTTCTCATCGCTGCACCCACCAGGCAAGCAATCTCTTATTTCACACAATTTCCCCAACTTCAGGGCAGCCATTAGAGAGCTTTCTCACTTATTGCTATCAACTAATGACAGTGTGTTTACACTACAGCTCCCAGTTGACTGTCAAAATTCTCAGGACTTTTCTCCCACCTAAATCAGAAGACTACTACCCCCAGACTGTGACGTCATTCGCCTGCATTACCCTACCAAACTCAGTGAACTTTGTTTTTCCCACTCAGGTTTTCCACTTGTCAGCGCCAGAATACTTATCAGATAGGAGATGGAGGATCTATTACAGATCCATATCCCTGTGACGTGAAGAAACGTGAAATCGCGGTGGCCATGAGGCGAAGCCTTAACAGCCGAATATTCATGTCGAAAATTCAAGTTTTGTATTTTGTGGGGTCAGCGTAGTATCATGTACTATGTGTTGCTCAAATAGAATGAAACCATTACTAAAGCTCTCTACGTAACTCAGTTGATGAGATTGAGCCGATTACTCAAGGAAAAATACGACCAGTACTACTTAAGACATGACAGTTATTCTCCTTTAAGAGAATGCTCTTCTCAGATTGCGACATCAGTCAAACATTCAATTGGCAAATCCTGTCAAATCTGCATTCACCAGACATTGCCACTCATAATTATTACTTTTTAAGGACAATGACTCACTGCCGGAGAAGTTTTTTATAAGTTTCGAATTTTGGATTAGAAATGGAATTGCATATAAATTCAAATTTAAAGAAAAATAAAACATTACCTAAAGAGATTATCTTTTATCTTTTCATGGCATTTTTTTTTGGCTTTTAGAATTTTTTAAAGTAATTCAAAGTTTGTGAGCACATGTAGTGCCTTAATTACTTCATTGAGGTACAAATTCAACGATTATGATCTGATATATTTTTTTATTGTGCGATTGTTATTATGTATTTTTTGTCTGATCCATGTTTGTGACATAGTCAGGGCAAATTTCAAGCTATTATAGCACTAATAGAGTTGTTATAACATGCGCATTTAGTAGAGTCTCAGTACAAATCATAGGTTTTGTATAATCTATGTGGTATAATTTAAATAAGTGCATATACGTTGAAGAATATAGTCACAATTACAGCTAACAATTACATTTAAAAGTACCTCACCCTAAGAAAAAATGAAGCGTGTGCTAGAAGTAATTTACAAAAATGAGGACTCCTACGATCGAAAAGGGAAGTACAAGTTTTCTACATTCCAAATGAACAAAAATGATTGTTAAGCAACGAATTTTAATGAATCTCAAATGTAATAAACGTATTACTTCATATGATAAAGAGTTTTTCCAGAATTCAGGATTTTTCTTTGACTGTTGCCAGAATAGAATGTTCTTAAATCTGTAAATTGTGGAAGAAAAATCAAACATTTGTTTAGTTAAAATAAGTCAATAATTTTGCGAGGAAAATTTCTTGCTTTTAGATTGTTTCAATTGATGAGATTTGATGGGCTTCTAGAGAAGGATTGTAATTACTTGGTCGAACAATATCGGTGACAGCATTATTAATAATTCAGCAAGTTATTGTCAGGAAATATTATGTGCATATTATTCCAAGATTCCGAGGATGCTTAAGGATATTTTAGCAGTGACCTGAATCCCTATCTGGCTGTATCAGCTAAGTAAAGTTCAATTATTTAGTGGTGTATAATATAGTTGATTTTCACCTCAGAAATTTAAGCTTGTTGATAAACAAATATTTTTGTGATGCATTTGTTTAAATGGCTTCTACATTTTTTTTTCTATGCCGGGATTAGATAGATTCACTAGAAACGAAATCCTTAAAGTTTTGCAGACTTTATACAGTTAGATACATGGACTTTAGGAACTTTATAACAACTTGAAAAAGATTACTTTACAAGTTTCGGTGAAGATGAAAGTCACGAATCTGAAATATTAAAAATTAAATTAATTATGCAAATGTGCACAATTTTTTGTGCTAATAAATATAGATATGTAACTTGAAAATCACTGCAGTAACAAAAGAATAGAATTATTTGTATAGGTCAAGTATTACATTGTTAATGTATTATGCGAAGTATTGAACTCTATTTTTTTTTATTTCTTTTAGCGGGTTTATTTTTTTTCTTCCTATTTATGTAATTACATCACTGTTTAGATAAATTTAACTCATAATAGCTTAACAAAAATAATTAAATATATCTTACTGGTAATTTAATGTAATACGTGTTATACTAACAATAGTTTTACTTGAGTAAATGATTCCTAAGAATTCTAATGAATTGTTAACCTGCATTCCTCAAGAATAGCAAACCGAATCGTTCGAAAAATTTGCAGTAAATTAAAATATTGTAAAAAAATTTCAAAGAATGTTTTGAGACACAAATTTGAGAACTCAAATACTTTTAAACAAAAATAAAACATGTATTTCCCATGCTTTGAGTGCAGCATTTTGTTGAAAATCGCCACATTCTTAAATTAAGTTGCTAAAAACGAAATACATTACAATCCGCATGAATCAATATATTAGACACTCCTGTTGTTTTATTTGATTTCATTTGCATTTTAAATATTTAAAGCCAAAATAAATAAATAAATAAAAATTCCACAAAATCAAAGCCTCTTGATGTATGCTGCAAATTTTCTTCCTCATGAATTATAATTATAAAAAAAATTCATTTGCCATATTAAAATGTTTTAACCAATTTTAAGTTTCTAATATATAATTATATTAGAGAGAGATAAGTTAATACTGACTAGCAAATAGATTTAATAAAAGCATTACATTTGTTATTAACTTGGTAAAATTAAAGAAAACGTATAAAAGTGTGTTTAATGATAAATGACAATTATGCAGGCCGTATAAAACGCGTTGAATTTCACCTGAGTGACTTTAAAAATTTGAAAATTTTCGTTTGAATTTTTCTCTAAAGGAAGTATTTACGTACTGAAAAATTAACATTTTGTTCACAGCAATAAAAATGAAAATTTAGGTATTTATTTATGAATAAAGAGTTATGAATTTTAAAGATGAATAACAGCATCCACTGGTTGTTCTATTTCTTGTAATTCTTTGTTGTTTGATCGAGTTTCTTCCTCAGTGGGATAATTCCAAGGTTGAACATCCGCGGAACCAAAAATACAAAAAAGGATTCCGGAACTCATGGCGATTCCTATGCACATCGCAAAGATTTTATTCCACTGCTCGAATGTTTGCTGGAAAAAAAATATATCTTAATCTTTAAACTGCTAATCAAAATGATCAATAAGTTTTGCAGATAGTGTTACATAATCCTAAAAGACATGTATCAAAACTGTTTTAAAGGAAAATTTGATTCGTGAAAGAACAGTATTTAAAATTCGCAGGAGAAAATATCTACATTCAAAATAAATATAAATAATAATTTAATTTCACTGTGTTGATTCTGCCACTTGCTATAAATACTTTAAATTCCATAAAAATGGACTTTTTACGATAAATCTTATTAAATTACAGTAATACAAATAAATAGCGCATACAATTATATATATATATATACATACATCTTCTCTCCTTTCTACATATACATATATATAGTATAATAAAATAAAATAATAAATCAAGTGAAAAAGTTGCAAAACCTACAAAGCCTAAGAAGAAAGAAATTGGAGTTCAAGAGACACAACAAATGTAGATACAAAAAGAGTCTTTGAACTAAACTGGAAACCTATTATGATTTTTAGAACTGTCACTGAATTACGCCAGCGATTTAAGGTTAAGCAATGCTTTATGGATCCACCTTTCCCGTACAGCAGATATTTTCGAAATAATAGGGGGTAAAAACAGAGCCCTGTTGAAAAGTTAAGCCTATTCTTAACACACGTGGATGATAAACCAGAAAGTAAAATAAAATTAATAAAATAGAACAATAATGTTTCTCTCATAGAGAAGAAAAATAAGAAAATTTCTACTGAAAAATTGGGATTTATAAACATAGATGAAATAATGAACCTCAAAGTATGTGCAGACATACATAGAAAAAATAGAGCCATGATGAAAAGTTAAGCCTATTCCTAACACAAATGGATGATAAACCAGACAGTAAATTAAAAAGAAATTAATAAAAGAGAACAACAATGTTTCTCTCATAAAGATGAATAATAAGAAAGATCCTATAGAAAAAAATTAGGATACAAAAACTTACATGTAAAAATTAACAGAAATAATGCAGACATACATTTCATATTATTGTGCCGCGTAAACTGATAAAAAAATTTAATTGTTAGTACAAGATGAAGAAAACAGTGGTGCCATCTAGATAGTTATATTGCAATTAAATTAAGCACGCAAGATATTTTAAAAATTAAACTAACCACGAAAGATATGTAATAATTAAACTAAAACTAGGATATTTTAAATAAAATAGTAAACTATATTAAAAATTGAGTCAATATAACATAGAAATATATTTAAAAATAAATTTATTTGGATAATTGTATTCCATACAAATATTGTAAAATTTAATATAATTACTTTGTTTTAATATATTATCAGCAACTATATATATATAAATGATTGTTTCTTTTTATAAAATTTAAGATAATATTCCTAAATATTGATAGGTGTAGGTTACTACTCCAGAAAGGCATTTCGCTAATGTTAAAATCAAACGAGTATCTTTTATCAAAAATATTACTAATTAGTAAATTAGTAATATTTGCCAAAGTTAGGTCCAAAAAGTTAGCTGACTCATTATTATAATTAGTTTTTAATAATTTTAAATAGTAGGGATAATAATTAAAGCTAGAAATAAAGTCTACTATATTACTAAATATAATTAAGTCGTCTATGTATCTAAAAAAGTAACAAGATCCTTAACTAATGCTGTTATTTTCATAAAAATGCAAGTAAATATTGACTAAGCAATTACTAAAACCTCCTTAAGCAATTACTCCTTAAAATTCATTTTATAACACGAATTCTAATCTAGGTGACACTAAATATCATGAAAATTATCCATTTATGCACTTTTTCAAACTCATGGTTCCAAACGTAGTCGGATACTTTAAATGTAAAAAACGGATGCATTTAATACAAATATTATGCGAAGTTGAAAAATAACTATCGATGTTACTATTTTGATTAGGAAGGGGGGGAAGGCTTAAACTTATATGGAAGGATATTCATTTATTGAAATATATTAACTGCAAAAATCCAAGCTTACCTCTTCATTTGTCATAATTCCAACAATGACAGGATAAACGAAAGAGGCTACACTGGCCACAGTGTTAGATAATCCCATTAGAGTTCCTATAAAGCAGGAAGAAACAGATTTTTACGTTTGAAAAATGAAATAATATGTTTAACCCTCCAAGCGGTCTGCACGTAAAATTCCGCCATTCCAGAGATGCTTTTTCTGCCTTCAAGCAAGATTCCCAAAAGCGGCCGAGCCGCATTCTTAAAGATACGGTTCAGCCGCTTTTGAGAACCCCACCTGAAAGCAAAAAAGTATGTGCGGTGCATTTTTGAAGCATCTCCAGAATGGTAAGACTTTAAGTGCAGGCTGCTTAGAGGGTTAAGGCAATATTTTGTCGTATCACCATAAAACATTTTGTTTCACATTCAGTATTTAAAAAGAATTATTTAAAATATACGGAAAATGTATTTAGAAAGGATTCAATATTTTAATAGGAAAAAAAAAATTTTTTAATCAGAAATTTAGCAAAAAATATCAGACATAAATGAAGATAAATTTAAGGTTCTTAGAACAAGATGTATTCAATTATTATTGCTGATAGAGTATTATTGCACATAAATATCTGAAAAAAACTTAAAGAAAGAATGATATTATTATTTTTAAATACGCTCTACTTTGATATTAGTTGGCTACGCGACAAGTTGTAGTTGACATTCGTCAAGTTGGGTGATAACATTACAATATGGTTACCTTGATTTTGTAACGTTTTCTTCTCTGTGGTTGACATCCTTACTACGTGCATTATAGTTAATTTTTTATTGGTTTATTTTTATTGTTATAACCCTATTAATTTCAGATGATTTAAATAAGAGTTTTTACAAATTTAATCATGTCCATACTTAAAGTTGACTAGATCGTAACTTTCGTCTTTCGTCGTTTATTCGAACAGTATTGGTGATAACCAGAAACTTTTTTTTAAAAGAATATGATGGGTACACTTTCAATTTTTATGAGCCAAAAGAATTGCCGAGTTCGCCCTTTCTATCTATTTTCTTTTTTAGAGTACTGTTTTCTTATTCTTAATTAAGAATTTGCTCATTTCGGCCTTCTTGAAATGTGATAAGTAAACCAGCGAAATGAAAATTGTTTACAGACAGGATAAGAAATTTGATGGCCAATTGTTTTAGTGTGGATAGGGTGCAAGTTTGCACAGCCACAGTAGTAAACCTATTACACATAATTTTTTATTGGTAATTAATAACGAATTTTCAATTTATTTTATTTCAATTTTACTTTTAACCAATGCATTTTTAAACCTTCCTTGTTCGATGAATTTCAATGAAGGAACTCGTTATTTTTGTATCTATTTAAATTTATTCGATTTATTTTCAATACATTCTATGCACTCAAATATATTGAAAATATATTTGATTTATAACCTTATAACCTTTCATAACATTCTACAATTGATTTTTTTTCTCCTGATAGAAATTTCTTTTTGCGATCTGGAAATAATTTTTTTTTTTTTTTTTCATTTTTTTCCCACATTCCATTTTTCATATTTTCTTTCTGGTTTTTTTCAGGTACTTCTAAATACCTCATCCTTTATTTCTTTCAACCCTAGTACTCGTATTTTTCAAATTTTTTTTCCCAAAACATAAAAACACTTTTACTTATTTTGCATTTTTTCGCTTCTTTTTCATGATTGCATTTATCGCAGGGCTATGATATCACATAAATTTATGAACTGATTGGTTAGATTCCAGTGCTTGTAATTGTCACGTGACTGTCACGTCATATGAATTTAACCCATTAAAGGCACGCGTATTCTGTACATTTTTTTTTGAAGTTATACTTCTTTTGGGGCGTTAGAGAAATAGGATGAGGGTAAATTTTTTCAATACGCGCGCCCCCCGTCACGGATGTGACGCAAAACCGTCACGTATGCGAAAATCCTTTGTCTAGAAATGTACAGAACGGGAAAAATCATTCCCGCCTTCGAAATTCACAGAAAAATATTTCTCTTCACTTCCCTGAAAAAGGGGACACCCGGGTTTGAACTGGGAACCTCCCGATCTGCAGTCAAAAGCTCTACCACTGAGCTATATGCCTTGTGTTATCGAGCCTTTGCTTTGCGTTCCATAGGAACGGATACGAAAATGCTTTGTCTAGAAATATGCAGAATGGGACAGATCATTCCCGCCTTCAAAATCCTCAAAAAAATTTTTTCTCTTCACTTCCCTGAAGAAGAAGACTCCCGGGCTTGAACCGAGGACCAATCGATCTGCAGTCGAATGCTTTACCACTGAGCCATCCCTTCACGTCAGTGAACCTTTGCTTTGCGTTCGGTAGGAACGGATACGAAAATGCTTTGTCTAGAAATATGCAGAACGGTACAGATCATTCCCGCCTTTGACCCCCTCCCCATATTATTGGTCCTATTGTTCCATTGTGGAGGTGTTTAAATTTATTTAAATCGTGATTATCTCATATTTGGCTGGTCCGATTGACTGAAGGTTAATATCGTTCAGCTCTGCTCGTGACTGCCTTTCGTCCTTAGCCCAGCTTGCCCTGCTAAAGATTTTTAGAAATATTTTAATCTTGTTACACCAAAGAAGTATAACTTCTTACGTGCGTACATAAGTACACACACGCACTTTCTTTTTTTGGTCTTTGCTGTAATTACGCAGAGGAGCGCATAAAATCATTCTTTTACTAACATACCAGCAAAAGTGGGGGACATGTCAACTGGAGTAATCATGCAGCCATTAAAAGCAAATCCCATGAAACTCATTGCTGCAACTGAAAGCATAGCACTCAGCATTCTTTCGCATCCTGAATAAATTACTCCTAACAGGCTGAGTGAGTATCCAGCGCAATCTGCGACACAAATAAAACAAATTAGTATAATAATATCACATTTTTCATCATTATTAAAACTATATCCACATTATTTGAGCTAAATAATTTCAGGAAAATTTTTCTCTACTTTGTTTTAGATCAGGGGTTGGCAAACCGTGGCCCTCGAGCTGAATGTGAGTCTTAAGTGAAGACGGTTGCTGCTATCCAGACTTCTGTTTCGATACATTATTAAAAAATATTTATATATACAGGGTGTCCGGACTTAAAGTATCCAAAAGTTGTGTCTTAGTATTAAGGAACTACCCATCAGAATGTAATAAAACGTTCATTCCTGGATTGGAAACCCCTCCGAGATTATTTGGGTCTAGTCTGATCGGCCGCACGTGCGCTCATTATTCGGAAAATCCCAGACGATAAACTTGTCACACTGACTTCATTAGTAAAGATGTGGACACCACAGCCAAAGGTGCAGTGCGTACTTTGGTTAACGGAATTCAAATCAGTCATGCGTGTACTGCGACGTGTTCGAATAGAATAGAATGTTGATTATTAGGCTTAAAATTCTATCCACCAATGGAAAAGAACTTTAAAAAGAAAACGGAAACTTTGTTATCTCAAACTAGCAAGTATCCTTAAGTTTTTGAATAGAAGACATTGTTGATCGTGTGCGTGATTCAAATCGAAGAAGTCCTGATACGAATGTTAGACAAGCCAATAACGACATTCCATTCTGTTCGAACACGTCGCTGTACACGCGTGAATGTTTTAAATTCAGTTAACCAAAGTATGCACTGTACCTTTTGCTGTGTCGTCTACATCTTTAATAATGAAGGCAGTGTAACTAGTTTATCGTCTGCGATTGCCGAATAATGCGCGCACGTTCGACCGATTGGACTAGACCCAAAAAATCTTGGAGGGGTTTCCAATCCCCAAATGAATAGTTTATTACATTCTGATGGGTAGTTCTGCAATATGACATAACCTTTGGATACTTTAAGCCCGGACATTTTGTATATATCTACTAAAAAATTATTATTTTCCTTAATAATTATCTATTTAAAAAGTTATCCTGTATTTGCATATTGATTTAATCATTTGACTTGTTCAAGGCAATTACTTCTGTATTAAATGTTTCTCCATTAACAAAGTTTATTGAAAATTAGTGCAAATATTGTAATTAGTTTTAAAGAAGTAAAAGTCAATTTTATTGGTAAATAAGCAATCATTAAAAGATACACCTTAAAGTGATTTTTCCAGCAACGTTTACTTATTTATATACATGAATTCGGGAGCACACGTGAATGGACAAGAAATACACTTACTTTCCCCTCTACCCCGAACTGAAGTGAGAAAAACTCATTCTGTATTATATGACATTTTTAAGAGTTAATATAAAGATAGTTGAAAGGAATTTATATCCAAGAACAAACATTTTTAAATGTTAATGTTAATACAGTGCTTCTCAAACTGTGGGGCGTGCCTCCCCCTCCCCCTCCCCCCGAGGTGGGCGTAATAACCCTAGGAGGGGGTCACGAGCCTATTGAAAAGTCGAAAGCAAAAGATTATTTAAAAAAATTATTAATTTACTGAACATAAACAAACAGAATACACATTCCGACACAATAAAAAATAAAATATACATTTACACTGATATAATACACTTATAAATATATAAGTACTGCACAATGTAATTTATAATTAATTTAACTATACTAAGTTAAGCACAAGTTTAATAATTACCAGTAATACCGTGGGCTTATTATATATAAAAGTATATACAAAAATCAGCACTTATCTTGATAATTTGTACAGTTTATAATTAATCTCTTAAATACAGATTTAATGTTTTACGATTCGCTTCCCAATGCCACCGTTTTCCAAGTAGGCGAGCATATATGTTGTATGGGGGGGGGGATAAATAAGGAAATCCTCTGAAATAAGTGAATTCTTCGCAATCACTGTCAGGGTTTATTTATTACATTTCAAATCCTTTGGAATAATTTTATGAATATCAGCTCACAGAAAAAAAATCATATTTCAAAAAGACGTATATATACGCCCGGCTCAATTAACGCATTGGCTGAAAATGACGTTTTAATACGCCGGTGGCAGAGAGGTTAAAGTTGTATTGTAGCTTTAGCCTCAAAGTATCGTATTATAGAATTCAATACATTATTATTGTATGGAGGGGGCGCGATGAAAATTGTGATTGAATATTGGGTCGCAAGTATTAAAGGTTTGAGAAGCACTGTGTTAATATGAAGTTTCAGAATAAAGCATTTAAAGAACTGTTGTTACAGAAATGTATTCATAAAGTTTGATAGCATGATCTCCAACATTATGATATTTTGACAATTGTTGTTCTTGCATAATGCTAAATAAGCCAAAAATATTTTCGACACCTTTTAGTATTTTAGAGAAATGAAATATGTTACTTAGCGAAAAAACTTCCTTTATATATTATGAAAAAATATGACACTGAAAATCGTTTAACATGAATCTGAGGGACGGAAATATTTTTTCGTGTGAAGGGTATTGCAAAAAAAAAGTTAGACTGTTAGCCAAGTTAGCCCCCTTTCTACGAAACCCGTGAAACCACCACTATATCCTTTCACACCCCTCTTAAATCTCGCATGCGTGGCTGGTGTTTTCGGTATATTGTTCATTCCCAGAGGGAAATTTTTTCGAGTTAAGCAATTTTCGTTTTGCGTTAAGAGAAAAAAAAATGCATGAAATATATAGTAGTTATTTGGAACCGATGTATTATTTTGTGTTAACCAATATTTCATCTTAAACGTTTTCGCGTTAAACGTTTTTCACTGTAATCGGAACTTGAAGGTCTTAATCTCATCAGCAACCGGAGCCCTCATCCTACCCTTCTTTTGAGCATGTATATGCGAAGAAATAGCTCTTTGATACCTTAATTATTTCTTTTCACTTAATAATTTGGCTCCCCGTTCTCCTGAAAATTCGCCATTTTGCCGCCTTAGAATTACTAAAAATAGCACCATAACAAATGGCAATATTTTCATGAATTATATATGAAACTTCTAAATTCTTTAAATCACTAAAAGTCATTATGCTTATATAAAGTAGCAGTTACTTTAAACTCAATAAAAGGGATATTATGATAAAATTAAACGCTTCAGTAGCAATCGTAATATTTACCACCGTATTTACCGCTAACTGAACCGGCTGTGAAACCTGGAGTTCAGTAATCGAGGTCATGAGAAAGTAAAA